>JAUCMO010000447.1:5795000-6207500 GCA_032399605.1 Melipona beecheii
ACGTAACTTCTTACGGGACGACGGGTGGATCTTTCAGTTGAATTATTTATAGAATGACGTTATTATGAATCGCAATGAACTCTAATGCAACATTCTTGCTATTCGTTCCTTCCGTTCAATGACTAACGATTTTTGCTATTAACAATTAACAGATAAAAATAGAAGAAGAAATAGAAACTTTTTCCAACGCCACAATGCTTTCGACTTATTTTTTTCTACCAACAAACGCAAAACTGAAACGTTGTTCGCACTGTAATTTGCTTGCGTTCTTCCACTCCTAACAATTTTTCCTCCGACGACCATAGAAATTTTCTATAAAGAAGAGAATATTACACCTTAGCGGAACGTGCAATGAAACATTTCTCTGAACAAACAATATTAACTACGATTATATTGCATTTGTAAATTTTCACTTGTGTTTTTTTTTTTTTGCCAACGAAATGCACTCTTATTGTTAGATAAATAATTGCTTTCCTCGAACGAGTAGTCGCGCAATTCACGCCCTTGTGTGAAACGTCGTTCGTTTTCGTACAACACGCGGATCGTTTCACAACGGAGCAGCGAAATCAAGGACTCGAACGAAGTTGACGTATAAACGTCTGCGAAAAACTGCCAGGGAAGCTTGATTTTAATTTAATTCAATAATACACTTCTCGTCGATTCGACACATTAATTCGGCATTGACATTTTGTTGATGGTTTGTCGTACATTTTATTATAGATTAATTTTAATTTCTAATTAATTAATTAAAAATTTATAAAAATTTAATCAGAGAAATCAATTTCAATTGAAATTCAAACGTTAAATTTAGAAAAATATCTGATTTACCAAATTGACTTTAATTTCGTTCTCCCACGCAGCAACCGACGAAAGGAAAGCATTTGCTCGCTTTCGTTGCGGATATTGGCAAACCTGCGTCAACGCGTGCACATCCGGTTACGTATCGATATACGACTTACCGCGAATTACATCCAACGACGTCTACGGTAATGTCCAATAACGATGTTTCCACGTGAACTTAATTACTATCCATCGCGTGTTTTCTGAACTTTCACTATACTTTAGGTTCTTTATCTCGTGTTGGAGACTTCCTCTATGTCCAAAGATTATGTCTTCGTTTCCAAAGATTAGCTGATTAGATTGATCGTTAAGAGAATTAATTTGAGTGTTCCAATTTCGGAAAATCTCAAAGACAACTTGGCCTTTACGGGGCCATTTCTGGGATGTTGTAATGTTATAATATTTACCCAAATAGGGATGATTATCGTATTTTTCGAACATATCAGAACATATTTAAATAACAAAGTCTTGATAAATATATTCATCTGCAAATATATATATATATATATTTGTTATTTAAATTCAATATATGTGAAAAGTGCAAAACTCGTCCCTATTTTAATAAATATTACAACATCTTAGAAATATTCATGTGTATATACATGTATTATTCAACGAAACATTGTATTTATAAATTCACAAACCTTTGGCACGCCAAAGTGTTAATATTGACGTATACAGATACGACAAGAGAGAAGCCAGAAACCCGAACAAAGATCCAGATATGAATCGGTTACGAGATAACCGATCCTCATGGATCTCAACACTCTAGCAATTAAAATAATCGTGAGAGAGCATTCTCTTGTTAGAGAGAAGCACTGCTTCGTAACATGCAGATGAAAACTGCAAGCAGTTCATTGTGAATCGGTTCGACGGTGATCAACGGGCCACGTGACCCAATTACGTACCTCGTGCGCCATATTGAATATTGGATCACGCGTGTCCTTTCGTGAATACCGAGCGGGATCCTTCTCTCGTCAGAGGATGTGATCTAATTTCCGGTCATCATCGATGCGCTCCCGATCGCATCGTTGTCCGACTTGTTGCGTTCCACGGCTAACGGGAATACGCTCGACTGGCATGATTAATAAAAAAACGCGCTCGCGCGCACGCGTTTAATGATACGTCACGAGGAGGCTAACGTTCGCGCAATTAGAACATCATCGTCGTCTTTTACCTACGGTTAACGGAAACACTTATCGATGTAGGACTGACATGCTCGAGCAGTTTTCATGCTTCGTTTTAGAATGCTACAACTTTGAAATACAATGGCTACGAACTTGAATACGCTGTATGGCTATTTGAATTTGCCACGGAGAATTTTTTGTATCTTCCTGTTACTTGCAACTTCAGTTGGTTAATTTGTTCGATTAGCGAATTTTCCATGTTTCCATGTACACTATGTTATCACGAAAAGATGGTTTCCTTTTTCTATTTTATGACGAGTGTACTCGTAAGAAAAACTTGCATCTGCTGTTAAAGTAAAGTTTAGCTGAAGCGGAAAAACATAGGATACTTTAGGACAAAAAAACTGCATGACTTGTACCCCAGTACGATTCGTCTCACTGAAAGGCCCAGAAATGACCCAACTGTTCTGACTAGAAAATGAGGACGACTTTTTTGTCATAAAATTTTATTGATACGCATTTGAATCGATACAAAACAAATTACAGGCGCGATCGCTCAGTACAACGCCACTCTACCCCACGCCCTCACACGAATCACGTGACTAAAATCAACCAATCGCTAATTTTCGTTGCATTAGCGTTGCACCTGAAGAGGCTCGATTTTCTGGGTTACCTCCACTAAAACCACTTTTAGTGATAAAAAAAAAGAGAAATAATATTTTATAAGAAAATACTTCGTTTTAAAAATAAACAAAATTTAAAAAAATTTCAATACATAATTAAAAACAATACAAAATAATTAAAATATGATCATAAAGATAATATAATTTTAAAATAATTAAATATTTTTGTTTTCAAAAGTAAAACAAAATTTCGTTGTTTTATTTCAATTTTAAGCGGCGAATGCGTTTACTCTGCAGTTTAAAAGTAAATAAATACCGTTCAAAGTTGTCGAAATGAAATAAAACGCTCGAAAGATTACGAATTATTAGTTTCAATTAGAACATTTCTATGTTTGTTTCTATTATTGTTTCAGGTCTTATGCCGGTCTGGTGAGTCTTCTTGGAAGTGTTCAGGTTTGCTTAAATTTTTGAAATATTTAAATTCTCACGAATCTTCTGCTTCGAGCATCCGTACACGTTTCGTTCCAAAACGATCAGGCGCTTTTACAAATTCAGGAACAACGTTCATCGATTGGCTGGTCGAAATTGCTTGAAACGAGAGATTTGTTCGCGTGCAACGCGAGAATTAAATGCACGCAAGTAAAAATCGGCGTGCAACGCGTCTGCAGGGCCGAGACGAGAGCTTCTCCGTAACAAAGCCGGCTCCCCGACTTCCTTCCCCCGCGTTATTCCCACAGGAAAGCCCTGAAATCTACACCCGCGATAAAAAAACACGCACCCTTGCGATTTCATCGATGCCTGACACTGCGCGAATTTTCGTTCAAGCTCTCAATTCATTATTTCAAACGAATATATTACAATTCGCGGCGTAAATTAATAAAAAAGTATTTAATAACTTTATTTTTATAGTTGAAATCTTAATAATTTATTATTATCTAGTCGAAAATTTTAATTTAGTTGAAGGTGTTTTAATTCAATTTAATTTCATACAATTATTTGACACAGTTGATTTCATAAAATTGCATGGAACAATTTAGATGTTTCAATTTAATTTAATAAAATTGCGTGGAACGATTCGTTTGGAAACTAGAAATTTTTAAAATTTTTCTTTTTCTCGTAAAATATCAATTTTCTTATTCATCTTCTTCGAAAAACCTGATATTTTGATTTCTTAGAACTTTTTACGATTTTTAAAAATTGATGACTCCAATTTTTTTCTTTTTTTCAATACATCATTAATCTTCCTATTCATCCTGTTCGAAACTTAAAATTTCGTTTCGACGAAACGAGGAAAAACTCTCAAACTTCAAATTCGGTGAAATAATCCATAAAATATTCGATGAGTAAGGACAGATCTCAAGTAGCTGGTGAATCTTCCACTCGACTAAAAACCTAATCTAAACCGAATAAAAACGACACGTGTTCAGTTCTCGAGTTAGTTTCATGGTTAATTAGACAATTACTATTCGACGTGATGGCTGGGTAAAGTCTCACCGAGTTCCTCGAGACGATCGTTCTTTTCACTCCAACAACCTTCCATACCGGTTGCTCAATTTTGCTTTGGCTACATACGCACGCGAATCGACTGGCTCAACCGTTAACACGATTAGTATTCAACTCGTTAGTATGATTTCGACGATTATTGGTGACGAGATTGAAATTAGATTGACAAGAACGTTCTGATCGCTCTGATTGATTTGTTCCAACTGTTCAGCTTTGTATCTGGTTATACTTTCATCGTTGATGATCACCAGTACATTGAACAAATGGTATTTAACAAATGATTACACATTGAGAAAAATGATGTAACAAAAAATCTCTACGATGAATATAAACCTAAAATAATCTAAACCTAACCTAAATCTAAATTATGTTATTCTATCTAAACCTAAACTAATCTAACCTAACCTAAATCTTTCATTTACACACTTTACAAAAAATTATTTAACTCTCTAACAGTAATATACTTTTTTAATCTTGCGTAATCTACAAAACATCTGAAACAAGAGCAAACGTTATAAATTGGCCATTTTGACCATTTTGATGGTTCTGGTCAATCATCGACGATCAAAGACAATCGCAGCAAGGAAATTTGCTCGCTGATGGTTCGGAGACATCGCGGAGTCGCGTACAGCGAATGCCAAGCATGTTACAAGGGGGTGTGTCTGTGTTGTGCCGCGATGCGGTCTGACCACATTGCAATATCATCTTGCAATAGTATTTCGTAACTCCGGCAACTTTGAGTTTCCGCCTTTGAGCGCGCTTCGAACGAAACTTTTCTCTCTGAATACCTGTTTCTCAGTTTTACCGATAGTTGCGCGAAGGTGCAAAACGTCAAGGTGCAGGGCTGATCTGATTTATTTCAGTCGGGCGTTCCGAGCTTTCGCGATTAAAATTTCCATCAGAGACGTTGAAGTGAAGAAAGAAAAAAAAAATAGAAAAACTCTATCGTCAAAGAACGCGAGTTTCTATTCATATTTTGCGAAGAACGCAATTCGGATCTCCGAAAGTACACTTTTTTTGCTACGTAGTTTTTAACGGAAATTGTATACCGATAGTTCTAGTGTCAAGTATTACATAGAATGAGCCAAAAATCACTTCCTACTGAAACGAATTTAATTTTCTTTGTTTTTTTTCACAAAGCACACAATGAAGAAATCTTGTTTGAACTTAAATTTAATTTAAAATTAACAAAGTTAGTTTTTTCTTATATTCTGATGCTTTTTGATGATTTTTAGTGAAAAAAAAATAGGTGACGAGAAACTATATTTTCAGCCCACTCTATATTTTGCGCACACAATCATGGAAATTCATAGAAATCCCCACTTTAGTAAAATAAAATCTCGAAAAAAAAAAAAAAAACTAGTGAAACTTTATCCTCCAAAGATACACTTTTCTTACCTTCTGACAGAAATTAGATATTGACAGTTCTAGATTTATCAAGTGTCAAGTAATCGTGGAAATTCAATCCCCACATCGGTGAAATAAAACTCAAAAAAAGAAAAAAGAAGAAAGAAAGAAAAATCGCTCGACTGGAAATAGTTGAGATACTTTCTCGGCGCGATTCTCGTAGCGGGCAGAATATTGACGAATATTGCGTTCGGTTAGTATTGCGCGGTGCAGTTAGTCTTGACGAATAGCCTGAATAGCACTCCGGTGGCACGCAGGGTGTGGTCACAGTTGCACGGTTGCACGGAACGGCTATATCCACGTTCCATTGCGTTTGAGAACGTTTGACGATCGTTTAATCGAAATTGTTGCAACGAGAAAGTTGCAACGATTGATTTGATTTGATATCGTTTGACGTGGTATCGTTTGAAGCTACTTCGATCTTGACTTTCTTCTTTGACAGGACAGAGGTGGTCAACCTCTGTGGTGTATTTTGTAATTTCTGGTGGTGCATAGAGCCAGTTATTTGGAGTGGAGCAAGATATTATTATTATTTATTAGAGTAAAATAACAAGTATAACAAAGTTAAATTTAAAAACAGAGTGCATAGAATATAATTAAATACGATAAATATGAAACATATTTCATGCAAATCGTCAAAAAGAAAAGTGTCTCAAGACTTTTGAGCAGAGATTCAACCCCCTTCACTGACGAAACAATTTTCTGTCATTTTTGAAAGAGAATTATCTAAATATTTAAATGAGAAAACTTCAACACCTTCGATATCTTTCATAGACCTTAAAAGGATCATTATCCTGGCCTCTCGTCACTCACCTCGAAAGAATATTTCCAAAGACGGTGAAATATAGTTTAGAATCGCGATCGCAATTTTGAATTTCGCAGAGAGAAAGAAAGTTTCGATTCGGTCTGATCGAGAGGTTGGAGGAACGGCAAAAAGCGAGGAGCTGCTATCGAGAAGAATACGAACGTTGCCCCGGAACACGACTCGAAATTTGTTACGCGATCGGAATGTCTTAGGACGATGGTACTTGTCAGTGGGTAACGGTACCTTAACCAAGTTACGCCTGGGTTCGCGTGAATTTGTTGTTAAGTCACGATCCGAACGCGGCGCTCAGGCTGAATTTTGTCGCGTTCCACTTTGATTCGATTATATCCTTTTCTTTTCCATCGCGCGGCCCGTTCACTGACGTGGGAAGAAGAGACCGCCATTGAAGTTATTTAACACATGGAACTGTAACGGCGGTTAAAGCGTAAAATGTCGATCAAAGTAAAGAAAAGAGAAAAGAAACAGAAAACTTTGCAACACTACACAACGAAGTACGCAAGCTTTTATTTATTATACAAGTTTGCGAAAAGTTGTTTAAATTGAATCTTTTTTTTTTTTAAATTAAATCAGATCAAACTAAATCTCTGAAAATGTACTGTTTTACGTCCGTAAAATGTTCAAAAAATTGTATATTGATCATTTTGACGATTTTGTCTCAAAATATTCTAAAACGTCTGAAACTTACGAACAAACCGTAATTACTTTACTCGCCGTTGCACAAAAACAGAATTGCCATTTCTTCGTGACGAGTATACTCGTCATTGAGAGGTTAAAACCTCTGTTCAGGTAATCGTGATAATTGGAGTTGGATCGTTCGAGGCACCGGTTCTGTTACTCATTTGAAACGCGGAATTATTTCATTAATCTCGCTCGCGGAACGCTGGCCGAGGTAATTACAGATAACTCGACGATGTAATACGCAAAAATACACGTCGAGCCGCGTTCAAAGAATTTCTAACGCGAATCTGCTCCCAACCTGTGTGTGAAACGATGGCAAACGAAATAATCAGCATCGGCGAGCACGTGTCTTTATCCCGCTGATATTTCTACGATTAAAATTCATCTGTACATTTTATGAATCTTTAACGAACGCTGTTCATCAAGTTTGAACTCGTTTAGCTTGAACGTGTAAATCAGTTCGATTGTGATGCACTAACACTACAAAATGACCAATATATAATTTTCGAATATTTTACGGGTGTAAAACAGTGTATTTTTAGCGATTTAGTCGAATCTAATTTAATTTTAAAAAGATTCGATTTAACTTTAATTCGTTAAAAGTAACACCACGGCTAAGAAGTTGAAAGAAGAGTCGATTCCTCTTTCGTGCGATTCGACGCGTTCAAACTATCAGTCGACATTCCACTCTCGACATTCTGTTTCCGAATTTTGTGAGAGAGGAAGACTCACAAATCGACGATTTCGTTCGACGAAACGGTAACAAATAATCCCACAGAGGGTGCCCAAGACTCTGCCAACCATCTGCCCACGCGTTCGTCGAGCGCAGCTCGCCTACCTGGCCTAACCTAAAAGCCGCATAATTGGAACTTTCTTGTTACCGCGTTCGTATAATGGCCAGTCATGTGGTCAGCAGAACCAGTCGCGTAACTGGCCGCTGGAATTCCAAACTAATCTCTATCCTCGTGTTTTCACTCGTCCGCCATTGCTACTCGCAAGCGTAGATCTCCCGTTGGAAATTGCACGCGACGTGCATTTGTTTAAAAAAAAAGAAAGAACTCTGTGATCGACAGCATTTCAATAGCAAGAGGAAAGTCTCTCGCGAGTAGGAAGCGGGACAATGCGATTTACGAACGCAGGGAAACGACTTCAATAGCCTTGCTCCGTCCGAGGAGCAAGTTTTGGAGCTGTGAATTGCGGGTGATTTTCCTAATTTTTTTTTTCCTGATGGCTGCTCGCCATGTAGAATTGGACAGTCGATTCACGCGCGGCCAAGGGAACGTAGAGCCGCCGCGGGGCACGCTCGCGGATTTCGAGGAACGAGCTGCTTTCTCTTCCATCAATTCAGCTGCTCCGCCATTCTCGCCGCCGACTTCCAACTCTGGCGCGTGTTCCACGTTCGAAATACCGACCAAAACCGGTATATATATATATATATATATATAAAACCGATATATATATAATTTCCTAACCTAAACCTAACCTAAATCTAACCTAACCTAACCTAAATCTAACCTAAACCTATATATATATATATATATATATATATATATTATTCCCTGTTTCGAGAACGAAAATACTCTCGCGAGGCGGAGAAGTGTAAGAACGGCCATGACCTCTTTTTCTTTTTAATTGAGAGAAATTCGAGCAGCTGGGAGAGATCGATAGGAAAATCGATAGGAAAGGATCGCGTTCGGACGAAAGTTACCCGATTCGGTAACTCGAGAGTATACTCGGCTCGACGTGAAATTTCACGCTGTGGCTGTGGCGTGATCGTCGGGCGTTGCTATCTCGCGAAGCAATCGAGGCGAAAAACGAAAAACAGCTCTCGGAGCCGTTTCCACATTTCGCACGGTATTCGACGCGCAGACAATGAGCGACAGCTCACTGAGCAAAACGAAAATTCCAGCGCGTGGATTCTACGCTAGAGAAGAAGCCGAGGGGAAGGGAATGCATGTTGTTTTCGACCTTCAAATAATATATTAGTGACGGGGTGGGAAAAAAAAAAAAAAGGAAGCCGCCGTTCCGAACGATAATCTTCGTCACGTGCGTCTTCTTTGACGCTTCGTTATTATTAGACCAGGCAGGTGCTCGTGCAAATTCCCGACAATTGCGGACAACTGCATCTGCAATTTATGCAAACGACGACGAGGTGGAGAACGAGAGAACGAAAGAGGCAGCAGTCCGCTTAATTTCTTCAATTTGTAACACTAATTTGAGGTTGGAAAACGTCCTTTTGTGATCTTTCACGTCAAAGAATGAAAACTCATCCGCCAAGACGACCCAAAGGCGTACTGCGGCGTGTCGAGCTCTAACTCGCTCTAACTCGTCTTTAATCTATCTAGCTACTTTGGATACACTGTACACAGAAGAATAATTGCAAGCTTGAAATGGCTCGAAATGGCTCGAAGATTGTTTCAAGGCTTGTTCGAAAATTACGCAACGTTTAAAAAACAGTTTCGTGGCTTCTTTTTCACTGAAAAAGAGTCCTTTCGCTTCGAATTTCCGATGGCTTCGAGTCACCGTCCTTCGCTCCGAAAGAAGCGACGAAAAAAACGTCAGCCAGAAGCGAGACTCGGAATTTTTCTGAAGAAAATTTCCTCAGTCTCTCGCGACTCTCTCGCTGAATCAGCCGAAGAGGGGGAGGGGGGGAGGGGGGCACTTACTTTGTTTGTTGCTCTCCTACGTTCCACGCGGCGATCCCCGTCCTGGGTACATGTACGCGGCAACAGAAGCTCTCCAGAAGCGCGACTCGACGAACGACGAACGACGACGACGACAATTCACTGCACAAAACCGAAGCAAAACGAGCGCCGCGAACCGCCTTCCCGGAAACGCGAAACTCCAACCGTCACCGGAGATCCTCCTCGGATCGAACGCACAAGTTTCGAAGCGAGCGAGGGAAAACACACAAGAATCGACAGCCGTCGAGGTCGAAGAGGTATCGATACGTCGAGCCCGATCCACGCGTAAAGGTGTTCGGGAAGAGAGACGAGAAAGAAAAGGGGGGAAGAAGGGAGAAGAAGAATGATAAAGGAGAGAGAGACGAACAAAGAGGACTTGTGTTCAGGGTCACGGAGCTGTTTCCCTCCGGCCCACCGGTTCGAAACTGAGGTGCCCGGTTCTCTCTCTCTCCAGGTGAACGGCGAGTTACCTGCGGTAAGAGGCTTCTCTCCTGGGGAAGACACACGCCGATAGGTCGAGCCGAGGCAAGCCAAAGAGTGAAAGAGAGAGAAGGAGAGAGAAGAAGAGAGAAGAAACGAGGCTGACGCGAACGTTGGCGCGAGCTGGTAAGGCGGAGAGACGAGAAACAAACTCGGCTCGGCTCGTGGCTTCAACGGAGACGGCCGAACTTTGCTTACCAGCTCCTTGTTTGTTTATCCGCCGATGCAATTGCGCTGGGCGATACGTCTCCGATCCATCGCGTTTCGATCGTGCAAATCGGCGATCGGCCCCTTGGTCTGCAAAAATTGGAGAAGTTGCGAGCAAAATTTCCCTCCGCGACGTTCGTCTTGGAAGAGAATCGAATCTCGAGTTCGACTCGAACGATCGAGTGCTTGAAATGAAAGAACCAAAGTTGGGAAATTTTCCTTAATTGCACTATATTATATCATATTGATGTAGGAATTTGAAGAATCGAGTGCCTGGGACAGTTACGAGTAATGAGTGGACGATTGTAAAATTTTCACGTGTATCATCTTCTCACTCTTAGATCCAATCTTCGTAACATTTTCTTCTTCTTTTTCCCCGAGTTTTGCCGCAGATTCACTGCAGGAAGAAAAACGAGAGCGTTGCTTCGACCCCACGAAGGGAGATTTGCGTTCCTCGCGTGCGGAGACATCGACGCTCGCGCAAGAAAGATCGTTCAGTGACTTGGATGCGTGGACACACGACCTAACCCTCTGAACTCGATTTGCTTTCAATGTTGCTGCGCGTCCGCTTCTGTGTTTATTTTATGATCGTCGCGTGTGAGAAATATTATTTATTAAATAATTGTAAATAATTGCACAATTTCATCGTTCTACCGCCTTAATTTGACCATCAAAATGTTTTTAATATATTACACTATTTGACATATATTGGAATACTCGATTCCAGACTTTCGTTTTTTACAACTCAAAAGATAAGCAACACGGATAAGTATTCTTTATTAATTTCTGTTTGGACAGAAACATAATTGTGCAAGTATATTCACTTAAGTTATAATTATTAATTATTAACAGGTATTTTCGTTGATATTTTTAGACAACCAAAATGAAGTGTGTATATTCATATGTGTCATCCGCCACGAAAGTGTTTAGACAAATTGGATAAATTTAAACGTACAGCGAAAATAAAATTCAACGTACTCTTATCATCGTTAGAACATATAATTTTTTAAATTGTGATAAATTTTAAAACAATCTCCAACGTACAAGTTCAAATGTACTTGATGCTTCAATTTAGAACTTTGACGATTCGTGTCAAAAATAAGTGGCTGACGTGCGATCGTGGTGGAAAAAAAATCACGGATGGAAGAAATCGTTCTCGATTTCGCGATTTCGCTGGAATCGTGCGATCGTCGTTTGCACGTAGCCACGAACGACTTCATAAATAGCCGAGGAGGTGAACAGCCCGCGCGCGCGACTTTAACCCGGCCGATTAATTTCTGGCCTAACAGGATACCTAGCCGGCCGCTTGAAATACTGGCGATCGTCAGATATACGCCAGGGTTAATTGCATAACGGGCGGTCGATTTTTCAGTTTTCAGGCCGGTGAACGACGTACAGGACACACATGTACGTCGTAGGTTCCTGCGCCGCGGATCGTCGAAACGTTCCGTGACCTTTGAAACGAGGAAACAAGGGGACAGAAATGTTTTTGGAAATTCTCGCGTTTCTTCAATTGAACGGGATTGAGTGTTCGTTCTCACGGTGAATACTGAACGAATAAACGAACGTTGCGAAACGAAACACCGACGAGGCAAGTGTCACTCACCAATTTTGGTGAAAACAAAATGCTTGACGCGTGTTTCTTCTTTGCCGGCAATGTGCACCATTATTTTTATAATTTAAAGAAAAACGTAGAATGTCAGCCTTGGAAATTTTCGAACAATCGATCGTGTTCCAAGAAGTATCGTTTACTACTTTGTTTAAATGTCAAATTTCCAAAATTACGAAAATTCTCAAATGATGACTTCGCGCAGTATGAAGTTTCATTTTTTGCCTACCAATTATCGAATCGAACAACGAGAGCGATCCATTTTTCCACGAGAAAGAAAGAGACAGTCGCGTTCGCGTGTTCGGTGGAAAGCGATTGGCACGCGATCATTGTCAAGTTTTGATCGACTCGTCTGGCAGAGTGGATCCTCGACTCTACGAGAAGAATCGTCCGGACACATTGTCGTGTGATTTTGCGACAGAACGCAGGCGAACGCAAAGCGATAGCAGCACTCCGTTACCGTTTTTATCGGGTCTGTTGCACTCCGGAGGCGTTCAACCCGGCAGCTCGTTGCACGCACGCGAATCACCGTGTCCTGCTCGTTTATAAATAAAACGGAATCATCGTTCTTAGCCTGCCTAGCAAGCCAGAAAAAAATCCGACGGGGCAAATTGGCCGGCTGATGTCACGGTTCTTCACTTCTCTCGAGGATTCTCGTTCAAACTTTGGATTATTGCGAGAACAAAGTGAAGAAATAGGGGGGAAAAAAGAAAAATCGAGTGTACTTTGATACTTGGAAAGAAAAGTTTGATAGATGAATTCTACACCTTCGATTTGACGAAAATACGATCTAAGGAACCTGCCTCAAACATTCACTTTGACTTTCAATTTCAAGATCAAAAATATATATATTTTTTTTTTTCTTGCATTATATTCTACTTATTACGAAGGTAAAATTTTTCCAAGGAACCATAGGTCGCGGTCTAAGAAAAATGGCTATTGAAAAATGGCCAAAAAGATTATTAATCGTTCAACTGTGGACGCGTGCTAACAGCGACTTTACGCTTCTCAACGCGTGGATGCCTGTTTTATGTAATTTTCGCATTAGGTTTCACTAACGTTTCATTCATCACAGTTGTAGCATCAGTGTGAGTCTGAATAATCAAATAATAAAACCATCTGTTAACATTATTCGAAATATATAAATACACTACATCCACGTCCAGAATCGTAAAGTCGCTGTTAGAACGCAACGTTAAATAATCACAGTAACTTTTTTGTCATTTTTCGAGAGAACTATCAGATAGTTCCTTGAAAAAGTTTTACCTTCGTGACGAGCAGAAAAATTCAACCTTGAAATTCAAGGTCAAGGTCAATTTTGAAACAGATTCTTCACGCGTATTTCCATCAAGTCAAATCAATCTGTACGTGTGACATCAACCTTCGAAACGAAGAAGCAAGACTTGTTGATCAAGAACGATCCATAAATCTCGAAGAAAGGCACGCAGACAGTAGTTGAGCAAGATTTTCATTTCCCTAGAAGCGTATGCTCGTTGCACGCTAAAAACCTGGCCAGTCTCGCTCCCGTGCTCTCGTTCGACCACCAAAGGCTCTCGAACGCGCGTCGATTACGTACTTTCCCAACTTTCTTCCAACGACGATTAACAGAACTGCGAATCCCAACTGGTCACCAAAGGCCTTGTAAATAAATCTCATTCTCCTCCCGTCTACCGATACATTCCAACATAATACCGATCCTTCGGAATTATCCAACGATGATTCTGAAGGATTTCCTAGCTGTTCACGACCTAGGATTACGTACGACTCGGTGGAACGATTCATTGGACCTTGATTATCGACTCGAGTCTATCTTCGGTCGGATGTTTCATCGCGTCATCTCGCGGTAAATTTAAATAAAAAGGCCGTGACTCACGTATTGTGCCTTTCTTCCTGAGCGTCTCATCTCGAGGCCACCCAGCTATGTCAAGTGGTTGTCGAATGGTTCGTAGAAATTCTTTCTTCTATATCCAGAGATAGATACTGCGTAATAAATATCGATCGATCGTAGGTTCTTTAAAAATTTCTTTAAAAATATTTTTAAAACATTCTATTTCGATGAGTCTCTCGATTCGTAGAAGGATACTGTATAATAATTGTCGATCGATTGTAGATTTTTGTTCCTTTAAAAATATGCGTGAAAGATATTTCTCTAAAAATATTTATTAGATATTTCAAAGATATTCTACTTTGGCGAACCTCGTGAATTTCGCGACTTTTATTATTAGGGTTTTCATTCCTTCAAAAATGCTTCAAAAATATTTTTTATAATATTTTGACGAATCTCGCGAATCTTCGTGAAAGAGAGGTTCCTTCCTTTTTGAGACAAAAGAATACACCACGTGACAAACATCGATCGATTTTTATCTTTTTTTCTTGGAAAATATTCCACTTTCTCTGAGAAGCCGCATGATTCGAGAGTTTAGCAGGTCGATCGAACTTTTCGTAGTAATAACTTACAATTGTCATACCAGGTGCTTGGGGATTCTACGCGCGGCAGATTCGAAACACGGTTAGGCAGGTTCAACGCGGTCAGAATACCCGATGGGGTCTGGCCAGGAAAGAATTTTTTTAAGTTTAAAAAGCTTAAACTCGAGAAACTGCACGAGAAGCACTCCACTACACGAACTGCTCGTGGTAACTTATTTAACTTCTTAGCGATTTCCGTTCTCCGGATCTCGTTACACTTTCTAATCTAAATCATCGAACTTTGTTTTCAACCGCGACACTCTCGATGAATTGCACACAATTTTCGACAGGACGTTGCTCGATAACACGCTCGATACACATTTTTCTTAGAAAGTTTACGCTACAGTTTATTTATTACAGTATTTAATCGATTTCGAGATTTAATCGATCTTTCCGCTCGTGGAGTGAAAAGTCATTAGAAAGTAGAGTTACCTTTAATGTCGTCGCGATTAGAATCTTTGCAGTTTCTTAAATAACCATCTTGATTCGAAGCAATTGTCTGCTTGCGCAAAGTGAATAAATGAATGAATCGCGTCTGTGTGGTGTCGTGCGCGGCACTGTGATTGTTGTCTGTTCGTTATGGAAATCTTTGAGAGAAGAAAAAATTTTCACGCCTCTTTGGCGTTGGCCAGACACTCTCCCGACTCCTCTATTCGCAACGCGAGTAGGAACTTTTCTTCCTAGTAATTGTCTTTCGTCGCGAGGCATTAATAATTCATCGCCGCGCCTGGTTATAAATTTTAACCAGCGGCAATCGGTGATTTTTTTTTCGGGACGATGACCTGAGAGAAACCTTGACCTTGAAATTTTGACAACGCTAGCCCCTTTCTCAGTCTGAGGCTAACCGCCTCCTAGTCCTCGGAAAATTGAAATGGCTACGCTCACAGTGAATAAATTGCCAAATTTCCTGCCATTCGTTCGTGTAATTTTGATCAACGTAATGTTTCGACACCAATTTATAACTACCAATTTATAAATTTTGTCAGATATTTTGTAGACGTGAAACAGCGAATTTTTAAATTAAAAAAATGTGTAAATGAAATGTAATGTAGTAATGATATAGATAATAATAATAATAATAATATTAACGTAAAATGTATAAATGAAAGCTTGTACAGTCCATTGTATCACAAAGTTTGTCCATCTTCTTGACTTCAATGTCTCTGGATGGAAATTTTATGCTTCAATCGTCGATAGTTCTATGTAGTGTTGATCCAACTTCCATGTTTTATAGTAGTTGATCAAGACATATACATATATATATGTATATATGTATTTATAGATTCTTTACATGTATTCCCATCAAATCGAAGGTGCGGAGTTCATCTACGACGAGCCACGGACAAACTTCTCATTCCAGCCTACATATACATATACAACGCGCGCAACGTACTGACGCGATGATGCTTCATGCAAAAATTGTAGAGCCGATGATCGCGCGGTGTTACAGTCTCTGTTCAAACATGGCGGCTAAGTAGTTCACGGAATACACCGTTTTGCGGAAATACCACGATTACCCCTGTGGCCATGCCGACGTCTGTTTGGTCCACTTCCTTTCGCTGTTGCTGAGCCGCGATCGGAGATGATGTTGAAACCAGATATCCTCTATCTGATTCGTTCGAGTTCGCCGCCGAGTTGTTAACCCATTTGCATCGCGAGTTTTTACTTGGATTGCACTATGCTTTCAGTGCGCATGTCCACGCGCATTGTAGTTTAATCTTGATATTGAAATATTCAGCGTTCTCCGTTATAACATATTGATTCTACTATTAATACTATTGAATTATTGAATTATTGAATTATTGAATTATCGATACTATTATATTGTTATGCTAATACAATTGCTAGTACTAATTTTTGTATCAATTTTAATACAATTACTACTACTAATTGCCAATTATTAATACAATTAATATTGGTACAATTACTTGTTGCATCAGTATTAATTTTTGTATCAATGCTAATACAATTACTAATATTAATTACTAGTTATTGATACAATTGAGCATTTGCATTAATACTAACACGATTACCAATACTAATTACTAATTATTAATACAATTAACACTGACAGAATTACTAGTACTAATTTTTGTATTAATGCAATACGAAAAGTACGCAAATGAATTCCAGCGAAACGTTTCAGTAATCGAGAATCAGCAGCTTCTCCATTCGTACGATACAGCAAAATTGGTTGATCGATCGAAATTAGAGAGATCGTGCGAGGAAGAAACCGTTGAAGCACCATGTAATCACGGAGCAAACGATCTGGAGCAGTGGAAAACGTTAGCAGAGAGAATTCCACTGATGAATCTCTTCCAATCTTCGAGGAACGTGGTTCTTTTCATATGCGTTTTTCATTGTTGGAAAATAGATTAGACAGTACAGTTCGTAGTATAGACTTAACGAGAAAAAAATTCATCGTCAAGCATCGAGCATGTTCCACTAGCAAATTCCCCCGTGATTATCTCTAGCAGTTTTCAAAGAGCTCGTTCTGCGGAAATCTAACGAAAATCAACTTAAAAGGCGTTGATCAATTAATTCGTTCAGACTACAATTATCTTCCCTTAACGAGCATTGCTAGTTGCAACTTTGCTCGCTTATTTACTCGAATCTAAGTGTAGTTGAAGTACAAAAATATACAAAGTTCAGATATGTAAGAAGCACGACCTTGAAAATTCAAGTTTTTATAAACTCATCTCTGTCGTGACAGAGATAAGTTTTATAAATCTTAATAAATAGGTTTTGTAAATTTATCTCTATCGCGAACACAGAGAGCTAAAACGCATCTTTGTACACTCGAGGACTGGCTTCTCTCGAACGCTGGCCCCCTTTACCATAAATGAACACGTCATATCGATTTTATCTTGACAAATTGTGAATTATTGACAAATTTCGACGCGTCGGTTTCAAGCTCCTGTAAGAGATTACCAACAGTGGCGACGTGAACAAATAGCAAACACGTTTATCATTCGGCTCTCGCCTGGCCTCTTAAACTTAAACCAGACCATCCTGTGTATCGATTAACCGATATTCGAGTTCGAATTCGAAAATTTCAACAAAGAAACGAATCGTTCACGAGAGTGAACGAACTTTAGTCGAATGAAATCGAGTACGAGTTCGATTCAATCTCGTCCCCGAGAGACGAAAGCTCGAGGTGAAAAGAAGCGACCAAACTATAGGCGCTGACGAATTGAGACGAAAGTGGCGACACGACGCGACACGATTAGGCAGTTTTGGCAGGACATCGACCCGCGAGACGTTGCCGCGAGAAACCGTTCGAAACACGTTGTCCGGCTGTGTAACGTGTAACCTACAGGTGTATCGCTGACACGTATATACGTGTGTGTGTGTGTGTGGTGTGTAGGTTGCTACGAGTTTATACGAGAAAGAGAGAGAGAGAAAACAATGTTGCTCCAATGACTGTCTCTCCTCTCGTCTCGCCTTCGCTCCGTGTCCTACAAAACTCCCGGCAAATTAACGTCGGAGCACTCACCACGACCTCTTTATTCTCTCTCGAAGCATGCTCGAGCATGTGTATCTCTGCGTTCCGCCCGAGTGTTAACAATAGTTTTTCCATTTCGGCGATAACCATAAACATCGAATGGCGGAGAATTTTCAATTCAAGAAAGAGATTCATGGCGATTTACATGTCGATAGATCGATCCTCTGATTTGCTCTTGGCGAATATGATAATTTTGGAGGAAGTAAAAGATGCATTTTTGGACGCTATGATCTGTCTTTCAAATTTCTACGACTGCGAGTGCAAATTCTCACTTGGTCATAAAGAAGATCCGACGAAGGATTTAGGAACAAACCAATGGTTACAATCGTCTAATAGTTGAAACAAATTACATTTTTTAAATTAATAAGTCGTAATAGCAGTGATGCGTTACTATTATAATGCTAATAACAAGTACTAATCTGTTCTTAATCATTGCCAATCTTTTTATTCGTTCAGAGCAAATCAATCGTTACGATCGTCTGAATAAGTGAAACGAGTCTCATTTTTTTAATTAGTATGGTATCAGTGTAATAAAAATATATAGTTATATGAAAAAAATAGTAGAAAGAAACCTTTCATCAATAACCTTGATGAAAAACTCCGGGAAAAAATGACCTTGGGAAAAAATTTATTCTTGCTAATTATTGATATTATCTTTCGAATCGGAAAATATTTTTTGCACCGTCACGCGATTCAACCCTGCCTTGCTTAACTGGACCATCCTGTATTATTATTAGCATTGTTCTTTGCTGCATATATTACTTAGTTGCTTGAGTAATTACTTATTACGCATCATTACTTGCTCATTTTTAGTTACTTGCGAATTAAAGTCGAACGAAAGAAAACTGGGGATACGTGAACGAACCGGAAGAACAAAGGAGTCGTGCAGAGTGACGTCAGCCGGCTCTCCGCTTTCAAAAGCCGCGGGTAATCGCTGCGATTTGAAAGCTGACTCGCGTAGAGTGGCCCGCCTGGAATGCGGAGTTTTTACTTTTCGCGAGAAGTAGGCCTTCTGCGTTCGCTTACGAATCGATTGCATTCGTAAAGGAATGCGGTATGGTCGTGGCAGAGGCCAGGTATACGACGTATATTTTTCGAGGTCCTAAAACTCTTACCATTTTCGTGTCACGTCCTGTCGTACCGACTTTACGCAAGCTTTGCACCGCAGCACTACTAGCGATGGGAATTAAAATCAAAAAACGTGGACACTGTTGTCACGTCAGCTCTGAGAATCGAACGTGTTCATCTTCGATCAAAGAATATAACGATTTGGAACGATTTTTATAGCGATTGATGGACGAAAAAATTTGATTATTTACATTTATTTAAAAGTATTAGAAAAGACTGATTGAAATATACTTTTTGACACTGGAAATGATACTTTTTATACTTGAAATGTACTTTTATGAATATACCTCGTGGTGTGGTAGTGGTAACCTGATGGAACAAGGGAAACTCCCGTTTAGGCGAGCAACGCGCATCGTCGTGCCCACATTGCAAATGAAGTTTCAGCTATTTTAACAACAGCGCGTGGTAAACGGTCGTACGTTTCGTGCAAAGTTGAGTTTGCTTTGTGCAAACGATCGCGCAATTATCATATTTTCTCCTGATCTAACCAGGAGAGCTGCCTTTGTATCTTAATGGGGGGAAAATCTCTTCTGCGCGTCCGTCGTTCAAAGTCCTTTTTACGTGACTTGTGCTGACGTACAAACGGGTCAGACTTTGCCTCTGTCGGCCAAGAAATTAAACGCACCGAACAATTTTAGTAAAATCTTGGTTTGAAAATCCAATTTGTTCCACCAATGCTCGTAAGATCTGTTACTTTTGTCGTTTATTAACAAAAAAACTCGTTGATCGAAAGTTGGAAAAAATTTCCGCGAGAAACACTCAATTAATCAAGCTACAATTATTCAGACTTCGTTTAACAAGTTGCTTCGTAATCGCTGAAAAGTACGACATTTGTAACTGCTAATTGCACTTTTTCTCGCTTATCTAACTAAATCTGAGAGATCATTATAACAGTAATTTGCCAGACGTAATTCTCTCGAGTTATAAAAACACAAAACTATCGCGGTTATTTCATCAAATTTTCTTCTCGTTGTAATTTGCTCTCTATAACTTGAATTTCAAGGTTAAAATCTTTTTTTTTTTTTTCTTACATTATATCATATTCTACTCATCACAAAGATAGAAACCACAGGTTGCAACCTAATAATTCTTTTGAAAAATGGCAACAGATTCTTAATCATAGAATACTGCGGTGCGTACTAACAGCGACTTTATGCTTCTGGATGTAATGTTCACATTTCAAATAACAGTTAGTTAACAGTTAGTTTTATCATTTGATTATTTAAACTCGTACTAATGCTACGATTATGATAAATTAAATTTTAGTGAAGCTTAATATGAAAATTACATAAAATAGACATCCACGCGTCCAGAAGCATAAAGTCGCTGTTAGCACGCGTCTGCACCTGTTGAACGATTAAGAAACTTTTTCGCCATTTTCAGCATTTTAACTTGCCACTTTTCAAGAAAACAGTTTTACCAGTTTTAACAGTTTCGTGATGAGTAGAATATAATGCAAAAAAAGAAATATATTTTTAATCTTGAAATTTAAACTCAAGGTAAATTTCGCAGCAAGTTCTTTACACGCATCTCCGTCAAATCGAGAGAGTGTAGAATTCATCTGTGACAGCCACGGACAAATTTTTCTTTCCACCCTTGTAACACGAAAGATTGATCGTCGATGAAAAAGAAAACCGGTACCACTTTCAAAAGGACCAGCGAGAGAGAAGGAAAACGCGAGGATAGATTCGATTCACCGTAAGCAGAGTTATCTGGGTCGTACGCGATAGGAACGAGAAGAATTCGCAACCGTTCGTGCCGCGGTGTAATATCGAAGGTGCGCTCGCGCCTGCTCCGCCGACAGTAGGTGACAATGACGATACCAAAAAGGTAGAACGTAGGTAACGTATGCAGAGGAGAGAAAAGAGAGACAGAGAGAGAGAGGAATAGAGTCGATGGAGGCCGTACGAGCGGCAGGAAGCTGCCAAGTGTAACGGTATCGGTGCCTGACTGCTCGCTGCTCGCTGCTCGCTGCTCGCTGCTCGGAGGCGAGCCGAGCTGCTCGCTGCCTTCACGCGCCGTCAACCATTTCACGTGCGCTCCGTCGATATATAAATACGCGAGCAGATATGCGAGCTTTTCACCTACACGTACGCGGCATTTCTTCACCGATTTTCAGCCAACGATCGATTTTTCACGAGGAGGAAGGAAGTGTATCCTAATTGTACGAATACAGGATCGATCGTTCGATTGGGACAGATTTTATGACACTCGGGAATTTGGTTAAAAAGTGGCAGCGTGGAAATTATTTGCGTACATTTGCACGGTCTTAAATTTGGAATTTAGTTAGAGTTTCTTGCGCGTAATTGTTTTCCAACGGGAAGAAATTTGTATTCTAAGGATGCAGGATCGATCGTTCGATTGGGACAGATTTTACGACACTCGGGAGTTCGGCTAAATATGGCGTGGCCATTTGGAATACTATCTGCATACATTTGGTCAGAGTTATTTGCATGCAATCTCATCTTCCAACGAAACGTCTTTTTTTATCGTCAGATTCGTTTTGGTTGGCCAGAAAATAATTATCCAAAAGTTTTTTCTTTCTCTTCTAAAGTAATTGTCCTAATTAAATGGGCATATGTGTATATCTTGGAATGTAGCTAACTTCGCTTCGAATCGCAAATTCATTGCGCACGCGTAATCAGATTTGAAGCTTGTTTTAGAGAAAGAAAATGCACAATCGTTGACAATTTTTCTTTTTTTTTCTTTTTTTTAACGTCGACAACAAATTGTATTTGGAACGAAAAATGGACATTCCCTGTTTCTTTCCAAATTATTGTTCAAATGATCTTGGATAATTAATTGATACGTAAATCACCACGCTATGATAGATACATACGACTTTTGGAGTTATAATAATTCGAGTAGGCTTTCTTCTTCCTGTAAAGGCTTCGATAAAAACGTTCACGTAACTCGGTGTATATTTGCATTCGCGTTGCGAATCCACGGACGATTAATCGCATCCTACGCGCATTTTTCTTCGAGAGATATCTGCTTTCACTCAGCTTCTTAATGAAAGATATTTCCCTCTTGGGAATTTATAGAAATCGATTCGTGAGAAAAAAAAGAAAAGCTGAGGAAAGCCACGTGCGCTAAAATTACACAGATTGATTATATAATTTAAATGAACTTTGTTCCAATTGAAATTTCCTCGAGGTCTAATCCGGCATTCGCAGGGATTACTCAAACTCGTGTCAGTTAATTTTCATCGCCCCTTTTTTCCAATCTGGTCTACGTAGACCACGTCGAAGTTAAATTACGGGAAAACGAAAGCTTATACCTTTCGAGCGGTTTCCGCGACACGAACGCGGACGCGGTTTCGTTTTCTACGAGGATCCAGCGCTTCCAGCGAACGAGAGAGTTATTAAAATGCAACAGTTTCCTCGTTCACTCGAAACAATTAACTCTGTTCCGTGTATCATCTTGCATCACCGCCAGGCACTGTCACTTCTCGGATTTCCTTCCTCGAAGATCCCTCGTGGTCAATAACTTTTGATAAATTAATCATCTTTGTCTATTATCTTATAATGTATTATCTTCTTATATTGTAATATATAAAAATATTAATTAATTATAATGTATTATAATATCTTACAGTATCTTATATAATTATCTTCTTACATTATAATTAATTAAGGTAATAATTAATTATAATATAATTATAATATCTTACATTAGATAGTATCTTATAATATTTTAGTCTAAATTATCTTGATAATTTTTCTCTCATCTCTATATATACATCTAATTTTTTAAAATTCAAAACTCATTTGTTCAAACTCTGTTCAAACGTAATCCAACAGCGAGAGGATATTAAATTTAAGGGACAAAATAATTGTTGTCCGATTAAAAACAAGTTGATTGTGTAATCAACGCGGCGAGCAGTGGTACGTGTTGTTTCGTTTCAAGAAGTACCGTTGACTCTACTCGCTTCACCGCCTAAGACGCTTCCTTCTGCAACCTTCTATTTAACCGGCGTGACTCTTCGCTTCTTTTTCGAAACCTGACCGAAAGAAAAAAAAAAGACAAGAAATATCGAAGAGACACGATGTTGTTTCTTTTTTCCCCTCAAGGATTTCTATCAACTACTATATTCGAAGTACAATTATTATTCGTTGCATTCGATAACGTTTCGTATTCTTCGCGTTTCTAACGTTCTACTCTTCTACTTCGTTTCCATTTCCCCCCTCCCCCTTTTCTTTACCTCTCTTCGCGCAGAATCGATGTGCGAGGAAGCACATAACTTTTCGATGCCGGAGCGAACAGGTTCTAATCTTTTTCTACGTCTCAGGGATTTTTACGCGGTTTTACAAGATACATAGTTAAGAGCATGTGGCACACGAATGGAGGGTGATTTTCTATTGCTGGGGGCTGCGGTTTTCCTTGTTACTTGCACGCGTTATTCCAGTTTCCATAACGACAACTTCATCGGCCATCGAAGAAGTAGAATTACCTGGATCGGTAGTTGTAAAAGGGTCAAACAATCTCGCTACGAGTGCAGCGTCACGTCAGATCGCAGGAATCACGTTCCTGACAACCGTATGGATTAGTCAGCCGTAGAATGTGAATGGGCGAGCGTTTCCTCTCCCTCCAACCCTCCCCTCCCCCACCCTCGCTGGATACTCGACGAAGGCAGTTCACCAGGGCTTAGTCGTTTACCTTCAGCGATTGCGACCCCGTTTGTGGCATTCCTTCCTCCCCTTCGCTCGTCCCACCCCCCCTCTCCACCGACCAACATAATTCAATACTTTTGCCTCTACGCAACGTCGCTTTTTTTTCTTTTTTTTTCTTTTTCCTTCCAGTTCTCTCCCTTCCTTCCTTCTTTCTTTCTTTCTTTCTTTCTTTCTTTCTTTCTTGAGAGAGAGAGAGTTCAGATACTTGTGCAAGCGTCTAAACTAGCTTTCTTAATATGAGAAATCGATAGATCATAGAGTCCCTCGAACGCTGACTGAATATCACTAATACAACATTTGGAATATCTTCACACTCCCTCTTTCCTCCAGTTAACGCAATTCAGTACCTCCAGTGTCATTTTCCTTTTCCTCTTTTTTCTTCTTTTTTTTTTTTGTTTTCTTCCATAGAAGACGCCAGTAGCGCCTAAACTGGCTTCCTTAATTTCTAGATGAGAAATTCACATTTCAAAAAAAAAACATCTCTACGCTCTCATTTAAAATAGTCTCGTTCAAAATCTTTAATCTTTTATTCGAAACAGCTATTTTACAATATTATCCTTTTCGTCTCTCCTCCATATGCGCAATAAATAGACCATCACGGTGCCGTTAAATAAATTACGAAATAAATACGAGAGAGAGTTTTAACAGCCCTTTGAATTAAACTAGTTAGGAGCAAGTGACGAACGCACGATGGCAAGTGTCGTTCGATTTTTCCAACGTTATCAACGGCTTGTCGTTTCGCAGCGCCATCCACGACCACTGATTCAGCTTGACTATGTGAAATTCGTCTTGCCTCGGGATTCTCGGTTCGTCCGCGATCATCGTGTCGTTGTCGACGGTTCCCGAACTGTATCCCATAGATTTGCACAGGCTCGTCGAGTCTTCCTCGTGCACGACGGGATTCGGGAAGCACTCGGTGTGCCAGACGCCGTAACTTCGACGGAGCACCTCTCCGGAATTGTTTCTGAAATTGAAATTGAGAACGATGACACCGCGTTCTCCTCAGATCTGTTGAACGGTTGTTTTTCGTTTGAAGATCAGAGGATTCAAGAATGGAACGTACAGATAGTCATCTAGATAGACTAGAAGCTTTTAGAAGAAAATGTTTTAGAACGTTTGGTCTCGAGAGAAGCGTTAATTATTATTTTTTCAACGTTAAGATTTAACTTAGCAGAGAAACTGAACAATGCACTTGTCACACTGCAATAATTTAACTAAAATATCTCCTGAATTAATTAACGTTTTTTTTTTTTTATATGATACAAACAGCCTAATATTCTTTTTTATAGAGAACAAAATATACACGATTTCACTTAAAAAGAAAATATCTTTGATGTATCAAAGTTATAAAACACATAAAATTACGTCAATTAATGGCCCTCTCGAAACCGCTCAAATTTTTCAAAGTCTTAGGTGACCAGATATAATGTAATACAATAAATATAATAAGATATAAAAAAAAGTACCTGTCGTTCGAAAGCGGTATCAGCACTCGGCACGTTGCCTCGTCTTCGCCGTCGGAACAGTCTTTCAGCCCGTCGCAGATGAAATCTTGCGGTATGCAGGTATCGTTTCCAGTTGTTCTGTTAATTGAAGATTTCGATATTTCGTTATTACGGAGAATTTATCATTATTAATCACAGTGGAATTAAACTACGAAAGCCTGAGAAAGTTTAGTCCCTTTACGTTTTGCATTTGAAGCTGGAATCCCTGCAGGGGCACATTTCCGGCGATTCGTCAGTTTTGTCCAGACAGTGGCGCACACCGTCGCACAATCGTTCCGGAGACGTTAATTTCAGGTACTCCGCGCAGGTACATATCGTAGGCTCGTCGGATCCGTCCGGGCAATCAAAGTTCCCGTCGCAAAACGCACTTTTGTCCACGCATTTGCCGTTCCTGCAGCGAAGCTCCGTCTTCGTGCAAACTTCGAATTGAGAAAATACATTTTTACGTTTCTAGGTTATAATGTACAAATATAAAAGAAATACGTATACAGGATGGACCAAAAATCATTCCCCATTAAAATTAATCCGTAACTTTTCTTACTATATATTCTTTTCTCTCTATTATATATTTTTTATTCTTTTATTTTTATACTTTTTCTCTATTATATATTTCTTTTTAATTTTTTTCTCTTGCATTTTGTTAAAAAGAAAAATAGATTGAAAGAAACTATATTAGAAATTGTGTAATTAGATATTAATTATTAGATACTGGGAATTATCTTCAAATTGAGAACATACATATTTTTAGGTACAAGAAAAATACATATTATATAATTAGATATCGTTAATTATACATTAGACATTATAATTATAACTGGAAATTATCTTCAAATTGAAGATATATACATACTATTTAGGTTAGAATGTACAAAAAAAGAATTAAAAAAATTAGAATATATAATTAAATATTATCATTAATCGTTATATGCTATAATTAGATATTAGAAATAATCTAACTCCAAATTTTCTACTTAAATTCAAGCGATCAAACATCTTAAATCTAGAATTTCTCTTACGCGTCGTAACTCTTACCGCAACCATCGACGCTGTATTCACAGTTCTCTCGAAGTTGTCCGCAGTAATTCGAATCCTCGTCCTCGCGACCCCGACAGTCCGGAACACCGTCGCATACCCGATTTCGCGGGATGCACTGTCCAACGTTGCACCGAAAACCGTTGCAGGTCGGCTCCACCGAGTGTCTCGGGCCATCTTACATTTTACAACAATTTGCACAGAATTATTTTCGTGACGCATTTGCACTCCACCGAGTGCAAATATTAGAAAAACTTACCCACTGCTTCCGTCAGATAGGGATTCAGGTGCTCGATGCTCGTCGCATTTTGCACACTTTCGAAGTTACAAAGCCCTCTGTTATCTTGGAAGACAGAGGCGGGATACCATCCTTTTCTGCCACGGCAGAATATCGTGCCACTCCAATTTGACGTTTCGTTTCCCTGTAAAGTTAATTGAAATGAACCTTAGTCCTTTGACACGCGAGACATGTTTCTTCCGCAACATTCGGCCGAAAATTTACCAGTGATTACCTCTTGGTTGAGGTAGATAACTTAGAATATTGGATATAACAGCCATATTAAGAACATAGACGAATAATTGTTTATATCCTTAAATACGTATTAACGTCTCAAAGACATCATTGTCGATCTTAGCTTGGGAAATGTACGACGTCTCCCAGAAACGTCTGTTGGAATTTCTCTTAATCGTACAATATAGACTCACCCAACACTCGGAACTCGAAGTACCGGCGAAGCATCGTTGGCAGCTCGGGCAATTCTGTAGAACAGGCCTCACGAAAGCTGACTGGATCTCGTGATCGTCGCTCGTTCCAACAGCCACGCAAGTATCCATCGCCCCTGCCGGATAAATTCTAGAAATATTCGGTGAGACCAATCAGCAAGAGCTCGAAACTGTAGCTCGAACAAGCTCGGATTCGTCGAGATTTAATTACTCACGTTTTGTTGACGAACAACGGTTGCACGTGACGGCTGAAGTGGACTCGGTCTTTCAGGTGCAACAAAGCGGACACTGAGTTGTTCACAGGGTGCAGCTCGTCGACGACCGATGTCTGTTGATGAGGGACCGTCTAGGTGACGGAACGAACGGCCGAAACCGAGCACGGCTGTCACGTAATTCGTATCCAACCTGATTTCAGTTCAAAATTCAGTTCAGGTCGATTGATTTCGAGAAATAACGAATCATGAATTAACGAAAAAAAAAAAGAAAATGATTTAACGAAAAGAATCACCTGGTATTCTCGACGCATTTCGCGGCGGATAGCAACCAGTTTGGGTCCAGAAGCAGCGCCACGCAGCGGAAGCGTCCGTCAACAAAGATGGCAGCCAACCACGGCCACAGGTAGTCGTGACTTCCGGTACTCGCGTCTACAGTCAAATACGCGTTCATACTGCCGCTGAGCGTCGGTGCACAGTGAACGTACAGCCCCAAACAGGTTTTGTCTTGCTCGTTCAGAGAGGCCGCTGACGAGTACTTTTGGTACGTAGGCTTCCCTTTGTGCCAGTCTGTCGTTTCCAGCTTCGAATTCCTCACGACGACCGACTCCGATGAGCGAAGGTTTCTTTAAAGGAGAAACGAATAATCTGACGATCGTCCTAACCTCGCTCTTTTATTCTGATTGAAAAGTATACTCACGCGAAACCAAAATATTCACACATATTTTGACCGATGATCGCTACCGTGGATTGATTTCGATAAACTCTCGGACGGTGGCAGGTCGGTTGCCATTTTTCCTTCGAGTACCTCGTCACAATTCCTTGTTCGTTTAAAAATGGCCGCCCGTCGCCGTCCAGATACACGCGCTGATCGTCGGTAAGCGTGACTGCGAGAAACGAGCATGAAAGAACGAATAAAACACGACAGAAACATAAAAAAAAGTTAAACTAAATGCGACAAAAAAGCGTACAAAACGCGATAAACACGCGAATGAAATAAACTGTCTAACGAAGAAGAAAAGGAAAAAGTTGGAAAACTCACGATAAAAAAATGAAAAAAAAAAATACAATTAAAGATGAACAAAATAAACCGTCTAGACGACGTTAGAGTTGAAAGATTCTCACAGCAGTCGAGCTCGTCCTCTTTCAAGTAACAGTCGAACTTTCCGTCGCATTTCTTCGTCATCGGAATGCAAGCCTTGTTCGCCTTGCACAAAAATTCATCCTCGGCGCAAATTGCTGCGAAACGAACAAAACACTACTTCTACATATTTAATTAGAGAGGTTGAATTCAATTAGAAAGGACTCACCAGTTAATTATTAGAGAATTAATCGGTTACAGTAGATAATATAGTTGTAGTAAAGTATTACAGTAGACAAAGGACTCACTAACTATTAGAGGATTAACTGGTTATAGTTGAGATTATAGCAAATAACATAGTTATAGCAAAGTATGGCATAGTAGAGAGAGGACTCACTAATTAATTATTAGAGGAGTAACTGGTTGTAGTCGAGGTTACAGTAGATAATATAGTTGTAGTAAAGTATTATAGTAGACAAAGGACTCACTAATTATTAGAGGACTAACTGGTTACAGTTGAGGTTATAGCAAATAATATAGTTATAGCAAAATATAACATAGTAGAGAGAGGTTAATTATTAGAAGTTATGGTCGACGTTATAGTAAATAATAGTAAAGTATAGCATAGTAGAGAGAGAGCTCCTCACCGCAGTTCTGTTCGTCTGTAAGATCGTCACAGTCTGCGTAACCGTCGCACACGGCGCTTGGCCTCAGATTCTCTAAAAAGTCCCTGCAAGTGCAATTCGTTTCGTCGGTACCGTCCTCGCAGTCCACCGCTCTGTCGCATCTCTTCTCGATTGGAATCGTTTGAAGCAGCCTGCGAATTTTACAATTTCACAATTTTTTTTACCATCTTACCACCGCGAATCGTCAATGAACGTTTGGAGGATGCGTTAAACATTCTTCGAAATGAAATGAAATATTCTTGAAATGTGCAAGGTACGTTTCTTTTTTTTTCAGAATACCTTGTACAAATGAATATCGTGGGGGGCATCGTTGGCGTTGACGACGAGACATTTTCGGGCCCAAAAGTTGTCGAAGTCGATTTATCGTCATCTTTGGACATTTCCTGTTCCAAAAATACTGGTTTATCGGTCGCGTCGTAGATCGCAGGATCTAGAAATAATTTCAACGATATTATTAATTTAATTGGAACAATTATTATTCAATTAGATCGCAAAATATTATTTAACTAGATCGAGATCGTGAAGATCATACGGCAAATCGTTGAAAACTTACTACCGATGGCGATCTCGTTAGACATCGTAGACTCGTTCGCGTCCGTCGTTGTCGAAACAATCTGCTTAAACTGTTCAAGATCGAACGTGGAATTGTCCAACTGCTTGTAAAGCGGAGAACGGCCGTTACAATTCATCTCATCCTCGCCGCCGAGACAGTCGACTATCCGATTGCAACGCGCCTCGGTCGGCAAACACTTGCCTAGGCCTCCGTCGCAACTGAACCCCGAACATTCCTGCAGAGGGGTGCGTTTCAGAGGAGGCGACCCCCGACCACCTGAAAATTAAGCACACGTTGGCCAATCTTCCGATCTTGGCCGATTTTTCGTCGCTTTCGAGCTCAAAACGAGAGAGCTCAAAAGATCAAAGAGACATGGACTCACTGGAAATCTCTCGAATCCAGTCGACAAAGTAGCTGACTCTTGCGTAGGCACCCGGGTCGTTCGGTCGAGCACAGCCTTCCCCGTGACTGATTACACCCGCCACGTACCACTGCGATTCCGAGTACGGATTTCTGCGAATCAGTTAGCAAAATTGAAAACTTCGCACGATAACTAACGCTTCTGATTATTTTAATTGTTTTATTTCAGTTATTTTGACTGTGTTTTTTAATTATTTTAATTGTTACATTTTAATTGTTTTATTTTAATTGTTTTAATTGTTTTATTTTGTATGGCTCGACAAAGCATTTTGTTTCAATTATTTTCGATGCTGTTACGCTGACAATGAGACTCGGTCTTTCGAAAGAAGTCGCTTATCTAATTAGTGATTGACTGGCAGTTCAACTCTACCTGCACAGTAGAGGACCGCCGCTGTCTCCTTGACAAGCGTCACGACCTCCTTGAGGATACCCGGCGCAAATGACGGCCTCGTTCCGGTCCTCTTCGTACTTGCAATTCGCCAATATCGGAACCTCCACTTCCCTCAGATGATCCGCTGAAAAATCGTCCCATAAAAATCAAGTAAATTTCAAAGATTCTCTCGCGCGCGCGAAACTCGTCGTCGAAACTTCAACCCGAGAACGCGAGAAAGAAAACTGTCTTACGATTTGCTCCGTACTCTTTGACAGAGCCCCAACCGATAGCTATGCAAGTGGAGTTGGGCTCCGGCATGTTCCTCCACATGGGCCCCAGTAGATCCGGCCCAGGCAGACAGACCGGCCGCACCCATCGATTGAATCGCAGAGGATCGTCCAGCATGATCATCGCGATGTCGTTCCTCAAGCTTCTCGGGTTGTACTGCGAATGCAGTATCATGTACCGCGCTCTCCTGAACTGCAACATCGGCGAAAACGAGTTTCGCCGGAGCACTCCCGCCTGGATCTCGAAATACTGGCCCGCGTAGCTACGTGTTCAAACACACGATCGATTCAGAGCCGCGGATCGGAGTCGCGAACAAGTCGTTGAACTCGAAGTTTTTTTTTTTTTTAAATACAGGATGTTGCGAGAATATTTAAAATTATTCACTATAGAGAAAAATGTTTCAAATGAAACTTGCGTTATTTAAAGAGAGAGAGAGAGAGAGAGAGAAAGAAATGTCTATGTGGTCATGTTTCCGAGACTTCGAGGTGATCTTTTCTCTTTTAAATGGAATCAGCGTGAAGGTGGTACACGTGTTAAGGTGATTCAATTTTTGATCGATGATCGACAGCTTGGTGGTACCTACCCGTCGAGACAGTGAGCAGCCGTGAGCACCCAAAGTTCACTCAGGATAACACCGCCGCAGTAAAAAATGCCTTCCTTGTAAACGGCCACGAGAAACGGCCACGCTTTCGGCTGACTCGCGCGACCGCCGACGACGCGCAACTGCGAGCCAACTATGTCGTCCTGATCCTTGGCCACTCTCTTCTCGTTTCCGCGGCGGCTCGAATCTATCTTGTTGCTGTACAGTGGCCAGACGATTTGGTCAGCCATCTGCAAAGGCTGTTGGTCCTCCTTCTTCAGCGCGTGAGGTCGTATAGTGTCCTCGCGAGAGGAAACGGTAGTTCCGCAAGGGAATCGTGCACAGCGCACGAACACCGCTTTGTTCATACACGAGGGAATCAACTTCAATTGGTTCTTCACTTGAGTCAGGTAGGGTCCCTGGTACTCGTTCTGTGGCATGGAGCGGATCGTTATCTCGGCAGAGTCGCTGCGAGGAAAAATAATTATTGGAAATTGATTGTTAAAAAAAAATTATTAGAAAATAATTAGTAGAATTGTAGTCTAAAGGTGTGCTTATTCGAATCCAGATTTCTTCGGTAGGACAAGTAACTCGATCTTCAAAGACGCAAAATTCTAAAATTCCTTCAAATTGTAATACCTGGTTTCCAAACCGATTTCGGAGACACAGGCATCCTTCACCCAGTCATCGATCGCTCTGCACACCAGGTACCATTGTCCTTTGTAGTTCTTGTGGAGGTATCCTTCGGTGTAGCCGATCGTGAATATCTGAAGAACGTGCATAAAACATACGATGTAGCAAATCGTACGTTACTCGCGAGTAACGCGAATCTGTGCGCTGTTTGGAGAGATCGTTACTTTTTTCCCTTCGTTGTACGAGGGGGTGAGAACGTTGCAGTCCATTTCGTCCTTTCCATTGGCACACTGACGCACTCCGTCGCAACGTTGGGAAAACGGCACGCAATTGCCAGTCGTGTACTGTTGTTGCCAATCGTTGCAGCTGAAGGTATTCCTTGGACAACCTGAAGTGCGAAAATTGAAATTAGGGCGGAAGGGAAGGTTTCGTATCGCGCGCTACGCAGTTTCTCTGCTCCGCGGATAAAACAGTTTCGGCTGGAAAGTAAAATTGCAGCGACTGCTGCCATCTCGCGCGAAATATCCTAACAAAATATAAATTAACATGGAAATTTGCATCCTTCGATTGTTCGTTTGCTATTTATATTGCATTGTCTTTCACATTCTATTTGTGTGTCAAATAATCAGCAGGTATTTACGTGTTAATAAAGCAGAAGAATTCCGTTATGCACGAACGATACGCGCATGCGTAGAATATTCGAACTTTAAGCCTACGGGGTTTCAGAGTTTGAGCTCTCCTCGAGCTTCTCCGATTTAAAAATTCTAAAGTTAAAAAAGAAAGACGGTAATATCTTTACCCAAACATCCCAGTTCGTCTTCGCCGAGCGGGCAATCAAAGTACCCGTCGCAGATTCGTTCCTGCGACATCCGGTCTCTGCAGGAGCAGCTCGTCTCGTCGCTGGCGTCGTTGCAGTCCACGATGCCGTCGCACCACTGCGATTTCACTATACATCGTCCATTATCGCCGCATTGAATCATATTCGAGGAACATGTACCTGCGTACGTTAACTTTATTCGCTCAGACTTTATCGATTTTCATCGATCTTCTCACGTTCGTCTCGCGAACGCTCGATTCGTAATTCAAATAAAATATATACATTTAAAGGGCAGAGCCCCCAAGTGAGACCATCCTGAGTCTTTTCGAATTATGATGATGCAAAAAATATTTTTTTGTCTAACACCATTACCATTGTTACTTGAAACCCTTCGATATAATTGTATGAGAAAAAAAAAATATTAATGACCTTGAAAACTCCGACAAAAGTGACTTTGGAAAAAGAATATTCTTATCAGTTATTTGACACTTGATATTTAATATTTAATAATTTAAATATTATTACCATTCATATTAGGCGAAAAGTATTATCGCAATTCGAAGAGATATTTAGAATGGTAATATTTCTATTACACGTTCTTACCAAACGGAAAATTCTTCTCATTCCCCTTACTCTCCACCGAATTGTCCTTCGTTTCTTCCCCTTCCTCGTATGGAACGGAAGCTCTCTGGTATTCCGGTACCCCAGGAATCGGCGGGAACTGGAACGTCGGAGCGGGAATGTAGGTGCAATAGTACGGCGTTTTGCCGTTAGAATTCGCGGCGGCGCTGGGGGGCATCCCCTGGACTCCCGAACTAGGGAAAGTCGGATAATTGCCAATCGCGGGACCAGTCGGCAGACCGATTCTCTGACCAACCGGCGGCCCCAAGTTCCCAGGACCGGGTTGCATCGGAAACAGCTGAGCACTCGCTTGAACTTGTATGTAACTCGGTTGATTGAAGCTCTGGAAGCCCTGACGCGGCTGCGATATCGCGGGCGGGTACGGAATTCCTGGGGACGACGCTGGATACGTCGCTTGACCCGTGGTCGACTGTTTCGTCGGATTGTGCGCGCCCGTTCCGTAGAAACAGACTTGGTACGGCACCCAGGACATCGTCGGTGTCAGTTGCAACTGTTGGCTGGACTTCATTGTCTCTGCCGTTGGACCCAAGTCTATGTTCCCTTTGTTGACGATCCTCCCTTGCACGTCGCGGAACGTTGGCCCGTTCTCGGCATCTCTCGCTGCGAATGTTCAGTGTTTTCGTAATTTAAAGCACAGTAATCCTCAGGTAAACGTCCACAGTTCGGGACTGAAGAAACAAATTCTGTCCTCGAGACAAATTATCGTAAAATATCTCCTTAACTGTTAGATTCAGGAGTACCAATGTAGTACTCGATACTTTTTTACTTGGAATTTGACATTCTTTCGATTTATGATGAAAAAGATATATGGTCCAGTTAGAAAAAAATAAAGATGACCTTCAAAATTTCGTAACCCATAAAAAATTGATATACAATACTTTGCCTTTCTTGCAACCATACAACTTTTGTATTACACAATTTTTCATTAGACGCGTAATTTAAACGTTATTTTCAGGTGTGAAAATTATGTGAATCATTCTGTATATATTGTGCTTGTGTGGTAAGGTAGCGTTGTAGTGGGGACAATCCCAATTCCAAAAAATTGGTGGGGATAGCGACAGACGCTTAACCGAGGACTGCTGCATCTTGTATACATTTGTTATGAGAGTTTCACCTTGCGTTTCCTTTTGCTCGTTCATTAATGGCTGCTGACCTTGACTCGAAGCATGCACCCAATGATGCACCGGATCGATCGTAATTTTCGTCACGTTTTCCTCGTCTGGTTTGACTGTCACGTTCACGGTGACCACGGGCCGATTAGTATCGCCCATTCCGATCGTTTGCTCGTTCATTGTCGCCGTCGTATCTTCCGCCTTCGGTGTAGTTTGCATACTCGTTCTCGTGTTAATCACCGCCGCTTCCGTGACTACGTTTTTGTCGCCGTGTTCCGTAATATAACTCGGGAACGAACTGCAGTTGATAAAATTGCCATTTGCTAACGTAACGAGTATGCGTCGTATCACAATAAGCAGCGTGTATCAATGAAAATTCTAGTTTTCCAATTCTAGAATTCTAGAATTCTAAAATTCTAGAGTTCTAAAATTCGAATAATCTGAGATTCTACAGTTCTGTGATTCTACAATTCTAAAATTCTGAAATTCTCAAAATCCAAGCTTCTAAAATTCTAAAAGTTAAAAATTCTAGAATTGCAAAATTCTAAAATCCTGAAATTCTACAGTTCTAGAAATCTAAACATCTAGAATTCTAGAATTCTAAAGTACAATTTTAGAACTGTAGAACTCTTCAATTCTGAAACACTTGGAAACTCTACAGCTCTATAATTCTGCAAACCTATAACTCTACAACAGACTCTAGAAGTCTATAACTTTATTAGAGTTATAAAGCATATAACTTTGTAACTCTGCAACTCTACAATTCTAAACTGATAAAAGAAAAATCCAAGTAACGATCCTTCTATGTCAAAAAATCGAAGTAACGATCCGTTGCAAGTTTCAAACTCAATTTTAACTTATCTCTCAGTTCTTAAACGCATCTTTTCGTCAATACTCACGTTTTCAAAGTAGTTTCTAGCTTCTCCCCAGTCGTCCTCATAGTTGTCGGTTCTATTTCTAAATTGGCCTTCAAATTCTCCCTCCTACCGTCGTGTCCCTCGTTGTTCAACAAATCGCTGACTATATCAACGTTGCTGCGCATCTGACTATTGTCGAAGTGTTCCTGCATCGTTCGCGGATGATGCGCGAGATTGTCCGGACCGGAATCGTCGATGAACGTGATCGAGTCGTCCTTGCACTGCAGACACTCGACCAGCTCGACGAACTTCGATTTCGTCGCGTTCTGCGTCGTTTCCGCGGGGAAGTTCTTCAGGAAGCTCTGCAGATGCGGCATGCTGTTCTTCACGATGCTCGCGATACTCCACATCGAGTTGATCAGTTTGTTGCAGCGCTCCATGTTCAGCTTGCAGGGACTTTCCGACTTGCCGAGATCCCGACGACACATTCGACGAGATCGACTCATCGGTACTATCGATCGCAGCTCACTGTTATTCTGTTCGTTAAGTTGGTTCTTGTAAAAGTGTCGGTACAGGTCTTGGAGGATTGGATTCGTCGTCCGATCTTCCAGAGGAGCGTCGATCGTCAGACGCCCTCGTTCGTTGGTCTCGTCCGTTTTGCGAGCTGCGTAAATGTGGCCTGTAATTGCAACGTCACGATTTCGATTATTAATTTCAGTAATTAATAATTTAATCGTTAATTTTAATAATTAATATCTACAATTTTTAACGCGATGCAACGCGTTAGCGCTAAAATTACCGACGACTGAAACGTAATATTTCCATCAGAGACATTAAAAAAAAAAAAAAAAAAAAAGAAAAGTAGAAGAACTATAGAATGTAGTGCACTTTGTAATACTTTTTACGAAAAATCGTTTAAATCTTTAAAAAATGCATTGTTTCACGTCTGCTTAAAATTATGAATTGGTCATTTTGACCATTTTGAAGAGACGAATCGAATAGAAGAACTATTTTTAATATATTGATTAATCAATATACCAAATATCTTAATTACAAATTAATGTATTAAAAATATATATTACACATTTATGCACGTTTAGTTAAAGTTAACGTTTAGAATTCAAAGTACGTATTAACAATGAAATATCGCATGAAACGCACAACGTTGCGTACAAAAGTTCACGTACCAGAAACAACGCTCAGATATATCATTAATCCAGCGAAAGACAGTATCGACGCAAGTATCAAACCTTGGACCAAATATATCAATTTATGACGTTTGTTAAAACTCCAGTGTCTGTGTTCGGTCAAGTCTTCGCCACGTTCCGTCGCATTTTCTGAAAATCAAATCGGACATATACGTACGCGTAAACACGATCGACGGCGAATAGAAAGTTCTTTTTTTTTTGGCAATCTTTTTGTACCATTTTTGGAACTCGTCAAGTTCACGCAACATTGATCCTTCGTTATAATAGGCACGTTCTCCATCTTCGAATGGGAGATCTCGTACGTCGCGTCCACGATGAGAACGCGTTCGTGACAACCTGAGTGAAAAGAGAAACAACAGATTGAAACGAAGAACCCGAGATCGAGCTAATAATAATAAAAATCTCGGTGGAGAACGAGATTTTCCCCGTCGTTTCTCGAGCACCGAGCTCAAAGGGAAACCAAGTTCACGACGTGAACTTCTTTTACATCATTCGCGATCTCGCATTCCGGCACGGTGGCTCTCATGCACGGAAGAGAGGACACTCACCAGTCTCGGCAAGGTCTCTAGAGCGTCTCTCCTCGCTGAATCGTTTCCATTCGATGGCCCGTGGATATCGGCGGCGAGGCAACCTCGCGAAACGTCCCCAGGAAAGTAGCTGCTCGCCAATGGTCCGTGCACTCGATGCAACCGACGTGAAATAACTCGGCGCTCGGTACGGAGTGTCCAAAGGTTCGCGTCAGGAGCGTGTCAGCAATATCGATAAAAATCGGACAAGGCAGATTTCGTCATCGCCAATTGACGAGGGTGAACGACCCTTGGATACCGGCTTTAAATTCGGACGTCGAATCGTCGATACTTTTATTTTATGATTTTATATCGTTCTATCTCATACTGTTTACGTCTATTTTATATTTTTTATATTCCTGTTTTATACTGTTTTATGTTCCTATTTTATATTGCTAGATTTATCGCCAATTTAGATTTTATATTGGTGGAGTTATTTCTAACTTATATTCTTATTTTATACTCTTAAAATTATTCCTAATTCAAATTTTATATTTATATTGTTAGATTTATTCCTGATTTATTATTTATTTCGTATTGTTTTTCGTTTTTGTTTCGACAAAAACAAACGAACGACGATTAAAATTGGAAACTTTTCGAGAAAAAATTGAAATTTTGAACTTTGTAGGGAAATTTTGTACTTGCTAGGAGATTGGTATTGTTAAATTGACGAAATTATACGAAATTATCGTTTCTTCAAATTGTCGAAAATAATTTAAATTCGACTTCTTTTTTCCTCCCTCCATTAATTTTTTTCTTTTTGTTTTTTTACCTTCACTGAAGAATATTTGATTTCGCAAATCCGAACAAAAGAAAATTCCGTTTCTGTTCGCCAATTTTCGACGCGTGTTCCGCGCGTAATAAGATCCCAGGTGTCATCGATTTTCAGCAAGCACCACAGGAATGCGCGGAACTTGCGCATATTTGATCAAACTCGGAACTGTTCCTCGTCGCGTTCACGTGTTATTATCTTGCGAAAACAGACTTTTCTTCATCGCGGGGAATCAAACATCGTTTCTATTTTGTTTCTATTTATTTGGCCAACTCGAAGTCGTCCCAAAAAAGATCGTCAGATCGCGATCCATCATCTCGGCGCTGCGTCACATCACAGCAAGCTCTGTCGATCCAAGGTCGCCGATTCCAAGGTCACCGGGAAATAATCCACGATTCCAGGCAGCTGGAGCCGGTTTGATTACGTGGAAATTATTTCAGCCAATGTAACGCGAACCATTGCGCAACACGCGATGTTGCCTCGTTACTTTCTCCAACCGAACGCTCGACTAGCCATGCTATCGACCGACGAAAGTAACAGTCCCCCCCCGTTCTAGCGTCAACGCGTGAGCTGGATCTCGCCGAGTCGTCGTCCTTCGATCAACTCACTCAGAAACTGAGAAAATTGGAAATTGAAGAAAATTAGAAGTTGGAAAGTTGAATGTTAGAAAAATCGGAAAAATTGGAAATTGAAGAAATTGGGAAAATTGGAAATTGCGAGAAAATCGTCAAAATTTTTGGGATAAAATTTGGGGCTGGAAGTTTGGAGAAGAACATCGTCTACACGCTTTGAGACTTCACTGATTCAATGTTCCAAATGTATCGATTTGGAATTCCGCTGTCATCGATTTAACCAACAGCCGTCAACAACTTGACCTCTGAATATAAAGACAACTAATTAATTCTTACATCGTAGTCAGTGACCTTGGTAAACTTCCTGTTCAGAAACTTAACCTTACACCTGTTCAATTCTATCAGAATTGTTAAATAGCGCTTCACTGTTGAATTCGATTCCATCTGCAACCGATCTTTTCGATTCACATTAGGAATACCCATAAGCAATATTGTTTTCTTCAAATTTAATAAACATTGCCATCTAGCGACAACAATGAAACTTATCATAACATAACCTATATTCTAGTTAAATATGTATATTGACATTTAATGTGCCTAATGTGTTAAATTGTATTATAGATTAAAATTATTTGTATTACTATGTATTAACATCATTTGTGTGTTAATTATTACGTATTAACTCTTAAATAACATAGAATATTTAGAATAAAAAAAATAATAGAATATTTAAATACTCGTTCGTTTTTCGATCGAATGATTTACAATCGACCTCTGTCGAAATCGATCAATTATATCGACTCTCGTAGTAAAAATGTCAATATTCTAAGTGTCAATAGTCGTAAATACGTTTTATGTCACAAGTTGCAAACAGATGGAAAAAAGATGAAGGAAACAGGATACACCCTGGATACTTTGCACTCGCGTTGTACTACTTTTTAATAGCTAAAGGATGATTGATTCTGACTTGCCAGAGAACCGATAGCATCGTGCTCGTTTCAAAATCGTCCTTGAAACTCATCGATTCTGCGTATTTCCACAGTCGTGGAATACGTTCAAGAATTTCAAAAAGTTTTTTGTCACGTTTTTTCTTTTAGAAAAATCGATCGCGTTAAATCGATCACTGAAGAAGAAGAAGGAGAAATTTCTTCCATTGAAAGTAGTAAAAGTCTTCGTAGGAACGTGAAACGTAGAACCATAAAGTGATGAATATGGAAATATCGGAGTCAAGGAGAGCCAGAAGCAGCAGTGGACCACTCTTCGTCTGTTTCATCGGTCGAGGTTTGTTTGGACTCAACATTTCGACTCGCCTCGATTCACCGCGTCAAAGAGCAACTGGAACGACGTTCCACTAACTCTTGACATTAAAAATGTCCGCCGTCGTTCTTCGTCGATCCTTATGCAAACAAGAATTGATCGTTAATCGTTTGTTACGAAACTTCTCGTCTCGTCTCAGATGAAAAGTCTCTCTTAGGCTCTTAACTTTTAGAAGAAAACAAAAGTTGAACAGAGAGGTCTTCATTCTCTGAGGTGTCTCTCGGAAGTTCACGAAGGATTTCCCTTTCCCTGCTCCCCCCTCCCCCCTCTTTCAATATATTTTGGAATATTCTTCCATTTTTCAGATTCTCCGCGGTTTCAAACATCAGTTAAATTTGGCATTCATAGTCGGTACAATACAATAATATTACAGATACTATTACAGTATAGTACAGTATAGTATTGCAGTATTTTTACATCAATAGATTATCACGTGACAAGTCTCGAATAAAAGTTTTATAAAATCATGCAATATAATTTTTCCTCAAATCGTACAGCATAATATAATATACCCTCGAACGTAACAACGTTCTTCCCGTAAGTTCACAGAAGAAGGAATTCCCCTCCCCGTGTATTTTGAAATATTTCTCTCTATTTTTCGGATTCTCCAGCAGAAGATTTTCTTCCTCCACTCTTTCCTTTTCAACGCCTAAACGGCTAAATCTGGCATCCCAATTCATCGTTGAGTTGCTTTCACGCTCCAGCAGACAGCCGGAGCGTGTGTTCCCATCAGCCTTACGGAACACCCTTCTCGGGCTGTAAACCTGTCGGCGATTCTGTCTAAGCCTGTCGCGGAGCAGGGTCTCCCCTCGAAAACCTCGAAACACTCTCGTAAAAGCCCGTGAGCGGCAAGCACTCGCTCAAAGCAAGCCCCGTTTGCTCACGGGGCTTTCACGCTGGCCAGATACGCGAACACTCGCGCGACGAGTCTATGAATCGGTGGCCGACACGCTCGAGAGCAAACAAGCAAGAAGAGAGAGAGAGACGCTGTCTCGGACGACAGAGATAGAGACGGTGAACCACACGAGAGCTAACCGTGGAGGATCGTTTCCGTTTTCCCTCCTCGACGAACGACTCGACACAACGTCGGCCACGGCAAGTCCGACGAGTATTTGACGCTCGAGCGGAGTGTCGCGGCGATCGGCCGTGCAGACCAGCTGTTTTATCACCGCGTCTTGTCGCGTCGTGTCGCGCCGCGTCGTGTCTCCGCTCTGTCTCTCGGATCCGTCCATCAGCTATCTACCTACGCCGCGCAACGCAATCCACGATCTCGCGCTCGATCAACGCTCGAGCTTGGTCATGAGCTGAAGTGCCTGAAAGTGCGTGAGTAACAAGTATTTTGTATTTCCTCGTATTTCCTCGTATCTGCTGGTTTTGTTCAGTTTTTGTTCTCTTCCTTTTCTCTTCCTTCTCCTCAATACTCTCTCTCCTTTCTTTCTTCAACGTTTCTTCTTTCTTTCGTTCCTTTAACGTTTCTCCTTTCTTCTCTTTCTTTGATGTATCTTCTTTCTTTTCCTTCTTTCCAACGTTTCTCCTTTTTCTCTCTCTCTCTCTCTCTCTCTCTCTTCAACTCAACGCTAATATTTGATTGTTTTACTTACTCGCGGAGTATCGTGTAACAAAGCGCGTGAGTAACAAACATCTTTCTTTATCTACTAGTCTAGCCTCTTCTTCTTCTCTTCTTTCTCTTCTTTCCTCAACACCGTGACTGCTAATTCGATTATTTTATTCTTTTACTTTGAGAAGTGCACGTACTCGCGTCATCGTATGCACATTGTACATTTCCTACAAATGATTTCATTTGAACTTGATTCGAACGTATTCCAGTTTATCAAGTTTACAACAATAAAAATTAATGAACGTCCGTCTCTGCGTGACGGAGTACTCTTCTTTGTCGCGTGTATCGTTATCGCGCGGCGTCGTTAGGTACCGTCTGTGTGCAATCGTTGAGCAAGCGGATCGTGATTGTGACGGATGATCGTCACGATCGTTCGCGATTTCAGTTATCGTCGCTTTCTGGCGAGTTCGAGTCGAGTGAATCAAGGCGAGAGTCGAACTGCATTCACACTAGGTGCGTTTCTTTATTTCGCAAATCCGTGACTCATAGATAATTGGATCTAGAGCGACGAGTGAGACTTTTTGTGCTTTTGTTTTTTATTTTTTTTTCTCCTATTCAAGTTAATTTACGACGTGTACGTGTCTCGATGTTAGCTTGTCAAAATTAAACGTTTTTACACATCTTTTACATCACTCTGCTCAAATGCAGACTAGAAATTTAGAAAATTTGCAACGAGGCTCCTAAATCCCATAATGTTCTCCAACATATCACAAACAACTATTACAGTACAATACTACGTATTTTTATGTAAACAATATAATTGTTGCTCATTATTTTCTACTTATTACTTGCCTTGAGATTTAAAAATAAAATCGTCGTCCAACGTGACAGATATGGGTAACGCGACGATCAACGTGTTAAATTAAACGAACCGAGAGAAAAAAACTAAGAGGGAAAAAGATTCGCGAGCGTCTGTTTCGCGTATCGATCGTAATCCATGAATTATCGTTTTCATTGCGTGCAATCGGAGAAACAAAACTCGAGCGTTTTTATTCGCGAGTGCGCGTTGTTAATCGTATCTTTGTTTTTCTTTGTGATCAGTTGTGTGTGTGTGTGTGTGCACGTGTAAAGGCAATGTAGCCACGTGCGATGCACATTGACAGAGCGACAATGGTGCGCGTGCAGTCTCGTCTTTTACGTACAATTCCCCGAACCGGTACGTGATAGGAATGCCCGCGTACCACGCTATCTTCTTTCGATCTTGCAGTTTGAATGAGCCCGCCTGAATATCATTTCGAATTATGCAACCATGTGCGATAAATATCACTCGCCTGTCGAAAGGCCAATATACCCGGTGGAATATTTTTTCTTCCAAAGTCATCTCTTTTCCTCCCAAAGTTTTCAAGGTGCTGATGCTTCTTTCTCGTTTCTCTTCATTTTTTTTTTCATGTTTTTTGTATTTTTCACGTATTTCTTTTCACTGTGTCTTTTTACACGTCTTTTTACACCATGTTTTCCTTACATATATTTGTCATGTGTTATTTTTTGTTGCATACTATGTATGTAAATATATTTGGTTTTTTGATACTATGTATTATTTTTATTGCATACTATATATTTTTTTCTGTAGCATACAATGTATTTGTTTTCTTTCGTGCTGTCTATTTTTTTTATTGCACATCATGTACCTATTTATTTATTTATTTTTTTTTTTTCGTACTATGTATTTCCTCTTTTTTATTGCATCGCGTAACTAGTGAAAAGATACGTAAAGAATGTAATTTTGAAATGACACTGACGGTCAAAAATTTAAGTTTCTCTTTTAGAGAATGATTTGTGCGAACTTTCTTACTGTTGCCTCGCTAGAAAAAAAAATACGTACAATTTGCAAAATCTGTTGCGTGAGGATTTCGACGTAAAAATAAATACGATACGAGTGAAATTTTTCTCCTTTTAATTATTCGTATGACAGTTTTAGAAACGTCACTCTCACGCTCGAGTTGTCTTATTGTTAGACTCATACGTGGATTTTTTCGTCAACTTTAGTCGATGATATTTTCTTTATTTTTTTGTTATTAACCGTTTCAATCCTCATGCGTTTTCTGTTTACGATACTAGTCAATTTGACCAACTGCTTTTACCACAAATGAATATTGTATTCGATCCGTTCTTGCGTTGAGTATTCCATCGTGAGTTACTGAATTACAAATTTCGCTGATAGGCTGATCGGGATTTCAAGCTGCTAGAAGAGATTATCATTGACGATGTAATAAATAGTAAACATGTTTATCCACATTTATCATTAGACTGTCGATTAGGTGTGGTCTTGGCCAAGGCCTGCGATCTCGATAGAGATCAGTTTCAACGTAAAATTTAAATTAAACTTTTCATATCTGGGCACATTTTCTCACCAGCCACACGAATAATAATAATAATAATAATAAAAAAAATACATAGTTGTACGAAGAAAAAAAGAAACATGAATGATCTTGAAACCTCTGAAAAAGAGATGATCTTGGAGAAAGAAATATTCTTACCAGAGTTACTGACCTCTCGATGACCATTCGTATTAGGCGAAAAATATCGTCGCATAATTCGAAAAGATGTTCAGTCAAATAAACCACTCTGCATTTTGGTTATTTTGCATTCTCATCCAATGAAACACTTGAACAGTATTATTTGCCAATAACGTTTGCAAACTTTCGACGACCGCCAATGGTACACCACCGTGTTACTTTCGTCTTTTAAGCAATTTTAAAAAATTCGAAAATTCACAAATTTCGAGGAAATCGAATTAATCAAATAAAACAGACCGGAAGAAGAAATAAAACCATGACTAATTATTATATAATAATTTCTACAAAATCTTAATAAAATCTTAATTAAGTCTTAACTAAATCTTAACAGTTATCAATATCATTCTCATCGATATAATTCCCATGTGAATAATTCGAGAAATATACATATAATTCTCAAAATTAAATTCCAAATAAATTAATTGTTATTGAATAAATATAAAATTTATTATATATAAATTTCATTATATAATACCGTAACTATACAATCGATGTCGTCAAATTTATTTATTTTCGAAGAAAGTGGAGAAAAAAACCGGAAGAACTTGCAAAAAATGAGAGAGAGGGCATCAACGAATCCCCTATTCAACCGTGTGTTTACATCACGTCGACCTGACATCGAGCCACCGACATTCTTTGTCCCGTCGTCGACAACAGAATTTCACCGGTTCATCGAACAGTAGACAGAATTCCAGCGCAGCGTACGCGAAAGATCGGCGTCGGAAAGTGAAAGCGCGCGCTCGCCGGTGATCGCGCAATCGGTGAACATCGGTCGAAAATTCTGCAGCATCCACCTACGGCAGCCAGACCCGTGGATGTTCTTTCAGTGTCCGTTCGCTCGTCACGTAGAAGGGAACCGAGTGCTTTGATCGATCTCGGAATCCATCGGCCGAGACACAGTCAATCTCAATGGAATTCCACGAATAGGAAGCCTCTGTTTCCGGCCAGCCGATCGCCAGACAAATTGCGCAGTGAGTGACGGAAAACCGATCGATCGTCTCGCGAGTCGATTTTTTTGCAAAAAATCTCGTGAAAGCGAAATTCTCGAGCGATCGATTCGTCTTTGAGCGAAAAATTCTCACGATCGCCAGAGAAATTACAGTGAGTGAAGAAACTCGATCGATCGTTTCACAGTGCGACTCGTTTTTTGCGTCAATTTGTTCTTCAATGGAAGATTCGCGATCGCCAGAGAAATTTCAGCGAGCGAGGAAATCATTTCACGATCGTTTTCGCGACTCGATTTCTGCGAAAATTTGTCTCGTTAAAAATTCTCGAGCGATCGGTTCGCTTTCGAGTGGAAAATTCGTGTCGAGATTTAACGAGAAAGGAGATTTAACGAGCAAAGAATCAATTACGTGTTATTGGGATGTAACATAATTTTCAGCTCCAGTTCGCGAGTTTGTTCGTTTTATGATACACTTGCTCGCTCGTACGCTAATTCGTAAACGTCGGAGCAATTAGAGAGCCCTCCTCTCCCCCTCTCGCCGATCTCGCCGATCTCATTAACGAAACGACACCCTTTCGTTCAAATTTCAAAGTTCGACGCTTTTCTTTGCGTCGAAATGCTGGTAAAATCGAAGAAACAGTCAAAAAAAAAAAAAAAAAGTGTTCTCACTCTCAATTTTCACGCGATACAGCGACGCGAGTAAGTGGCGCAGTGGGTCAATCGTCCGCGGAGAGAGGTAGGAAAAAACCTCTTCGATTTCTTCGCGGTCGAGCGCCTCCACTCGACTCGCGGCAACATTAGGACAGCATTAAGCACGTGTTTCACACGACACGAACTGAAGAATCGATAACGCGGAGGCGAACCTGACTCTGACGCAGGTTTCCTGAAACGTAGGAGTCGATGCCACGCGTTTATCGCGTGTTTCGAGTCGTTGGAAACGTCTAGAGAAAGCCAGATGATGTGCGTTGCTCTATTCGCACACGGCGCAGAGCCGATAGCGCGACCATCCGTCCAAGTCTAATTGTTATTGATTTGTTTTTGACGATGTGTCGCGGCGTTAAACCGAAGGATGAATCATGCAAGCACGTGGGAAGCCTTAATCGCTGTTCATAATGAACCTCGCGTATTCGCGTCGAGGGTTCCCTGCAAGTGCGCGCCATCTTTCATCCGCCATCTTTCATCTTGATGCTTTGTTTTCATTCTATGGAACATTCTATAGATCGAGGTAGCAATCGATTGCATTAAATTATTCCCGACGCCGACTACCAATCTTTCTTCTTATTTGTCTTTTAAATGTGTTCTTTTTCTTCGAGTGGTTTCCTTTTCTTTCAATTTTGTTTTCTTCTCGCGATTCTTCTTGGGAAAGGCAGCAAAGGAGAAAAGAATCGAATGGACATAACTCGACAATACTACTTGTTTCCTCCAATACTTTTCTTTCTTATTTTTTTTATTTTAGTTATGTTAACTCAGCTTTTATACTTGGCAATATTTTTTTTCACTAGTTTCTTTTTTTGCAGAATCAACGAAAGGATTTTCTTTTTATTTTTTCACATATTAGCTACGTTCACTCGATTCAATGTAACCAGCAAGAGAGAGAAATGGATGACACTTGACAGGTTTTCTCTTTGCAGAACAAAAGGATTTACTTTCTTATTTTTTATTGGTCACATTAACTTAACTTCTTTATTTTTTGTTGATATTATCTTACGAAAGGATTTTCTTCTTTTTATTTTTTATCAGTTACTCGATGAAATTTAACTCGATGCACCTGACACGTTAGAGAAAATATAATAGACTGCAGACAGAACAACGATGATGGAAAAATCAGTCGTTAGAAAAGTGTAAATTCGGAGTGGCAAGAGAGAGAGAGAGAGAGAGAGTTAAGAATCGCGTTTGAATTCCACATTTACGTGGAATAATTTTGCGTAAGCAGACCGTAACGTGATCAGTTTACGTAGCTAATTCGCGGTACATAGTTTATGACTGATCACAGCATCGGTTTCCTCACGCGACAATGTGGTTGTTGAGACGCATGGTTGTAAAGTTGTTCATTGTCCACTGTACTATTAGATATATATTCTTGAAGCCAATGACTATCAATTATCGATTGTATCGCTTCATCGCAATTTAATTAATTTCCTTATCTTTGAATTTAATTAGTTTCTTTATCTTTTAATCTTCATATATACAATCATTTATCATATAATTGTCGTATTGTAATGAATGCACTGTCTCTTATTAGTGAGAGGTGGAAATTTTGGAGAATATCATGTAATTAAATGACATCGATGACTCGTCTTCTTGCGTGTGTAAGTGCTTCTAAAGGGACTTCTTTTTCACGTAAGAAGCATCTACTTATTGTTAATTAAAAAATAATTAAAAATTGAGAAAGAGAAGAAATTTTTCCACAAAATTCCCCCTTTCGATCAGTTAATTATTCTCGTCGATCAATTTTGTCGATTCTCCGATTTAATTAACCCTTTTTCTTCTAGAGCTTAAAAACTACAATCAAGGCATATCTCATCAGTCCTAAATACAATCCTACATGATTTAGCGTGAACCTAATGAATCTCACAAATTTGTCGAACGCGATTTCTATCTTGTTAACGATGAATATCGCGCTTAACGACGAAAAGAGGAAACGAGTCGGATCTTCGACTTTCGATCGATCCGACCCGATCGCGATCGTTTATCTTCGAACAGATAATGATAACGTTAAGCCAGAGTTGAAACAGCTGACGAGAGACAGTGGATTGTTTGATTTCAGCGCGAGCAGACTGGCGGCAAAGAGGAAAGCTGAATGGAGTCGCCGGGACACGGACGCCCGAAAATCCTCGCAGTGCTCTCGACATGGCTGCTGCTGGCCGCGCTGCCGGGTGCGATCGCCTCTTACAGCGTCGGCGTGGGCAGAGCAGACACCACTGGACCCGTCGCTGAAGTCGTTTTTGTCAGTATCAATCTTCCTCCGACTCTTCAAATCCTTAAAATTCTTCAACTTTTTCAAATTCTTCAAATTCTTCAACTTCTTCAAATTCATCAAATCCTTAAAATTCTTCGATTTCTTTAAATTATTTAAATCTTTCGAATTCTTTAAATTCTTTGAACTCTCCAAATTCTACAAATTCTTCAAATCTTCCAAATCCTACAAATTCTTTAGATTCTTCAAATCCTTCAAATCCTACAAATTCTTCAAATTCTTTGAGTGCTTAGATTTCTTCAAATTCTTTAAAATTTTTCAAATTTTTCAAATTTTTCAAATTCTTTGAATTTTTCAAACTTTTCAAATTCTTCGCACAGCAGAGCAAATTGAGAGACAAATCGGTTGTAAAGAATCAGGTCAGGAATCAACTGAAAATTAAATAATTATCAAATACGTGAGTTTCTTACGAGAATACACGTCTAACAATCGATAGACCTAAAATTTTCATCGTCTCTTCACCTGGTGTGCAATGTTCAAGAGCTTCTCTCGAACTTCTCTCGAACTAGTGCAGGATCCATTTTCACGCAAACAGCTCGATCTAATTATCAGCGTTTGCTATTTTCGAGCTTCCACGCGAATGAACAATTCTCTTACTGCGTGTCTAATGAATTACTTTGAAATTCTAATAACATTTATTCGCTATTTTTAACGACATTGTATTCCATGACTGAGTTATACGTATTTTCGCAGTTTGCTCACTGCATATTGCTTATTTATCGTTGATAACGGAAATTTTTTTTATTGTTCACGTTCGTGTCACATTTTCAAACGAGGGAGGGAACGAACGACTCTCCTCGACGGAAATCCACGCGTCGCCTCGAGACGAAACGAGGTCCGATAGAGAGCAACAAACAAACGGAAGAAACAATCGGGGGAGAAATCGTGTTTCCTTGCGGTTCGTGCGGTGAATCACGGAGGATTGTTTGTTTTCCAGATGGGCTACGCGAAAATCGATCAGAAGGGATCAGGACTTCATCTCCGAACGTTCTCCCGTGCATTCATCGTCGACGATGGCGAGGAGAGATTCGTCTTCGTCAGCGTGGACAGCGCCATGATAGGGAACGGCGTTCGTCAAACGGTAATCCTCCGAAGAAGGCTCGCAGCCAAGCTCTTTCTTCCCTCGTTTCTTCCCCCGCGTTAATAGAAAACTTCCAATCGCCAATTGGAAATGCCAAATGAACCTCCAAGTCGAATCCATCGTGATTTCTCTCCACTTAGATATCTGTTATTACTAATCTCTTCGTCGATCGTAGATAAGCAATAATTTTATAATAAGTTTAATTGGAGATTTTTTCCCGAGATATTGGATCGAGGAGGGTAGATTATATTTCAGTCTTTCAACGATCGCGATAGTAATAATCATTGGCATTTATTTGATCATTGAAATAGCTCGTGTCCTTGGCATCTTGACGTTCATTTAGTAGCCAGATACGACACAAACAACCAAATCCATCGTAACCTAACAATAGTGTAATAATATATAAAATATTAAATAATAATTATATTATAATTTTACATATACAATATATATATTACCTATTACATACAATATGTTAAATTTATGATATAAATTTTGATTATTTATATTATTTACTTGTAACAGAGTGTAATAAAAATACAAAAGTACTTTATTACAAGTAAATAAATAATAACTTATTTGTTAATTAATTTGAAAAGTTTGGCAAACGAAATTGGCAGTTTATACACGGAAAGGAACGTGATGATCAGCGCAACCCCCTTGAGTCAGACGAAAATTTACCAGCGATTGCTTCGTCGAACTTGCTTGGAATATAATAATTAATTCGAATTAACCTGGAATATAAAAGAGAGCCATGTCAAGCATGTAGAAAAATATCTTTTTATATCTTACAATACGTATATTTTTATACTCTTACATGAGAACATGTCTCATTGTCGATTCCTAGACGTCATTGCACGTCAAGGGGTTAATCTCTTCGTCTTCTGATATAGATAAGCAGCATAGTTTAATGGAAGATTTTTTTTCCCCCTCGAAATATTGGATCGAGGAGAATAGATTGCAATAGATTTCAATCTCCCGTTGATTTGTCACCAGGTGCTGCAGAATCTGGCTAACGAGTTCGGCAGTTTATACACGGAGAAGAATGTGATGATCAGCGCGACCCATTCGCACTCCACGCCTGGTGGGTTCATGCTGCACATGCTCTTCGACATCACAACGTTCGGCTTCGTCAAGGAGACCTTCGACGCCATGGTGAATGGTATAACCAAAGTAATTTCCACTTTCGTCATTGTCTTCGGTATTATTTTATTATTTTCCACCGATTGACGCACGACTGATTAATCGCACGAATGTTGCAGAGTATTCACCGCGCCCACCATGCCATGGTCCCGGGTAGGCTGTTCATCGCCCACGGAGAGGTTCACGGCGTCAACATCAACAGAAGCCCGGCCGCTTATCTGAACAATCCGAAATCTGAGAGGGACAAGTAAGTTATCCTCTTACAATCAACTACGGTGGCTTTTAAAAGTGTGCATCCACAACACTGTGTCGCTAGAACGACGCTAGTTTGACGATTGTACTCGTCGAACACACGAGTACGTGCAGCTGATGTGAAATTGAATTAAATTACAAGGAAATGACTAGTTTTTTAATTTTTGAAAATCAATGATTTTATCGTTTAACTTGATCGATGTTATTTGCGAAACTTAAACTTGTTCGTAATTTTCTCGTTGAACAAAGAAATCGAACATTTGGAAAAAATAAAAAGAGGTTTGAACGATACTTCTTGAAGCAAGGTACGACACGTAATGGCACTTGGTACGTCGAGGAACCAATATCTAGGTCCTTTTCTTATATTATTTTTTTAAACAGAGCGAACATCTTCGTGTGAGTTTGGTTTTTGACGACGTGCTTGGTACGTAATCTGGAAAATGTTTTCCGACGAAACGTGTAGGCTTTGTTGTAAATTACTTTCAGTTGGATATAATTCGATAGTTTTTTCAATACACTTCAGCAGCAAGTTCACACGCGTTAATTTTCCATTGTTCTTTTTGTACGATAAAAATGAATTCGAACAAATAACGTCTGAAAGATGATTTCTCCATTATGTACGCAGAAATTATATACGTACGCAGATTGACTTTCACACGACGATACAACAAGTCGCAACAAGTCGCGCAAGATGGCGCACGCGAGCGGTCACAGCAAGAAAACATTTAGAAATGAAATGTAAAAAGAATTGATTCGGTCTCAAAATATTCTAAAGCGTCTAAAATTTACAAATACGTTTCGTTTACCACGAAAAAATTTAATTTAAGCAACGAGTTGAAATTTACACCAAAAAAATTGCCATTTCTTCGTGACGAGTATACTCGTCATTCATAGCTGAAAGGTCGATTAATTTATGTCTCGCAAGGATCAAGCAACCTTCTTCTATATTTTTCTACATTTGTTTTTCTTAATTTGATTTTAACTTCAGTTCAGTTCAGTTAAATTAAGTTATCAATCTTAATCTTAAGTTTCTTAATTGTTGACCTCAATTCGTTCGATGGAACGCAGGTACAAGCACGACGTGGATAAGATCTTGACGCAGGTGCAGTTCGTCGGCGCGGACGACAGGCCACTTGGTGTAATTAATTGGTTCGCGATTCATCCAACCAGTATGAACAACACCAACCGTCTGGTGTCCAGCGACAACGTCGGCTACGCCTCGATCCTCTTCGAGAAAATCATAAACAACGACTCGTTGCCCGGCAAGGTAAGAATTCCAATCACTGTCAATCGTCGAATCCACGAATAATTTTGCACGATATCACAGCGATCACAGCGAGAATGCAATGAAGCTTATCTTATCCAGACGATGATTGAAAGTAACTTAAGACTTTGTCTATTGTCATTTTTACAATTTTTCAAAATAAAATTCAAAATTTAAAAATTGAAATTTCCCAAACATAATTTTTCCACTTCGCGTTAGTTTAGTTTCGTTGATAGAAAAGAAAAGAGGAAAATGCGACTGTGTGTGTGTGTGTGTTGGGTGGAGAGTCGTAACGCAAGTTCGTTGAAATTAGGGCTCGTTCGTGGCAGCGTTCGCCTCCAGCAATCTCGGCGACGTTTCGCCAAACACCCGTGGTCCGAAATGCGAGTTCTCCGGCAACAAATGCTCCGAACACTACACTTGCCCCGGAAGGAAGGAGATGTGCTTCGCTTCTGGCCCTGGCAAGGACATGTTCGAGAGCACCAGCATCATCGCCAACAAGATCTTCAAGGAATCGTGGGTAAGTCAGACAGTTTTTGAAACATTTTATAACAGACTTTCGTAACATGTGTGCTCTTCCATTATACTTATTCAGGCGTGAACAAAAGATTTCATATCTTTCATATTTCACAGTTGTTTGTATAGAAATAGAATAAGATTACGCGATTTCTCGATCGAAACAAACAACGTCGCACGTGGTTAAAATTAGCAATCAGTTTAAGGATCGAAGATAACATGTATAACTGGAATTTATACATAACTGATTTGTAGATAAATAGATTTGTAGATATTGTAATAGGCTACAAAAAAAGAGTCAAATGAATGAGTGACAAAGAAAATTCGAGATTGCTTTTCTGCTTGAATTATTGTTTAAAGTTGGTCGAATAATTTAGGCACCAATAAAGTGTTTCACGAAATAATTTATAGTACAAGCAATAGTTCCGAGTACTGGGGTTTAATTCACATAACTCACGTTCAAGGGAAATGAATCCATTTAGGCTGGCTAATGGACTGTCACGAATATCTGTCCTTCACGGAATCTTCCTTCACGGAAACAACCATGTGAAATTAACTAATGCATTATTCCAATTGTACAGCCGTGGGATGAAGGAAATTTTCCAACTAATTTTACAACCAGGATAAAAAGTTTTATCGAAGTAGCGTTTCACTGAACGAAACGCTCACGGAAACCCGAAAATTTTGACTTTCTCTCTTAAAAAAAAATCCAAAACATTTGCGTGGATTTAGGTCTTAAAAACTATCAAACTCGAAGGTTTGTTCTGTTTTGATTCAAGAAACGCCAACACGTGGAATCTCTGATTTAGGTCACGAAAACTATCAAACTGGAAGGTTCAGTTGAAAATATCAAAGTCGGTTAATTCCACGGGAAAAATGAAAGGGCGCGACGCAGAGGAAAAGTGGAAAGACCACTCTATGGAAATGGGAAATAACGATGGCCGATAAAACGAAAGAGTGGTAACGCCAGGTTCAGGGCTAATTACGTCGGCGCGGCGCGACGGTGTACTTTCAGTTTTGCACGCTTCCGTTTCGGAGAAGTTGTAATTAGAATATTTCGCTGTTCGGCTGATGGACACGTCGTGGCCACCAGCGTAAAGAAGAAACCTGAACACACGTAAACACTGGCGAACGAGCGCGCACGAACGTGTACGCGGGGGATATAATCTGTAAAAAGCGCGTAGCAAAGAAGATCACCGGACGAGATTACGATCGAAAGGGCAATAAAAACTCGGTGTTGCACTCGGGAGAACACATAATGCGGCGTATCAGAAAAACGCGAGGTTAATTAAAGATAAAGTAAATCGCTGCTGTAATAAAACACTTCGTTGATGGCTCAGGTTTTAAGCTTTGGATGTTCGTAATCTCTTTTCTTTCCTTTTTCTGTTCCTCGTTTCTTTCCCCTTTTGGTTGGCTCGCGAGAGAAATATCAATTCTCCAAGGAAATCTCTTTTGAGCAACGGAGAGGAAAAATACTGTTTGTCGAAGAGATCGCAAGAGATTGGGTTAGGTTAAATCACTTTCTTCATTTTCTTCTTCATGTTTTCGAACAATTAGTTTTATTCAACACTAGAACGTGTAAATTATTATGATTCGAGTGATGATAATGAAAATAATAAATAGAATAGAATTAGAAATAACAATCGAGATAAACTGATTTGTGTAAATGTGTTTCTGTCTAAATCCGTGGTTCTCAACGTGGGGGCAATTCTCTAAATGAAAATTTAACTTTCTAATCTTTTTCTACTCGTAAATGTCAATTGAATATTCTTTGGAAGCTTGTTTAAATCAAGTTAATGATTTTAGGCTTCCTCCACGTCAAAAATTCACTTTTTCAATAATAAGGATTATTCGGTGTCACAGGGGTAGAGAGCATCAGGATTTTAGAGATAGATGCTTCCAAGTCTAACTAGAAATCAATATTAATTTTAACAGAAAAAAAAAAAATACCAAAATATATCTTCCAAGAAGAAATTGCAAAGAAAGGAAATCTGGGATCCGTCACGTTTTGGTTGTTCTAGTGTTAAATATACCTAAAGTAGAATACCTAATCTGTAATAGTGATAGTAAAAGTAGTAAAATATAAAAAGAAAATAAATGGATAAATAACTGCGAGAAAGATGATCGGAGGTTAAAATAATACGGAAGAAAATGGATGTTATCCTTTCGGTTAAAATAACACGGAAGAGAGTAAACGTTATCGAAACTCTATTCCATTAAAGTTCATCTTCAAGAATCTCGAGTCTCGTCTCATCGAGTCGATTATCTCCATAGAACCGGAAACTCTGCGTCTACGGAGACGCAGAGACACTTAATCAACACGCTTGTTTCGTCCGATCGAGCGCTAACGAGCCATTGTAATATTTGTTTTTTTTTTTTTTTTTTTTAATTCAAAGTAGCCCCTGTAACAGTTAACTCATCTCCAGTTATGACTACGATCTAGTTTTAATTACCCAAGAAGATAATTGATCGCAACTTCTCAATTCGAGGAAACACATTCTCGATCGAAGAGCTGAAGAAAGTAGCAAACTGCTGCAAATGCTAAATATCTGTGCACGTAACTCGTAAATTTGAGGGAATGGGATTAAGTTTTAATTAATTTGATTAAATAACGACGAAATACGTGTATCTTGCAAAATACCGTTTCAACTTTTACTTTCCAAAGAGTCGCGATTAATTTGTTTTCGTACTTGACCACATTTTCTGTCAAAAACATGGTAATATATATTTGTCGCCTTTCTCACTCTCTCTCTCTCTCTCTCTCTTTTTAAATAATGCAATCGCACAAAATTTGATTCTGTCAACTAGCAGAATACTACGATCGATCAAACTTTTCTAAATTTTAACGACTCCCGCAGAAAACGCGGTGATAAAAATTCCCAATTTAGCGGCTTTTTCCAATTTTGCTCTGTTTTTGATGAAATATAAATAAAGAAGAAACGCCAGATCTCGAGATGGAAGATCTTAAAAAAATGTTCGAAACCTTTTCCGGAAGAAGACGAGACGAAAAAAGAGAGTGTATTTGAATATTATTTATTAAATAGTGTATCAAAATGGTCTATTAAAGAGTTTACAAAATAGTCTATCAAAGAGCGTATCTAAATATATTAAATATTATTTAAACAGCCAAAATTGGCAAAAGCCATCAAACTGGGAATTCGTCGAAAATGTAACAAGGTTCGACTCTTCGAAGACCCTCGAAGTTGCAAAGATTGATTATCGAAATGACGTGTTCAATTTCGACCCTTCTCGTCCAAACTCCTCGAAACCATTGGATAGAACATAACGCGAGAGTTGTTTCGCACTTTTGCCGATTAACGAACAGCAAACACTCGTTTATGCTTATCTTCCCGATAATTCGGCGCCGTCTTCGAATGCAAATTTCTCCCGAGAACACGTTTCTTGCGAAGAAGACCCAATTTCTTCATTTTTTTCTTTTTTTCTTTTCGGTACATCTTCCATCTCAAACCCCCCCCCCAATGTTATTATCAACTCCTTGGCTCGTAAAATTCTCCAGAACTTTTCAGATCATGGAATAAAAATCATGGAATCGTTAATCGAACAGCTATTTATTTTCACTCGATGCGTTTGATATCTTTACATGTACATGTATTTCTTTTTTTTAATTTTTCAGTTTAAACAATTACATTTTTTTCTCCTCGTTGCCAACACTGTTCCCCCCGTTGACGTTCTCGTTTCCCGCCGAAAGTCACGAAAACAAAGACGCGAGCCGAAACAGCTTTGCTCGAACGACCGGAAGCGACTGACACTCGGTGGCTGTGTTTGAAGATCCGCGTTTATAGGACTTCAGTGGTATTTCGAGCACCGTCTGTCACTCGATACGACGAAGCGACAGGTTAATCATCAGACACACACACACACACGCGCGTCTCTCACTCGAATAATTGTAATTTCTTTCTGACCCTGTTTCTTCCCCCACCAACTCGAATACTCGTCGAATTCACACGATTAGATTAGAAGTGGTGCTTCTCGTATTCGTCGTAGCTGTTGTAGTACGCCGGCGAGACGTACTTCGCGACGGGGATCGGTTTCGGGTGGACGGCCGGCCCGACTTTCTTCACCACCGCGTTGAACCCGTTGTGATCGTCAGCGGTGTACTCGACGATCCTCACGCTTCCGTCGGGCTCGTTGACGCTGTACGAACCGTGGACCACGTCGCCGTCGCGCACCTCGTGCTGGGTCTTCACGTCGCCCGTGTGGGGGTCGTGCACACCGTAATTGAACGTGTACTTTGGATGGGCCTGTAGTACAAGAAGAACTTCTCCTCACTCACATGTAGTTTCCATTTGAATTTTCTACGAATTCTCACATGAATTTTCATTTTCTACGTAATTTGCGAGTGCGAATCGCTTCATTTTTGCTCACAAAAAGTAGGGAATGTTTCGAAATGAATGCGTGGAGCGATAAAAGAAGCATTTGATTCTTTTTTATTAGACAAATGTCTAATGTTCTTGTTTAATAAAAAAAAATAAAACGCTTCTTTTTCTTATCGTTTCACATTCATTTTGAAATATCCCCTAATTTTTGCGAGCGGTATATATATTTTCATTTGTAATTTGAGAAAACATATATATATATTTCAAAATCGTCGAGATGAAAATTCCTTGTATAGAGATAGCGATCAAAGTGCTCGGTGGTGGGAGGAGATTTCGTAACCGATCTCCGAAAGAAAGAAAGAGCCGATCGTCGCGAGAAAGCAGTGAGATCGCGACGTCGCGGAAGATGTCCCCGTGCCAAGCCAACGCTTTTTACGGGCAGGAATTTCAATCAGCACAGTCACGTCGCGCTCTGAATTATTTATGAACGCGAGTCGTTCGTACGTCGACGTTAATTGCGAGCAGTGTCAAATTAATGCAAAATATTGAATCAAAGAGTAATTCCACGATTCTTTCGGAGCAGAGCTGTTGACATCGAGAAATTTGTGAATTTTCGTATCTTTTTATCTTCAAGATGAAATCACATGACGACACATACACAGGATGGTTCGTTTAAGCGAGGCCGCTCGAATATCTTTTCGAATTGCTTGACGAAGCAAAAGATTTTTTCGGAATTTTTAAGCTCATTGATATTCTTTTCCAAATTTTCTTCTTTTTCAGCTACGATATAAAAAGAAAATACATATAGTTGTGTGGAAATAAATCATCGCTTTGAAAAAAAAATGATAACTTGGAAAAAAACTTAAAACTTGAGAAAAGAAATATTTTCACCAGTTATTGGCTTTAGCTTCCGACACTAATGTCGTGTGGTAGCGAAAAAATATCTTTCGCGTCGTCGCGCACTTCGAAAAAGAATATTAAGGTACGTCGCTTGAACACAGACCACCTGTATGCCAATTAAAATCGGAGAAGTATGCGACGAACGAGTTCGCATCGGCAATGTTCGGAAAAACAAGAAGATACAACTGCTTACGTAGTAATCGTGATCGTGATCGGCGTGATGATCGTATCCGTGATGTGGTCCGTGATCGAGGGACGCTGCGACATGAACTGGCGAGGCGGAAACCGCGTGAACCGGAACCGCCACCGTCGGCAGAATCGCGTGTCCCTCGTACTGCACGGTGGAATATCCATCGAGGCCCTCGTAATCCGCATACGAGATCCCATGGCCGCCGTTGTATCCGCTCAAAACCACCGCTCGTGCGAACGCGATCGTCGCGCAGAAAACACAAAGAATCTGAAACTGCAATTGATTCCATTGATATCTAAATGTAAACTGACTAATAAACTAAAAACTGCACGACTTGTACGATTCGTCTCACTGAAAGGCCCAGAAGCAACTGTTGTTCTGACTAGGAAACGAAGACGACTCTTTTGCCATAAAATTCTATTGATATGCAAATATGTGAATCGATACGAAACAAACTATCCCACGCCCCCTCACGAATCACGTGGCCCAAATCAACCAATCGCTAATTTTCGTTGCATTAACGTTGCACCTGAAGAACCCCGATTTTCTGGGTTACTCCCGCTAAAATCACTTTCAGTGATAATAGAAACTAATAAAAACTTGACTCGTATATCTTTCAAATTCAGCAAGCTCTCTATAAACGAAAGAAGCCTCGTAGGATCGTGAACAGTGATTTACGAAAGATTGTCAGCCTAAAGGAGGGATATAAAAGAAACATCGATACTGCTAGATTTTCCCGTGGAAAGCTACGAAATTCCTCTCACGAGCGGTCGGTATATCAAAGAGCTCGTAAAATGAAGAAGATCAGAGGCAGAATGCCTCGTCCTGCTATTGCGAACGATGTGTAGACGCAAGTTTCGCAATGAGGTAACTGCGCTGAAGGAACGACGATGCGTTTAAATCCTTATCGAGTCCCAAAGTCTCTACGAGTTTTGTTGAAAATGTACGTTAAAGGTGGAATTACGAATTCATGACCTGCCATGGTAATTACGTGTTTGAAGGTATCTGAACTTTGCTCGGTGATTCAAGCACTTAGTAACAAAGATCGTTAAGAATTATGCGGCATATCATGGCGACAATGGTCACGTAATCTGAAATCAACCTGATTGAATTAACCGAAGATATGTTTAACGACTCAGTCTCCCTCATCAGAAATATCACGAACAATTTTCATCGACGATCAAATTTATCTCAATCATTGATTGACTCGTCAAAAGTGGCACTCGATCTTTTTCGTGGTCGTTGAATGTTTTTTACGACGGCGACACAAGCTTGAAAAGCCGAAAGATTATCGAATATTGCTCTCTCGAGAAAGTTTCATCGCGTTTCATCTTTCTTTCGCATCGCCTCGTCGGGCTCGTTCCTCCCCGAGAAAAGTGTCCTTTTTCACTTTCTCGCGTTGACCTTGCTCCGTGTACGTAAATCAATACGAATCCACGGAAGTGGCCACGCCACTTCCGCGTATCGTCACCGCGGATCACAGACCGCAAAACAAACCGTTCAACAGAAATTGTATCGTTTTGCCCGACGAAAAAAAAGGATCGAAACTGATGAGATACGTGTCTTTCTTGAGGTCGTCGTGTATATATTCTGCGAACTAAATAAATACACGAATTGAAGAGTCGAATCTTCTGTCACGATAGAATTCACGATATTTAAAAAAATAATTTCTTTTTCTCTTCTTTCCTTTATCGAGATGAAGAAGTTAAAGAGATCTATCTTTATCAGAATGTTTCTTTAATCTATTTTTTTAACTGTTTTTTGCCTTCTTTTCTTATCAACGAGTCTTTCAAAACTGTCGCAAATTGTTCGACATCTACTGTCGATCACATACATACCTATGTGACAACCAAACTTTCCCTAAAAATCGGCCTACATACGTCCCACACCTTATCCTTCGTTTTCCAACTTTTTCAAAAAAAAAAAAATATATATATATATATCACATTACTATGTAATAACATCTATGTAATAATTGAACTTTTTTTAAAAATCGACCTATATATCTCTCGCATTACGCTTTCATCTTCCAACTTTTCTCAAAAAAAGAGAAATACATACCACGTATCTATGTATAATAACATCTATGCAATAACCAAACTTTAGATTTCCCTTGAAACCAACCTATATATTCCTCATTTTACCCTTTCTTTCGTTTCCAACCAGAAAAAACAAATACGTATAAACATCCCTTATCTAATCGAATCCTACCGTTGACTGATTTACCAATGATTTACCAATCGTTTATCTCTCCGTCCGACCAATATAGAAAATTACGGTATATCATCCCAATTATCATTCGGAAGCTGAAGAATTTTTACGAGGTACGAAAACGAGAAGGCAGAAATGGACAAACTGATTCAAAATAGGACAAAACTGCGTGTCGCGCGCGCGCACTCCCCCCTTCGATCGTACCTTCGACATTGCGGCCGGTGTTACTGCGTGTCCCGTGTTATGCAGCCGGTATACGCGAAAACAGCGCGATACTCACTGATAGTCGTTTATTCCGAGACGATGCCCTTATATCTGTCTCCCACTGCGCCGTGTCGTTCCTCGTTCCGAGCGGTGGCCCCCTCTCCCTCCCTGTCCCCTTAACCGTGCGTGTGCTGTTACGACGCCCCCACTCGAACCCTAAACGCAGTTCCCTCGAGGAGAAGGAAGGATACGGCCTCTCCGCGAAGACTCTCGTCCACGTGCCGGCGAAAGGACGTCTCGCTGGTCTCTTGCGACCACTTCCGGTCGGCCGCGAGCGCTCGCGGCTCTCCGTAACATTCGTACGATCGTGTTTCACGGAGGTGGAAACGCAGTTAGAACGTTGTTTAAATTTTACAGAAACGAATACGCTGCAATGTTATATTACAGTGACTATACTGTACTGATATTCGAGACAAATTATCGTAAAATTTCTTCTTAATCGTTAGGTTCAGGATCAATGTGGTTTGATACTTTTTTACTTGGAATTGAATATTTTTTTCGATGAGATAAGAAAAAAAATGAAGATGACCTTGGCAATTTCGAAACTCCTCGACACACGCAAAAAATTGATTACTTTGCCTATCTTAAAATCAGACAACTTTTGTATTAAACAAATTTTTAGACCAGACCCATAATTTTAAGGTTATTTCAAATGTGCAAGTCACGTGAATCACCCTGTATATCCTTCCCTGGCCGATGATCGTACATGACTAACTCCTAACAACGTTCAAAATTCTCGCGACATTTTCAGCTCTCCAGGAATTTTTTCGTACGCAAAATTTTTCGAATTTCGCCAAAGAAGAACTTGAAGAAGTAGTTCCACTCCCAACGACGCGAGACGCAATGTTTCTCGCAACAGGGACGTGCTCCTCCTCGTTCTACCCGCGAGTTCAGCCAGCAGATAAAAAGTTAATTCGGCAAGAAAACGAACAGGCGTGGCCGCTACCAGCGTTACGTTGCCAAGTGTCGTAATATATCAACCGAGTCGGAACAAAGCTCGCTCGTGAATAACAGGACCACGGATAGACGGGCCTGGGTACACAGTGGCCTCCTCTCCACCGATGTCGCCATGCAATCGCAAAATCCCCACTCCACTACTCTCGCTAATGACCCTTTATCCCATTTTACTTACCCCAGCTTCGTGTGAAGCTGGCTCTCGCAACTGGCTCTCGTTTCTTGCTGCTCGAACAACCTGCCCGACCTGATGACTCGGAAATGCCAGGAAAATCAGCAAGGAACTTTTGCAACCCCACCGCGCCCCTAATTCGAAAGAGATGAAACTCTGACGCGTGATCGATGACCGTGCATCGCATCGCGTTCTGACGATTTGCAATCGAGGAATTTCTCTCGATTTGCAGGAAGAGGCAAATAAGATCGGAAATTATCCTCCTGCGCTGGAATGAATTTTTTCTCCCCAAAGATGCAATATTTTCAGTTTCAAGTTTATTTAAATACAACCCTTTAGGCAAACCAAGTAATAAATTTATCACGCTTCTTAGTAATTTCTCTCCAGTTATATCATTCTGACGAGTTCAAAAAGAAAGCGATAAATTATTGTATATACGGTTTGGTCTCTCGTTATGGTCCGCGAACCAGTTGCCAGCGCAAAGGGTTATGAAAACGTTAACATTCCCATTTCTTCTCCCTCTTTTCCAATTTTTCTTTCGTTCTTTTCTTTTTTGGAAAATTGATTACGACTCGAAACGACCTAGATGCGAAATGGAAATGACTTTTGTGCAACAAAGGCGCGGTCCCTCGCGCGTTGCGCTTGAAGTGATGCAACAACGGAGTATCGCCAACAGAGCTCGTTTGTCTACCCGAACGAATGGTACTGTTCCTTTGCACATTAAGCACGTCGGTATAATCACGGAAACGCTTCGTCCCGTGGAAGTTATGCAAAACGACGACGACGACGACGACGGTTTCGCTCGTTTATTGCCATCGGCGAAGTCGGTCAAGAGCGAACAATGTGGGGGAAAATCGGCATCTGCCGATAAAAAGAGAAATTTCCTCTCTGCCAGCGCGCGTTCCATGCGGAGAACACGTTTGTAGCCACACAATAAGTGAAATTAATTGAATGAAATTTCAAATTGAAAGAATTTAAATTTTTATCAGAGAATTTCCACCATCTCTCAGGCAATTCAAGAACTCAACAAAATGTTGACGAAACTTTGACGAAATCTTCGACCTCTTCAATTCAAATTTTCTAACGTAGAGATTCGAGTCTAATCGAATCTTTGTCGTCCGAGTCCTAATCGATTAGTTTCGACGATTTCATTACGAGAGCAAGTTTCTAAATTTGAGAATAAAAGTCTTGCATAAACGAGTCGAGGTTTTTTTATTTTTCGGGAAAGTATCCTTGAAAGAACAGGAGGAACAACAGGTTGGAACAACGATTGCCAAATGCTCGAGTAATCCCATTAGACGTCGGATGAATGCCTCGAAACATTCGAGATATGGATCTCTCTCTCTCTCTTCTTTTCATTCCCATTATTTAAGGTCACATTATTAAAGCCACTTGTATGGGTTATTAGCCTTGAAACTTGAAACTAAATCTTACAATTTGTTATACAGTTTATACTATTTTAGAAGATGTATTTAGTTTTAGAATCTTTTTTTTTTATTTTTATTATTTAATTAAATCTCAATTAAATCTCTTAATTTATTGTATCGGTTAGATTGCTTTAGGTGTGTTGGTTTTAGGATCAATTCCTAATTTGCCTTCAGGCTGTCATTCAGGGAGGAATTCGTGTTCAGTTGATGTATTTTCAGTTGAACTTTGCACAAATCACGAATTGAGAGAGATACTGGTGGGGTTTTCTTTTCTACTGAAACAGAACAGTTAGAAGTCGTTCGAACTCGAGGAGGAGGACCTTGCACGCGCGAGGACGTACTTTACAGCCAGTTAAACTAGATAATGTCCACGGTCAGGCAGCGTGAAAGGGTCATTAAGGGGGAGTACCTGTTACTCGAGCCCCGGTCTATGAACGAAGGCGTTCTTTTAACACCTTTTGCAATCGTAAACTCTCAGCGAGCTTCGCGTTTCGTCACCCGTCAGACCAAGTCTCACAATCAGTTTCTATTGAACTTCCGAATTCTCTGATCCCTCGGAGAGAAACCGAAACTTTCGAAAGACTTGTTGCTCGACGATTGAGATCACACGTTGAGCGCGCGCACGCGCGCGTGTGGGATTAATTTCGCCGACTTTTGTGTCGACGAGTAATCAAGTAATAATTAAAAAGTAGTTGAAAGTTTCAATTTTTAAAGTTAACCGGTGGTTACTTTTAACCTTTTAGAAGTAATTAATCGAATCTACTTTTCTAAATTTCGAGCTCTATACTACAGCTCTTTGTGTTTATTTTATTCACGCTTCTCGTATCGCGGAAGAAAGTTCAGAGCACTTTCTGCAAAGTGTAATTTTACTTTCATAATGAAGGTGTAGCGCTTCTTGTTTAGCGTCAGATTTACAGAGATGCTCTGGCTAACAAGAGAATCTCTTCTGTACAATGACAAACTAACAAGAAATATGATTATATAAAAATATTATAATATACATTATATATTTCATAATATTCATATCTAGTTAGCTGTGACGTCCAAAATTGTTTTAACTGACAATATTTTACTTTATTTTATTTATTCAACGTGTCAAAATTGATCGATTTATACGACAGAATGATTATTCTGTGAATTTTCTAAGTTAATTTCGTTTAATTTCCACTTGACGAACGGATTTCAATTTGACCAATTCCGAGTGAAAATGCAAGTCGCGAAACATTGAAAAATTAAGTGTGCAATTGAACGTTCTTCCCTTCCTTTGGACAACTTCTAAATAAAAAAAAATCAATATTCATTCATTCAATAATATCCATCGCTCAGTCGACGTTCAACAATGAAGTGAAAGCAGTTGTTTCCTTCCCCGATGACAAAGCCGTCGGTAAGACGGTTTCAAAGCTGGAAAAAGGCCCAGAAACGCGTCCCGATTCCGCGTGCTACGATTCTAACAGCCGTGAAACCGTGAAAGGTTGCCTCGTGACCGTAATGCTAAACAGATATACACGCGAGAGGGATACACCTTACTAATGCGCCGCCACGATTTTTTCTTTCTTCTTTTTCTTTTTTTTTCTTTTTTTTTTTTATGTTTTTACGTCGCGACGCGCTGGCTGTTTAGTATTTGCGAGGCGAACTCGAAATGGCAGAACGAACGACCGCGGAAAGAGATCGTGCACTCCCACGGATTCGATCGTAACCGCTCTTCGCGGCCAGTTTCCGGCTTACAACCGTCGGATCTCTCGCTTCCTGCAAGAGTTTCCCGTTTATTTCTTCGAGAAACCTGACGATATATCAATTCGATTATCTAATTATATTAATTTAATTATCTAACTGATACAGTTATTCTTCGAATGTTGTAAAAATACGAAGACAAGACAATGTTGATTCGCAATATTAATTTTAGTTATTTAGTTAATTTAGTTACTCTCTAAATATCGTATAAATATGAAGATAGTGTTGATTTCTTTTGCAGTAATTATTTACATAAATGTGTTCTTACTCGTTACACAACAAATAACGCCTTGAAACTTCTCTTGCCGGAGAAAAATTACAAAAGCTATCTGGCCCGAAAATTTTGAACGCCACTGTATACATTTTGTATCATATCAAGTGTAACATCGATGGCAAAGTATTATATTTGCTGAAAGATTGAGATAAGATATGGCTGTCGATCGATTTGGTAAGATAACAGGTCCTGTAAAAGTTGATCATCTACCACATCCATTCACACTGCCTTACGAAAAAATTCACGATGCCACTTCTTCTAAAAGCAGCAAAACAAAAAAAATGGTTTATAACTTTGAGACTATTAATGTTTCGACCCTTGTTTGTTAGGACTTTTTTATCACGAGAACTTTGAAACTACTAATCTGTCAACCTGTTTATCAGGACTTTTCTATTACAAGGACTTTATTAGGCGAGTACTATCTAATTTAGAGGTTAGGTTAGATTTAGGTTAGATTTTCTCTATCTATAACATTGTCTAATTAGCTGCGACTAGAAATTCTTTAAAATTTTTTAATTGACGATATTTCGTGCTTTTGAAATTGTAACGAAGACAGAAGCCAGTAAGTCCCTCGAGAATTGTGCGAGATCAGAATTCATTAATGCGCGAACGTGATATTCAGCGACCTTCCGAATGGTCAACGATATTGCCAAATAATTCACAGGTTAATTCCTTGCGGACGGATCGCGCGCGCAACATCAATATTCATGCAATATTCAATGCATATTCATGATATCGCTCCAAGGGTGGTAAATATGCGTAATGTACCGAAAGTTCGATATATTATACGGTGATTGCCGAGAGCACCCGGCTACGTGCCATAATCGAAATAAAAACGTGGAAAAATTAATGCGATAAATTAATTAATAAATGAAATTTCCGTAATTTTGGGGTGCAACGATGCCTCGCCAACTTGAAAAGGAGAACTTTGTTCGTTTGGCGCGAAGCGGAACAACGAAAAGAGTGCAGAGAGCGAGAGGGGGGAGGGTTCTCCGTATTCGAAGGTTTCCTTCTGACTCTTTGCTCTCCTGCTGTCGCGCCTCTGTCAATTGAACGCCATACTCTGACGCAACTCATTGTTTACGAGCGGCATTTCAATACACAGTCTGAGAACCCGTGTGAGAATCGTACGAAACGTGTGGAAGAAATACCTCGCGGTATCCTTGGCGCACCCCGCCGCGACCGAACATTTCCAGAAGCCGGGCCTTCTCGCTCAATAAATGCCTTTGCCTTTCGATAAACCCGAGATCGTCGCTTGACATACAACCGACTACCGATTGATCTTACGCTGGAACGCCGAATTTGAAATTGAAATTGTATTGGATAATTTTGTGAAATTAAGAAGAAACAAAAAAATCGAAGCCTCCATTTTCAAAAATCCGTTCATTCATCTAAAATTCGTTCGTTTTGTTTTTACGTCACGCAGTGGGTAGGTAAATGAAGATACTTTTTTTATTGTTCGATCGAAAATGCTATAAATTTGCTACAAAATTTTAGGAATTAAACGCAGACGTGAAACATTGGCAAACTTCTTTTCGTGACTAAATGTACAATGCAGAATTGAAGAATGATACTTTCCTTTTATAATGACCATCGGAGACTTGATTGTACGATGTTTCTCCGTCGTTTTATCGAACAGCTTCAAAGTTATACACAACCTTGTTATTAAAGGGTGGATAATGAGAGAAGTTTGTAAGTTTATACACATAAGCTTATTATTGTATATTTTCAAAGTGAGCTTGTTGTTAAAGGGTGGATAATGAGAGAAGTTTGCAAGTTTATAAAGATAAGCTTATTAATGTATCTTTTCTTTTTGCAAAGTTAGAATATTTCCAATATTAATGGATAAAGAAGCGGTCCTAAAATTAATACAAAATAGTCTGACCAAGAGTCGGCTAACTGGCGGCCCTTGCCCCCACTCTCCTGATCGCTAGCGCTATCCCCTCCACTACATTGAAATTTCCTCGCGTGAGCCCCACTCTCAGTCTATTGATTTCCTACTAAGCAATTAGAGAGATTAGCCGCCAATTAGCAATCTAACCTTTGTAATAAATTGTAAGATTTAGTTTCAAGTCGCTAATGACCCACACAAGCGATTGATACGACTTTCATAAATAATGAAAATAAAAAAAGAAAAAAAAGAAGAAAATTGCTTCCTTTTTTTTCGAGTAAAGTAACTGATGCTTCGTGAAACAGAAATATCGATCGTCGACGAACAAAGGACAAACATACGCGCTTGTCATTCTCGCGTAATACTCGAGCGCCATTTCGTAAAACGTAATACAGCAATACAGACGATAGGACGAAGGAACAAAGTACTTTTTTTTTTTTTTTTTTTTTTTTTTTTCTCAAAGCGAGCAAAGTTTACTTCCTGAAAGAAACTGAAACGTCGATGAGCGAAGAATAGCGAAGATACACGCTTGTCATTCCAGAGCAGTAAAACGGAACTTGGAATAGTCAACGCGATCGCATTTGGATTTCACGCCGCGTGTTCCAAACGGTCAAACGAGAGTGAAACCTGCTCGGTTGAATAACCGTGTCGCAACTTAGGAGGAAGCTGCCGTTTTCGATTTCTTTTTCCACGTTCTCCGCGACCCGCACGCTTTTTCCCTCGCGCTCTTAACCCTGTTGCTGCTGCTCTCCTCGGCTCTGCAGAGCTGGACGAAAGTTTCCGCACACTCGATGGAAAATTATCTACACTTTCGACCGTCGTGCCTACATAAAACACGGTCGTATTTTGAAACACTACGATTGGCCTCGTTTTAAGATGCGAAGTTTCTAATTTGACAGCCTAAAAAAAAACTACGTTGATTTTTTTTTCAGTCGCGTAGCAAGGATACTTTTTAAAAATTTCGTTTCGTGACTGGTACCACTGTGGTCTTGAGGATTGAAACTTCCTTCTTTTTCTTTTTGACGAGAGTAAATGTTCGTCGTTTTAACTCCGATCTGTTCTCGGTTCGACGAAATTGCGCAACAAATTTCGATGTAAATACTTCAATCTTTAAGATTATGGTAGATTTAGTCATGAAAAAAGTTTTTCGGTGATTTCGGAGACGTTTGAATCTATACAGCTCTTGCTTCTCCACTGCACGATGTAGAAGAAACATCTTTCTGAAAGAAAAGGGAACAGAAACTCGAGACTGTTGCAATAAAAGTTTCATACTTTGAAATGAGATCAGCTGGAATAAAATTGATCGATACGATTTTATCTTCGCGTAACTTAAACACCTTGAGACACTGGTAATTTTTCATATTCGCGATCAATTGCGAGTTACGCAACAATGTCGAAACAAGATTGCAACCTTGTGCAACCAAAAAAAAAGAAAAAAAACAGGAAAGCGTTAAATTCGTCAATCTCCCACGACTTTCCTCAAAATTGTAATAATAGCGAATTGTACGCACGGTTGTGAGTCACCCGGAAGTTACGAGAAGCTCCAGCGAATAACCAGAAAATCGCTGGTAAAATCGGATTATCGCGTTACGCGTTGACGAGACTGTCCGTGATTCTTCGTTGTTTCGAAAGATTTTGAATTTCCGTCTATGAATATGAATGAAAATAAAATTTAAATAAATTTTTAGTAGAATTAGAAAATAAAAATTTAACTCTGTCTTTAAATGTCCGTTGTGTCCTCAAAACCTGTTGTGTATTATGTTACACGTAGGTGATTGTTATACAGTTTGTCACACTAAAAAAAATTACCAAACTATATTATATATATAAAATATAACATATATAAGGGATATAAATACATTCTGTATAAATAAATATTGTACATCAAAGTTTATTTAGATTGTTTCACTTTCGTACTCAATTACGAAATAATATCCGGTAACATGAGATAAAATTGTCAGTCAACAATGTGTTGATACCTTTAATTAAGGATCGGCGCGACAACGTGGCTTGAAGCCCGGGAATATCATTTTTCGAACAGCATCGATCGATATTCCGCCGTCGTCATTATCAAAACGAGCGTGAACAAAACGTCATCGTCATCGTGAAGAGACGTCTCGCGGGCCAAGGGGGGGATTTTCATCCGCGGAAGCAGAAATCGTGTCGCCGGAGATCGTAGATAAACGGGGCATAATGAGGCGAGATAGTAAACGATTGCAAAGTCCTGTCTCAACGAACGTGGGAACAGGAACGTGTAAAACACGTGGATCTCTATATCCACCCTCCTCGGCTCCTCGCTCGTACCATTTTTCTCCTCTCTCTGTCCCTCCTTTCGGGTTTCGTGCGTCTCCTCGCTCGCTCGGTTCGTGGCTCGACAACGCCCGATCGAAGATCGAGCAACTTGCTCAATAGCTCGAGGGATCCGTTTCGCCGCGAAGTTGAATCAATTGGAGCTAAGAGCACGTACGGGGCTCGCTGAGGTGAGATCTACGTTGGTAATCGCAAGATTTCCTCGAGAAAAAGAATTCAACGAGAACATGATACCAAGGACACGCGCGCATCGTTCGATATATTCGACTGTGATCAACATCGGAACCATCAAAATGGTCAAAGTGAACAATTTAGGATTTTTATTTCGTGGGAATTTTTATGTGGTTTCAAAGACGATATGAATGATATTTAGAGCTTTTTGTGCTCTTCATCGTGTTCTTTCGTTTTCATTTTTGGAAACAAATATCGCCAAGCTTTTACTAAATATCAACCGTTTTAACTTGTGTGACATTTAATTTTAATTCTATTAACGCTGGAACAAAATGGCCAAAATGGCCAATTTGTAATATTTTTCAAACATAAGATGCATTTTTCTTTATCGTAAAATTGAAAAACAATTCGAAAATGATCCAGAAACGGCGTCTGTTCACGTAAATGTATTCGCGGCCACATTTACGACTGTTTACCTTTTCATAAACGAGGATGCAGAGGGAAACAACACAGGAAGCGTACCGGTTCCATTTCCTATCAACTCCATTATTCTTCTGCGCCATTAATTTGAAGGCGTAACGGAGGATTGCGAAGGTGTTGAAACTTGAAATCGGGACGGGGTGATGACCGTAGAAGCCTCTCGTAGAAGAGGCAACTCGCGTTGCAAAAGTTCGATCAGTCGCTTCGATTCATTAAAACGTAACGTTTCAATATCAAAATCGAAAGTACGAAAATGCTCGAACAACAGATACAGAAATCTCTAATATTAATAGCATATTTTGAATAATTACAGTTGGCGATAAAATTATAATTCAATTTATCGTGAAATTTCATAACGCTCGGAACTAACGACGATTGAAGCGGAAAATTTTCCAGAAAGCTAGAGGAACTTTGTGACACGACGAAGCGTACAAGCTTTTGATTATACGTTTTACGAAAAAAAATTATCTAAATCTTTAAAAATACAGAAATTTTGTTTCATATGATATTTGTCTATAAAATATCTGGCAAAAATTGTAAATTATAAATTTTTGATCAAAATGACCGATTTGTTAACATTTCTAGCAAAATTAAACTATTACGAATAATAAAATTGAAATTAAATGTCCAGAAATATCGAGCTGCTTCCCAAGTAAAGTAGTAGGTTGATATTTACTAAAAACTTGTGGCGATATTTATTTCCTGGACGTTGATGTTTACTTAAAGCTTGGAAATATTTAAACACGAAGGCAGTCTGAAAGGCCCAAGGCAGTGATGTCGAGCGAACGTACAGGGGAAAACGGTTTCGAGAGATACGTAGTAGATTCGAGGAGCAGTGGGAAACTGGAGATCTAACGAGGTCAACTCGTATGGTGCTCCTGTGCGATCCTTCCCAGAAACACCAGCCACACCCTTTACGAATCACGAGACACGCGACTCACACCGCTCGGCGCTCGCAAGGACGACGTCGACCGCGACTTTTTCTTTTTTCCTCTTTTTGCTTTTTTTCTTTTTTTTTTTTTTGTTCTTTTTTTCCGCCAACTCGTGAATCACGCCGCTGTTTTAACTTTTCACACGTCTGAGCCAACACGGCGAAAGGTGTTGAGGTATCTGTTGCTTCACCTGGGCCTAATTTCTCTGTGGGAGAATTGAAATAAAAATCGTTTCGTTGCGAGAGAGAGAATGCTAATTTGAGGATACCAAAGAAGGGATTGTCCAATTTGTATTTAGTTAGAGTGTAATCACGCGCGTGAAAATTGTATTTCGATGGTTTCTCTTCTTCTTCTTCTTCTTCTTTTTCGTGACTAGTCACTTTTGAAAACTATACTTTCCCCCATTTTTTATTCAGATTTTCATTTCAAGAATTTTCAAGAATTCATATAACCAATTTTGCCTCTGCGTCTCTCCAAAATCCATCACACATGTACCGGGTGTCCCGATTTTAGTCCACAAATCTGCGAAACTGTTCGTCATTTAGAAAAATGTCTCAAATGCATTTTTTCCTTTCTTTCTCTGCTTCGAGAGGCAGTAATTTGGTACGCTTGGTTTGCCTCTAGATATTTCCGGGTATTTTCTCCAGCGAATAGAAAGAAAAATGCTACGTTATAAAAAATGCATCTTTCTGTAAAAAAAAAAAAAGATATTAACCTGTGTATATCGAAAAGCCATTGATTTAGGAGATATTTTAATTCTAATTTTATAAAATCTATCATACGAAAGATGAGGAGGGACAAAGACATTTTTGTATTCTTGTTTTTTATGCACAGATTTTATAAAAAAATATCTCTCAAGCTAATGAATTTTAGATGTAGATAGGTTTAAGTTAGGTTTTATATAATATCTTTGCATCGATTGCTGCAAAAGAATTACAGTTGTAAAAAAGTAGTAGTGACCTTCATACGTCCTACACGCGTCTATCTCTCTGTCTTGGTTAGACAAACTAACCAAGTGTACCAAATTACTGCCCTCTCGAAGCAGAAAAAAAAATACACTCGATACACTTTTTTTTTTAAACGACGGTAACGCATTTGTAAATTAAAATGGGACATCCTGTGTATGTATCTATTGCCACGTTTTTCATTTCCAGCATTCGCATTCACTTACGTCGTTTCACCCTTGGACGTTTCGACCTATCCGTGTCCGTTATCCCCGTGACGCTGTAAACTCGCTGCGAGTAAAAATCAGAAGCGGAACTTTTTCATATTCAAGGATCTGTCGTGACCGAACGAAACGCGAGGAAAACACGAAGAAAAACATTATGCGAGTCATGCATCGTATGACTGTGCGTACGATAAATAGTTCAATGTCGCTCGTAGGAAGGCTTAAGGCTTAAGTCACTCGAGTATAATGTAACTGTAACGCGTGTGAACGTAAGAACTCTTCTGCTCCCACTTCATTATGCATCTGGCGTTTCTGTGTGTGCGACGTATAAGAAGTTTCTTCGCTTTTCGAAACAGTTAATTGTTCTTCTTTGGCACGACAAACACAAGTTTCGATTTTCCAGCGTGTAGAGAAAATTTTTAATTACTCTTCTAATTACGTTCCGTGGAGTTCAATCATGCATCACGTTAATTGAACAGGTTATTCTGAAGTGAGAAATTTATTTCGAAATGCTGCGTCACACGGTTGCCTTGCGTGGAATTTTTTGAACGCGAATGACGTTTTGTCGAGCATTTGCACGTTGAATACAAAATAAGAAAAATATGTAGCGTTTTTTTGTAAAATGTTTCAGCTTTTTTGAAAAAATTCGATCACAAGTATCGATCATTATTGTTCCGACAGGTACAAATTATTTTCGTGGAGTTTTTAATTTTGCAATTAATTTCGATACTTTGAACTGCTAGAACTTCATGAAAAGAAATTATGTGAATTCGTTTTTTTTTTTTCTTTTCTAAAACATTTTTACATTATGTAGCAAATGGAAGTGTCCTTTGTTTTTTAAATTTGTAAAAATCGTACGTAGAAACAATGAAAAATTTTATTTATAACTAAGTTCATCGTGGGATCAAAGATTGAACTTTACATCAATTCCTTATAATTTGCTGTACGATTTTTTTTTCGTCATTTCGTTGAATTTTGAACATTCGCGTATGTGTCAACTATAAAAATTCAAAAAATCCCAACATTTAACCCAAAGTTCAATGAAATTCGTACCTTCGTACAAGATTTAAGATTTAAGTCGTGAAAAAAAAGACGTTCGAATTTTTCGAAAATAAAAGTCACGTCTTCGTCCGTTACGTGATGTGAGCAACAAATCTTTGAAGAAAAAACGAACGCTACTTTCTTTTTAAAAAAATCAACAATTTTTCTGTTCAACTTAATTAATATTGGCCAACAATGATTAACATTAACAGTTAATAGTTAAGAAAATATTTAGAAATGGTGTGAAAAGAGCTAAGAGGTATATACTCGTTGTCGCGCAAAATATTGCCAGAGTATACTCGTCATTCATAGCCGAGAGGTTGAAATGAAACCGAGCAGATTTAACCAACTATTACTTGGTCCCTTGGCATCAATCGTCGCCCGTTTCTTTTGCGTTGGTCCCGTCAGTGGCGCGAATCGGTTAACAAGCTCCCTTGCTCCCCCGCGTGTTCTTGACCGCGTGTGTTACACCGGCGTGCACATAGTACGTACGTACGTATCACGTTCTACGTTCCCCGACCAAGGGAAAGTGGCGGAAGGCAAGGTTGCATGTGCAACGGAGATGAGAAGATGAGATCCGAGATATCGAACACAACACAACGTGCACGGAACCGGCAGATACATATACACGCTAGGATCAAGAATCGAAAGGGAGAGTGATTTTCAGAGGAGAGTAGTCCTTGTCTCGTTGACGAGGAGAATAAAATGGCGAAATGTGTGTGTGTGTGTGTGTGTGTGTGTGTGTTGAATCGCAGTTGAATCGCAGAATTTGTCATCAATTCGCACGTTTGCTTCATTTACTGTTCATTTGAGATTAACGAATTAATTATTAATTAGGAATTATTGATTAAACAAAGACGATAATTAACCCTTTGAGCTCGTACGTTACTACAAATTTACCGTAAAATTCTACGAGATCTCGCTCGAGAATAGTGACACTTTAAAAAATTATAAAATATAAAATATACGTCATAATGATATAATTCATCTTTTCGTACTTACTCAAGAAGTTTAGTTCAGTTGTTATATAATTAATAAAATAAATGTTGCAACAACGTTGAAAACAAATCGAGTTCGAACAGGGTTAACATAGATCGGCATACTGTTCTGTTATCTTCATCTTATCGACACCCAAATTCCACTTTGAGATCGCCTCAAAATAATTGTTTCGCTGACAATCGAAATTTTCATCGACACCCGGTATTTCGCTGTACTTTAATTCAATCGTTGTGCGTGTATTATTGTTATTGAATCGAAATGATCGTCGATGGAGTGAGGGTAATCCGTTTAGCGAAGGATCGGGACCCAAGTATTTCGAGAACCTGGCATTAGCATGATAAAAGCAGAAACGGAAGAACAGTCACGAAGCGGATACGTTTCGTGCGTGTCTGGTCTCTAGACGTTGCGTTGCGTTGCGTTGCGTTGCGTTGGCCGTATCGCGATCCTAACAGTCATGTTCTGTTGCCTGGCGATTGCAGCGTTTATGGCAGTACGGGAACGCCAAGGAAGTGATCGGGCCCATCCGTGTGGCGCACCGCTACGTGAACATGGCGAAACAGACGGCGAAATACTACAACGCGACCACAAGGAGAACCGAGATCGTGAGTACAATTTTCTCCTTCTTTCCTCTTTTTATTTCATAGTATTCCATACTCGAGCAACTCTTCCGCGCGAAGACAAGCAATAATACACATGTACAATAAGACAGACTTTTCTAAATTTTCCAGAACATTATTGTCAAAATAGAAAAGAATCGTTTCCCCTACGTACAATCAATACAGTTTCGAATGTTCGTATACCTTTGCATATTGTGCCATGTGCATCTTTACGTCTTGAAATTTTCCATAAATGCATGAACATTCGCAGTCTGGTAACAAGTAACAATCCTGTTATAATCTCTGTTATTATAGCTCGTGGTTTAATTAACGATGATGATAATACGCATGTATATCAAGTGCAGAATTTAATACGTGTGTATATCCGTATTAAATAATATATATATTACAACTTAATACTTATTTAATTTATATAATTTAATATACGAATATGTTTATAATATATACGAATACACGAATTTCGCGACAGGTCCATGGATGTGAACCAGCGATGGGGTACAGCTTCGCGGCGGGAACGATCGACGGGCCAGGATCGTTTTCGTTCGAGCAGGGTACAACCTCGGCGAATCCCATGTGGAACACGGTTAGAAATCTCCTGGCCACCCCCACAACCGAGGATGTGACATGTCACGGCGCGAAACCAATTCTACTTGCCACCGGACGCGTAAGTTCGTGCGCGTCGACGAGACCCTCTTGCAAAAATAGCGACAGCACTCCTATAAATGACGATAAATAAATCCTTCTATAATAACATTCTGATAATTCCGACAACAGTTTCCACACGGCACGAATTTTTCCATCGCACTGTTTCTCTATTTTAACACTGGACCTATCAAAGTGGTAGAAACGATCGGTTTAATGAAATAATTTTTACGAATTTGCAATGTTGCATTCTCAAAGATTTGAACGATTTTTGTAAAACTTTTGGAGGAAAATTTATATTTAGTTTATTGTATTATAAACTTTCCCACGCCAATTTCTCCGATAGAATTTTAATTTTACTTTGGCGTACGTTAAGTTTTGATACGACAATGAGAATGAATGAACAAGGGTATTGCAAGAGGGTTGATTTGTGTTGTTCATTTCGATTGGTCTTTTGATTGGTATTTCGAACAACCTTCAGATGTATCTTCCGTACGAATGGCAGCCGAAAATCGTGGCGACGCAGGTGGCGTTGATCGGTAACGTTGTCATCGCCGGCGTGCCGGGAGAGTTCACAACAATGTCCGGAAGAAGATTGCGAGAGGCTATCAAAACGGTCATGAACGATGCGTCCGACGACGAAACCTCCGTCATAGTCGCCGGACTCTGCAACACCTACAGCGATTACGTCACGACGCCAGAAGAGTACCAAGTAAATCGCAGACCACGCTATTTCGCTCACCTACTTCCTTCCGAAGTTTCTATGACAGGGTGATCACTGAAAGATCGAATGATACAAAACAAAAATAACTTTTACAAACACGTGTCTTTTATTTGGAAGTATAATTATTATTAATTAATGGATTAATTAATAATAATTAATTAATCAATTAATCTCCAAGGGATGTTCCATAACCCATAACAGAAAAAGAAGATGAAAAAGATTGAAAATGAAGAAGCTATAACTTTTTCAAACCCTTCAGTTCTTCAGTGGCTACCCTGTAGAATAGTCTCTCAATAGAATCGCATCAATCGACAAACCTAACCTAACCTTCAAATTCGCAACTTTCAGTTTCTCCGCGATGTTTAGGTTAGGTTAGACGATCTCGCGCCGAATGAAGAAAAGATCGCCGAGAAATGTTCTTTTCTTTGAAATTTCTAGATCCAAAGGTACGAAGGCGCGTCCACGATATACGGACCCCACACTCTGACTCTCTACTTGAAGGAATACCAAGAACTCGTAACAGCCACTATTCTCGTAAGTGTACCGGGAGAATCTTCTTTCTACAAAAAAAAACCGTATAACACGTTCTTTTCTTGAAACAACGTTCGACTCTTGAAAGCTATATTTTGTAATTTTCGATCTCAGAAAAAAGACGTGGATCCCGGGCCAACGCCACCAGATCTAAGGAAAAAGAATCTTCTGACTTTCGTGACGCCGGTTCTGTACGACACCCCGAAGTGGGGCAGAAATTTCGGCGACTGCATTAAACAGCCGCAAAAATTCGCCACGCCTGGCGACATCGTCTCTGCAGTGTTTGTGAGTGTGCTGCGCGTTAATATCGTATTTTCAATTTTAAAATGGCTGTTACCGTTGTTTCAACCTTTCCGCTACGTATAATTTTATCGTCCGTAACTGCAATTCCGTGTCTCAATTTTCGTGTTCAATTTTCGTGTCTTCGCGCACACGCAGTTGTCGGTAATTTGGGTAATTCATAAACTTGTCGCTCGCGAAGTAGAACAGCGAGAGAGAATTTCGCCATTATTACATTCCACGAATTCGATTTTGTTTTCGTCAGATCTCTGGTCATCCGCGTAACAACCTGATGACGGAAAGCTCGTATCTGACGATCGAGAGGCTAACCGACGACGAGATATGGGTGCCAGTTGCGAACGACGCCAGCTGGGAAACAAAGTACGTACCCTCGATTTTCACTTTTTCGTTCCTCGATCCTCGAACTGACAAAAGCTCAAAAGCTTCAGCAAGAATTTTAAACTCTCAACTGACGATCGAAGTTTAGCTTTGGATGAACAACGGAACGAAAAGTGTAACTCAACGACATAAAATGAACGTGAGAAGTATTTCGACGATCGCTTCGAAGCAAGTGAGACATTTTGCTCGAAAACGTGGAAATTTTCACGATAAATCGATGATAATCGGCAAAAAGTATCGATCGGTTGAGAATATCAGACAAAGAATCGGAGAGACAGAAATAACAAAGGATAGTTTTCTTTCGTTTGCTCGGTGTATATCGTTCGTATATCGTTCGTATAGGTTCGAGTGGCAGAGGATGTCGATGGTGCTCGGCTCGAGTCAAGTGATCATTACATGGCAGGTCCCGGAGAACATCAAACCCGGTGAATATCGCATTAGGCACAACGGGTACTACCGTTATATCCTTGGTGGCATCTTCCCTTACTACGGCGTGTCGAACCACTTCCAGGTAAAATTCAGAACCGGTCGTGAGTGATCTGTAATCTGGCCCGTTTTTCTTTTTCTCTTTTTCTTCCTTCAGTCCTCTACAAATTACTCGACACGATCATTTTTAAACTTCTGCCACATTTTCTTAGACTTCTAACGAACCAACAATCTCGACGATTTTGTTTAACATTTTCATTTTTTAATTTACTACGCAGTCATTGCACAGCGATCTCTCATGCGAAATTCTCCATTGACAATTTCAGGTTTTGCCCGATGGATCGAGCTGCTGCAGACGACCTTACTACGTGTAACCGAGTCACGATCACGTATCGAGTGAAGACGCTTACGCTTAACTCGCAGCTGAAGCTAGGCAGAGTTCAGCTGCGAACGCCATGTGTATATCCTTCGTCTCATCATCGTTGTACAGCGCTGTTAATAGCATATCATACGTGTGATCTCCATGAAATTTAAAATTTTTAACTTTACGTCGGTAGAATTAGAGTTTAATTAAGCTTCACTAACGAGTCAACGTGATAATAAACGAGTAATTTATACAAATATCTATGTATGATTTATTCTAAATAATTGTCCTAAAATATTTATTCTGATCATTTTATTCTCTTATATATATATATATAATTATTCATCTAGGCAAATTAAATTTTACTAATTTTATTAAATTTATTTTACTATATATAGTAAAACAGTTTCATTTGCTTAAATGAATAATTATCCCCGAATTTCATTTTATTAGCAAACACAATTCCACATTTGTACCCACATTTTTCCACTCACAGGAGGAGAGATAAATAATCCAAATTGTTTGGCAGAGGAGACAGGTTTAAATTGGCAAAGTTTTTATCATCGCACATCATTCTGCATGTTATTATACATTTCCATACTGGCAACGAGGGGAAAGAGCGAAGCCTTCCCCCTAGTTTCATCTTAAAGTTTTCGCGAGAAATTGTTTCGTACTTTCAAACGTAAGATCGTCGTGTTCGTGTTCGGAACGCGAGAGTCAAGGTCGGCCCTTTTATGTTATTTGATATTTGTCAATTCGACGCAACGAGAAAGACAAGAATACATCTTCCGACTCGCGATAGAAAACAGGTGAGGGAGTTTTTACCTGCAGAACCAATTAATCAAATTCAGATTTGCATAACGTTCCATTCCATACCGGAGGAAACAATTTCCGGAGGAAAGTTAATCCCCCGTCGTTGCAAAGAAGCTTTTACTCTACATGCAAAACAAGGATTTCGATCTTGCTTCTGAAACAAATTGATTCGACGCTTACGAATTTTTACAAATTGACCCACGTGTTAAACAAAGATATCAACCTCTCCAAATGCGAGCAAATAGTTTATATTTCTTAATTAACAAAAAAATTGAGAAGGAAGGAAGAGAAGAGAAGGAAGAGCCCGCTGCGAAATTTGGAAGAAAGGAAGAACGAGTCAAGAAACGACATCAAGATCGTGAAATCGACGCGCATCGCCACGCGATGTAGATAAAACCAGAAAATAACAGGCATTTAACGAGGAATGCGGTCAGCAATTTGGAATACCGTGGCACATAAAATGCTCGAGTGTCGTCGTAAAAATTCGACTACGTGCGCGGTCCGAAGATCGCAGGCGAGAAACGTTCGATCGGAAACCATGTACGATTATTGGAAGGCTACCGACTCTAATTGGATGCTACCGGATATTTGTTGCAAGATTCAACGATCTCCGTCGAAGACCTACGAAGCTTTTGATGATAAATGACGGAACGCGATTACGAAGAAGAGAAGCTTATGTAACAGAACGTTTCAACACGTTCAGACAGGATTCAAAGCGGCTAACTGACTGGAGGTATTTTCAATGGACGGTTATTAACGTTGACTTAATTTAAATTTAATCGAACCTGCGATTTGATTGCATTTCTGGGTTTGATTGCATTTCGATCAGAACGCAATTCCATCTGGTTCTGGTTCGATTAAAAACCATTCCATTTTGGTTAAAAATTACTTCAACATTGTCGTTTAGGTGTTGTTCAAAATTTATACTTAATCGGAATTTAAATTCCAAGTGAGATTTCATCTCTGTCTGCTGTTTCTGATTAAAAATCGTAGTTCAGTCATGGTTAAACGTTGCTCGAGACTCGAACTGTAAATTCAGAATTGCATTGCAGATTCTATCTTGCTGAAAATTTAAAATCTAATCGGGGTTTTTGATCTCTGTCTCTGCTTAAAATTGGACGTGGACCTATTCACGGGCGACGCTTCTGTCATCGCAACCTGAAGCGCTAAAATACACAACGTGCCAATTATCCACTCGCAAAAACCTTGGTAGTTTCAACACTGCCAAAGTGCGTCATCTCCAGGAACTTTCGCGAACAATAATACGGCGAAAGAAAATTAAAAAGTTCTCCTCGCCGAAGGAGAGGAATTTATGAACCGTTTATTACGCCCACAAACAACTTGCATCGTCCAATCAGTCCCTCTGTGAAGATAGAAACGTTCATCTAGCGCATTGTCAAACCGCTGTTTCTTGCATATTTAAAGAACAATCAAAATTATGAAGAAAAATGTACACGATTGTTTCAGCAGGCGAGTGAAACGATAATCAGAATTTAAGTCCAAAAATTGTACAAACTGTTTTTTTAATTATAACAAACGGAAGAAAATTCAGTTACACGCCAATATTGGCACTGAGGCCCTAATAAATTGCATAAATTTAATTTCACTGACGTTTTAAAATTTTTTAAAATTCTCGAGAAATTCAGTTTCCAAACGTCTTTCCTCGAATTTCCTTCGTTAAAAACTTCAGTTCGCTCGAGCGAAAGAGAGGCCGAACTGATGTTTTTCTGAAGCAAACAAGTACACCTGATATCGAAGAGTCGACAGGCCACGGCGAACGAGCAGCGTCCAAAAGCAAAATAAAGAAAAGGAGACATCGACCGAGAAGGAGAATTATCAAGTGATCGAGGAGGTTAAACGACGTGAACCAAATTCGACATTTGCTGACAGGAGCTGTGCCCTCTCCTTCTCGAGAGACTCTTCTCCTCTCTTTCCACGAAGAGGGGAAGAAAGAAGGAGGTGGAGGGCTGAAAGGAATGAAAGAGAAGGGAGATAGAAAGAAGTCGAGGGACGGTGGAATGTGGAAGAAGGCTGTTTCCAACGCGAAATGAAGCGAGGATTCAACGAGGGTTGGGAGAGGAGGATTGCATTGGACGCGGATGTTACCGAGGGTGGTCGTTTGGGAGTCGAAGGTCGCTACCGGAACTGCTTCAAAACAAGTACAAACCAGAAAGCAAAATCCGAACAGACCGTGCACAGTGTCCAATTCTACGAAAATCAAAACGGAGCATTAATTGATTAAATAGACGTAGAGTAGTTTGGAAATATATATAACAATATTATAACGATATATAAATAATATAACGACATCATACATTGACAAATATATAACAATACAAATACGTAAATTGCAATGTATATTTTCAGACTGCTCTACATCTAAATTCGGTGCAACTATTATACAATACATGCGTAATATAAATTACAACATAAATGTAAATTAGAACTGTCTTAGTTAGAAGACCTCGTGACAATAATCTCGAAATTTGAAACGATTGATACCAAAAGAAACATTCAATGTGTCGTCTGTACCAAAATCGAGCAAAATCTTCTCACTTTTCACGTTCCAATAAATCGCCACGTCTCTCCTTTCTTTCAACCGAAATTTCTCGAGATTGAGCAAGAGTTTTAACTCGATCGAGCGAAATTATTTGTGCAATTTTGCGGAAAATTCTGCGATTGAAAAACGTAGAAAAAGTACGCGCAATTAAGACCGACGAGGAAGTCGATGAGACTCGTTTCCTCTTTTTCAGTCGTAGACAAAGAAGCATGCTGCAACGAACGCCTCACTTTAGGTATTTTACATATCTTTACGTATCATTCTTCGAATTATCGTCCACATTATGTATCAAAGTCGCTTCGTTGAATTTGCATAACACACGTAGTGGTTCACCACATAATCGCTCAAACAGTGATTGCAGACTAGAGTTATCAATATTCGTGGATAAATTCGTCACACGACAACCGTCGAACAGAGTACGTATCTATTTATCCGGACGAAAGCGTAAACTGTTTCTTTTGATTGACGTTAATCGCCTTCGGACAGCGTCAGATCGAGAATCAACCTGCCTGAATTAAACTGCCACTCGCATTATTACATACCGTGCGTATCCGTTTTTAGTTTTACTTTCTCACTTTGCGCTTCTGAGAAGTTGATTAGAGGAAAAGAAAAAAATTATTTGCCAACGGATAACAAATTGCACTGCACAAGTGCAACTTTGCAAGTGCTTTTTTTCCTTTTCTTCCTTTAGTTCAATTTGGTTTGGAAATCCAAACCTATCTTTATTCGTATCAACAATTAATTAATTAATTAATTAATTACGAATGTAATTTGCAACGTTTCACGTCACAGCAATTGATCCCATAGTCAATTATCACCGCCCAGGAGTTTATTATTGCACTCCGTTCGGAGATGTATTTTCAAAAATATCTTGGATAACGGTATCAATTACGTTGCACCGATACGATGCGATTTGTTGTTGTAGAAAAAAGCGTATAAAAGAAAAATGTTTAAAAAAATGTTACAGTCTTGAAGTGATTTATTATACCAATAGAATGTTCATTGCCGCGATGATTATGGTCAGTGTATTATTACTGTATATCTGAGCACTTGTTTTCAAATACCTCGGGACACGATTATTGCATCACACATTTTTTCAAGTATGTAATTTGTGTCTGCAGAAAGAAAAAGAAAAAAAAACACATTACATTACATCACGTTACATTATGGACAATTACAACGAGATTTTTTCCTCTCGAAGGAAGAAATTCCCCGGATTTCTTGGAAAAATTAATTAGAAAAATTGTTCAGAATTTAGTAAAATCTTTAATCTTAAACCGAGATAATAAATCGGATCAGATTCAATTTCAAAGAGTCGAAACATCGATTGGCTCTTAAATTCTACGACTATCTTCGAATTTCTTCGTCTCGTTTGTCCCTGTTAGAATAGGTATTATTAACTTCGTTTCACTAAAAAAAACAAAAGCGTCTACCATTATCAGTTTGGAGAAAATCTCGATATTTTAGTTTATCGATCGATTTATATCGCACGGAACGATCTGTGTATTGCTATCTAATGCAAACTTCTTTTTGGAAGGAAGAAAGAAACGAGGAGGGATGTTTTTCACCACCTTCTTCCCCAAAAGAACGATAGAATTCACTATCATTTCATACTATTAATAGGTTTACTTTCCATTATTATTACTATTATAACCATTATTTATTACTATTATTATTATCATCATTAATAGGTTTACCTTCTATTATTGTTGCTATTATTACTATTATTATTATCACTATTCTATATCATTAACAGATTGTTCAAACTTTGTTTCACCGAAAACAAAAAAAATGTTTACTGTTATCGAAAGTTATCAGTTTGAAAATTTTAGCTTCCACGGGGGAGGGTGTTTTTTTTTATCCCGAAAGAACGACAGAACCAATCATGGTGAGCTTCGTTCGCTTCAAATTTGCCACGATCTCGAATCTTTTGACCTCTTCCGAAGGAAAGGAAACGAGGAAAAATGAAGCTGACTGAATGGAAAAACTGCAACTGTTCGAGGGGCGAGAACAAGATCCTCTTCTTCGGGAGAAAGGAACGGAAACGAACGATCGGGGCAAAGACAGAGGAACACGCAGAGGAACGGACGATTGGAGGTAAGAACGGTGGGGAAAAAAAGACGAGAGGAACGAGGGAAGCCACGAAGACGCTTCCGCCGATCGGAGGTGCGCAGAAGCGCCGATGTCTGGCGTCGTTCGTCGTGGTCGTGACAAGGGCTAACGCAGTCGTGACTCGCGCGGCATTCGTGCCGGTTTGTCGTTTCCCGCGGTTCAGTCAGAGTCTCTCTCCCAGAGTTCGACATTTGAAATTCCTCGTGAAAACTTGTCTCGAAAATTCCTCTGGAACTCGGGAAAATTTCAAGTTCGGCGGAACGAACGAATTTGAACGAACCGAGAGAGAAGGGAATTTCGAGAAATCGAAGCTTCGAAACTTCCGGTGGCAAACGGTTATGAACGAAATATAGAAAGTCGAGGAAGGTGGTTTTCGAAGTTTTCGAAAGTCGCGAGTTAAAAGAAAACAGAAACGTGAATATGAGAGCAACGATGGCACTGCTTGGCTCGAACGAGGTTCAGTCCAAGTGACAATTAGCTTAGAGAGAACTGGAGGAAATTTTCGAATCAGGATCAGAGAGGAAGGGTACGAGGCACTTTGAAAGAGTTCGGAACGAAGTTTCTTGTTCAAACAGAGCAGAGATGAAGCTGAATGCCCTGCACCTGAAACTTCAATCTTCGTTAAACGAAACGTAACGTTCTCGAGGAACCAAAAGAGAAAGACAAAGAGAGAGAGAGAGAGAGAGAGAGAGAGAGAGAGAGAAAACACACGGAATTAAATTGCAGTCTCGAGCAACTTTCGCGTCTAGTTCATTCAAGGAAAACAACCGATCTCTGCCTCTGGTCTCAGGTCTCGATTCAACGAGCATCATCTTTATTTTTACTGCCACTCGTCGGAGCTTCCTAAAATTCCTAAAATTCCTAAAATTCGTGCGTTTTACTGCGAGGTCGACGATTTCACATTTCATCGATCTCAACTCTGAGAGAGTTCTACAGCTTCTGAGAGCAAGCATGCGGTCGAGATGAGTCTCCGAAGAGTTCCAAGACCAATCGTCTGAAATCGTCTGAAATCGTCTGAAATCGTCTGGAACGTCGTCGTCGAGGATAAATGTCCGTCAGTGTGCCAGAATGGACAATCCGACGACCTACCTTCAAAACTTGACCGCGACTCTCAACAGCGACAACAGCGTCCTCGGGGAGAAGCTGTATCCCAAGCTCTCGCGCAGGGACTCGCTGTACATCGTGGTCCCCGTGACGATCATCTACCTGTCCATCTTCGTGACGGGCATCGTCGGCAACATCAGCACGTGCATCGTGATCGCGCGCAACAAGTCGATGCACACAGCCACCAACTACTATCTGTTCAGCCTGGCGGTGTCAGACCTGTTGCTGTTGGCCTCCGGTCTTCCAGCGGAGATCTACCTCGTCTGGTGCAAGTACCCGTACGTTTTCGGCGAGGTGTTTTGTATAATTCGCGGCCTGGCCGCGGAGACGTCGACCAACGCCTCGGTGCTCATCATTACCGCGTTCACCGTCGAACGATACCTGGCCATTTGTCACCCGTTCCTCTCGCAGACGATGTCGAAGCTGACGAGAGCGGTGAAACTGATCCTCGTGATATGGCTGGTGGCGTTTTCGTACGCGTTGCCACAGGCGTTGCAATTCGGCCTGATACAACACAAGAGGAACCCGGACATGTTGATGTGCACCGTGAAGAAAGTTCTCATACAACACTCGTTCGAGCTCTCCACGTTTTTGTTCTTCGTCATACCGATGAGCCTCATCACCGTGTTGTACGTGCTGATCGGGCTGAAGCTGAGGAAGTCGAACATGATGAAGAAGAACAGCGGCAAGGGGAAAGCTGGCAGCTGCAAACATCATCCTGGCAGGTCTTCGAGAAGAGTGCTCAAGATGCTCGGTGAGTTTCGTTTAATTTCTTCTTTCTCTTTTTCTTTTAGCTGTTTTTTTTTTTTTTTTTAGCGTAATAATGTCATATTCCGCGCGACATGTGGGCAGGTGCTCGTTAAATGAAAGTAAAGAACGCGATAAATATGGGAATACGCATGTTTTTTTTTTTTTTTTTTTTTTTTACTGAAGACAAATCGATTGTGAGCAAATGTGGTATACTTTATCGACTGATTAATAGGCTACCGATTTCTTGGTTTGAAATTAAGAACGAGCAGCTTCTTTAGAAAAGAACTCGATTCAAAATTCGCGCTATAGTATGTATATATATATATATATATATAGGAAGAGCAAAGACCATCAGGTTTTAATCAATAAACTGTTTAAAAAGGAAAACTAAAGACCTTGGAGAGTTCTCAGTCCTTTTCCCCCAAAAAGTGTATCGAGAAAGAAAGAAAAGAAGAAAACAATACACTCGTTCTTTGAAGAAAAATCATTCGACAAATCAAGCGGGAGATAAATTATAGTCTTCTCTTCTGTTGTAGCTCGCGTGAGATTTTCGTTTCAGGTTGAAGTTTATTTTTAAAGCGAAATGATATCTCGTGCGTAGCAATGAAAGTATTTCTAATGATCTATAATCGGCTATGTAAATTGCGGCAATTTCCGATAATTATAACGTTTAATTACATCGTAACTTCTGGTTTGATCGATAACCAACAGCGCGAAGAAGTTGTTCGAGAAGTGTGAAAGAAAAGAAAAACACGGCGTGTTTTAATAATTTCTTGTGGAAAACAACTATCCCCCCCCCCCTCTGAAAAAAAAGAAAAAGCAAAAGGAAAACAGGAACGAGTGCCCCACTTGCGGATAAAATTTTGTCGAAACGAAAGAATCTTAAAATCTCTTCAAATTTCTTTGTCATCGTCAGTCTGTTAAAAGTAAAAACGCTCGTTCGTCGAATAATTTTCGAACCAGTCCAATGAATCCAAAAACTACGTATCGTAATTTCACGTCAAAAACTCCATATTCGATACTCTTGTTTCTTCCGAGGAAAATATTTACCAAATCGGAGAAAACAAATGCTGGAGATTCTTCGATGCGATTTCAGTTGAAAAAAATCGTTACCAGATAGGCAGATGAAAATGATAACAGTAATAAAAACTTTGCGCGGAGAATTCTCTCGTAACTCGAAAACAACTCACTTACATTTTCGTGGAACATCGCCGAAGAAAAAAAAGATGGCAAAAGAGATCTCGGAAAGGTCCATTTCTTATTCATCCGGTGACGAGTCGGTCAGGACCGTTTTTAAGGAACAAGGGTGGAATATTAAGTCACCGAGTATTAAATACGGTACCAACGGTTAGTACCAACAGTTCACATTGGCAATCTCGTTGAATTTGTTCCTCTTTACGACAAAGAAATTCGGACAAAGAGCATCGAAATCACCAGTGAGAACATTATTGCGAGTAACCAACAATTACGCTCTTCTGTTTCACTGGTAAATCACTTGTAACGATATAACAAATATAAACAAGCGTGTGCAGTTGCAGAGACGGGGCGTGTAGGTAGATCGACTTTAATTTTCAACTTTACCTTTATTTTCGCTTCAGTTTTTTCAGGTCAATTTCAACATCGATCAATTTTAATTTTGTATCTTCCATCCTTGTATATTTTTCGATGAATTTTATACGATAGCGAACAATTGACGGCATGGTAAAATAGATCTCCTCGAGCTAGAGAATTCGAGGGAACGTGGCACTCGATGAAAGCGCAGTTTTCCGGATGGCTAGGGGGGGGGGGGGAAGGCGGTAGATACCGGAATCGCGGGTCTGCAATGGGGGCCACGTCCGTGTCACGTGTCTACGTGTCGAATGCAGAATTTTCGTAAACTTCCGGAACGAGTTCACAATTCACGTTCACGTTGCGTGCAATGAATCGCAATAATTCAGTCCGCGAAACACGCGTTTCCACTCGATATTGCAAATCAATCTAAAGAGTCGACTAATTTCGAAATTAATCGACGGGGCCGATTCGACCATTTTAATTTCAGAGTGACAAATTGAAAGATCAACAAATAGTGAGATACAGAGATAATGAAGCAACACCTGAGGTGCAGGAATTAATTTTGATTACGTGTTTCAAGTTATACAAGGTGGACCAAAAATCACTTCCTACCAAAATAAATCTGTAATTCTTTTATTATGCATTTTTCACACAAATTAAGAATTTATTCGATGCTTTGAAAAGATGTCTGCGAATTAATTTTCAATCAACGATAGGAATTATCGAATAATTATTGAGCGTTATACCCTTATATGCGTTATAAGTTTTGCCCAAAAGTTTCGTTAAATTCGATATGTATTATCCGTAAGAAAGTTTACGTCGTTTCTTGACGATTGTACAAACTTTTATTTCGTTTAAAAGTTAGTACAATTTTAAACTACAATATAATTTAATGATATGATAAATGTCATCTATAATATAATAAACGTTACACTAACAATAAATGGTAACAATATATTTATAGGTTATGTCAGTGTATGTCCAACTGTCGATTACTTATGGGTATATATTTCAGGTTATGTTGTAACAAGTTAAATTATTGTAGATGGCAAGAAAACAACATTACTTCTGGGTACTCCTAATAATTGCAGGTATGTACATACGTAAATACATACACGCACACCACTTAAGAAGATTCGAAACGATAAATAGTAATAGCAAAACTAACGGAAACGAGCCTTTATATTTTGTTTACAACTAAACGGTGTTCTATTTAACAGAAAATTCCAAGTTAATTAGCCGAGAAAAACATGACAAAACGGGGACTGTTAAGCGGAGCAAGGACATTTGTTGCGATTATTCAAATCGTATTCTTTCCTATGAATTATTGATATCTACTAAACAACAAAGGGGGATTCACCTCGGTAGAATTTTTACAACGTCGATATCGAATTACAATATCGCGTTGCGGTTGGCATTAAAAATCTTCATCTCCCAAATGTTCACTTTAATGTCGGGGTGAAATTCGGTTTCGCTCGAAGCGAAGCATCCGAAACGCAAAGGTCAACTTTGACGGGACGCTGTGCACGGGAAGCTATAAAATTTTCAAAAAACGCACATTATACTTGGAACCCTCTTATTACACTCGGAAATCCCTGGAAGCGATTAGCTTTGTGCAGAAGGCTGAGAAATTTGTCCGGCATTGGCCCGACATGCTCGATCGACCGGTTGCGCAACCACGCATTATCGAACGCAATATTACTTTCTATTATAATGTAAATTGTGCCGTGCATCGGCACGACGATTAAACGAGACTTGTGTCTGTCAAACACGAGACGTGCGTCTGGGTTTATGATGGTTCACAGTGAACGCGACACGGCCATAAGAGGACGCTGATTAACGATCTACGTGTTTCACCGGAACATCTTCTGTCTTATTAACACTAGAATTACCATGTCGTCGAAATGATTAATTTATGATCTTCTGTGGGAAATTTTATACATTCGTGACGGTGTGTTTTTGAGGTGCTTATATGATTTTTAGGTAAAACTCATTTAATAAAATATATGAATAGAAGCTTGTGTTCTTTGTTGTATACTGTACTTTGCATTTTTCGTCGGTGGTTTTAACAGTGTTAAAAGTATACCTAAATTTTTTAAATAATAAAAGAAAATGACTGTCCAGCTTAACGTACAGTCACCGAAATAATCATAGGTCCGCCATATTTTTGTAATGTAAAAGTCTGATTGACGTAATATTCTTTTCCTTTTTCCATTAGAACTGTTCAGTTCGTCTTGATGGAATTAACAATATACACACTTTAATTGAATATAATTAAATATAATTTTTATTGTGATTGATAATGTAACTTCTATACAAAAATCAAAATTTCTGTGCATAGAAGTAAACATAGGTTCGCCTTACATAAAACAACAATTTTTCTTTCCGCGTACGAACTGTGTTTAAAGTAGGTTGTGAATGAATCAGCCTCTTTTTGATTTGAATAATTCATTCAAGAGAACCGAACGATAAATTGAGCATGATCAAGATTTTTTTACAGCCTCGGGGCTCCTCTCTAACGCGCCAGTAAATATGCAGTAAACTCGTGCCACTGCCGGCGATCTCATTGGATTTTCACATTTGAAAATTTCACGCAGATGTCTATAATTATACCAACACTATATATATATATATATATATATAATTTATAATCATATATAATTATTTTACAATATATATGTAGTATCTGGTTGTATTTTGTAAACTCTTGGAAGAACAAACCTTGTAAAAAGTATTCCTGCAGAATGTCCAGTTCCTTATTTTCCGTAGAAATTTTCATATACTTTGGTGCATTGGAGCCTCGACTGGCTATCGATAAAATATATTAGAATGAATTTTGATAACATATAAATATAAATAGTAGTTTACGTTCCTTCTTTGCTGTACAGGGTGGACCAAAAATCACCGTCTACTAAAATAGTCCGTAATTTTTAATTTAATCTGAAATTAATAAAATTAATTTTTTCTTACATTTCGATATTTTATTTAAAAAAATATATATAAGAAGAAACTATTGGTACTTTGTATTCCAAATTTTCTTCTGTTTCTTATACTTTGTTAATTCTAGCAGATTTTTACTTGTTGTAATAAAACTTGTAAATCGAACAAAACAACAAACTGAATCGATGAAAACTCGAACAATCGAATCACTGAAGATCCTCCAAGCAACAACAAGTGCCTCGACTAAAGATATTACTTCACACGTATTTTCTCCCATCTTATTTACATTTAATAGACGATCGCGTGCAAACGAACGATTATCAGAGTACTTTAATCAGAGGAAAAATACTCCAACTCGATCGAGTCGAACAAGAGCCCGAACTCGATCGTTCGCGCATTTTTTAGGCAATTAGCCTACCCACCCGGAAACGAGCGACGGGCGCAGTAAACGCTCCTTTTAGGGGCACAGCTGCAGTGCATTTAACGCAGTTAGGTTAAAGCACCGGACGGTAGAGGCCAGGCGGTAAATAATGATACTGGGTTAAAAAAAAGATTCTCTGGAAGAGGTATTTCGCTTCGCGATCGTCTTTTCTTCTCGTCATCCTTTTTTTGTTTCCCCCTCTCCGCGTCCCTCCCCCCCTCATTCCGCTCTTCCCCATCACTCGACATCGCGATGAACGACACCGGTCTCCTGACCTTATTTTAATCTCGATCATTGCGTCACGGTAAGTTTATAAACGTGCAGGAAATTATTAGAATTAAATAACAAACTATAATTCACGTTTACAGCCTATAATTCTAATCGTTCTAGATTTCTTTTTTTGCTGGTATATTCCCGCGTAATTACAGCGAAGAGCATAATTGTAACAACACGATGAAAAATTATTAGCAATAACAATGAATAACTGGGAATAATTTTTGAAAGTGATATGACTTTGTAATAAAGGATCGTATGGTGATCCACTTGGCCTCGTTTTAAAGGCTTCTATTTTGATAGTTTTTGAGAGTTTGTTTCTTTTGAAAGTGGCTTTACGCATCACGTAACGGGAGGGGAACTCAGGGCGCATTTCCCTAGGGAATTGTGAAAAATTGAAACGCGTGTAAAAGTGTCAGAAATTTTTTTTCGCGACTCGATCCACCAGATCGTTTTGAAGGTCAAAGTTTCTCCTTCGCAATGATTTCCTCCAAGCTTCTACAATTTTTTCTTCGGCGTTCTATTGAACGTTGAAAACGACAAAAATTCAAAAATCCCTACACTTTATTATATATTATATAACCCCAACGTTCCAAATTCAATGAAATGGTGAAAAAAGAAAAGAAATTTAAGCACAGCGAATTTTAAGAGGTCGTTGTAAAGAAGAAAAATTTCAATCTTCAAGACCAGATGCTAGATTTGATTCTGAGAAAAAAATGTTTTAATGTTTTCATACGCGTTTGAAGTTTGACAAAAATTTTCGAGATAAATGTGCCCTCAATTCCCCACCCATCGCTACGTGATGTAAAATTACTTTTGAAAGCAACAAATTCACGAATGTTACAATACTCTCCTTCTGTACCAAAATGAATTTAGGTTATGGTCATAAATTTGAGATCTCATCCGATACCATGTATCAGAAATTTCTTCGCCTTTTCCTAATTAATTCGTCGATACTCGATACGTTTATGAGACGAACACGAGTATGAATTATTTATTTTTCACCTGCGTCAAAGAGCTTCGATTAATTAATAGAAACAATAGGCGCTGAAAGAAAAACCAGTGACCCTCGGTTAGCTGAGATCTCATTAGTTAGCCTTAACTGCTTGCTGGTTTTCTATCGAAGAAGAAAAAAGAGAAAAAGAAAAAACAAGTATGACATAATTCACAGCGACGAACAAATAATATATCGCAGCGGGATACATTTGTTTCGTCAATTTGTAGAAAACGTGTGGTTCGAATTCAAAAGTTTTGCTACCACTCCGAATTATTTGCAGTACAAACTAATAGGAATTAAGATTTTACACAATGGTTGTTCTAATGATTAATTATCGTCACTTTTAAATCTCAAATTATCACGCGATGTCATAATTTTCTTTTTTTTCTTTTATTTAAATTTTAGAAACCTAAACCTAACCTAAATCTCATTTGAGCTAAACCTTATTATACAACTATGTCTGTAAGACTAACTGCAGAATGTAAACTTAAAATAAATACAAGTACAAACGTAAAATAAATAAATATAAAATTCAATATAAACTTTATACATTAAGGTTGCAGTCTTGAAAGAAAGTGTAGACACAGAATTTAAGGATTTAGAAGAATTTAGAACAAGAATAATTTGTATTTGCTGAGCTTCTCGATAAGTTTAATTCTTCGGGGATGGCGATCTGTGCTGCATTTTGGAATGAATGGGCCATTCACAGGAACTTGTTCCGGCTGAATCGTTCATAAGAAAGAGAATATAATAAAAATCAACGTGCCAAATATGCCATTTCCGTTTTGTTGATAAATTATTCAAAGAGAGCGCGTGCGGCACATGACTGTAAAATGCCATAAGTTGGTCTTGACCTTATTCGCATATCAATTCTGGTCTTTGCATATTCCTTCAAAAGCTGTTCGCGCAATATCACCTCGTAACCGCGTAAACTTCGCCGAGAATAATGGCGTCATTCGGATTCAAAACGTAACGCGACACAACTCGCAAATCATACGAGGTGATCCTCCAACGCTTCTTCCTTCGTTTCTTTCTCATTTTCGTTTTTTTTTTTTTCTTCTTTTTTCTTTCTTGACAGAGAAACGACGACGAATCAAACGTGGAATGAGAAATAAATTCCTATTTCTAACTCGTCGATGATCGAGTCGTCGCAACTTCGCGCAAAATGATTAACAAACCATCGACCTGGAAATAATTAAATCCATCGATCCCCGACACGTAACAGAGTTTACAAATTAGAGTTTTTCTCGATATTTTCGAATTGGTTTTAAATCGAGTCTTTTCCCTCAAAAGAGAACAAGTAGAGTACTCCTTCCCGCGGAATTAATTAAAATTTATGAATTTCTCTCTTCGAACATCCGTGCACGTGTAATCGGACGAGTTCTCGTTTCGCGAAAAGAAGTTGCTCGAAGCCGGTTTCGACGTTACACGCTTGGCGTTCTTCGAAGTTTCTTTGCGAAAGAAGCATCTTCGCAACCTCGGCATGATTTCAAGGAAAAAGGAAAAAAAATCTGAAGAGATCGACAAAGTCAGCAACAATGGCGGAACAAATGACTGGAACAAATTTCGAGCAAAAACGACAGAATCGAGCTCGTAAGGTAAAAGTAATCGAGGGAGAACCGAGAGAGAGAGAGAGAGAGAGAGAGAGAGAGAGAGAATCACGGGGTGGAAATTGTTTGCTCGAAAAGTCTCGGCAGGTTGAAGGTTGAACGATGTGTGTAATTCTGTTGCAGTTGCCGTGGTGATTGCCTTTTTCATTTGCTGGGCGCCGTTTCACGTGCAACGGTTGATCGCCATTTACGGGACGAGTTCCGAGGACCACATAAGCTCCAACAGCAAGCTGGCCGAGTTCCTTTATCTTCTCTCCACCTACATATCCGGCGTGTTCTATTATGTATCCACGACGATTAATCCGATTCTGTACAACATCATGTCGAACAAATTTCGCGTCGCGTTCATGGTGAGTACAACGATATTCTCCCTCGGCGTGTACCTATGTACTACCGAGTTATTAGATGGATCAATCAACATTTTGAGAACAGTTCTCTCGATATAAATATTCGATTAATTAACGATATGTACATGGTGGAAAGTGGCTATCGTAGATGCATTTTACACATTTTCCATCGATTTGATGGAAATACGTGTAAAGAACCTGTCGCAAAATTGATCTTGACCTTGAACTTTTTTTTGGAATTGTATTCTACTCATCACGAAGGTAAAACTTTCCCAAGAAACCTAAAAGTTCTAACAGCGACTTAATCGTTTAACGTTCTGGACGCGTGGACGTAATGTTTATATTTCGAGTAATGTTAACAGTTTTATCAGTTTAATTATTTAGATTCACACTGATGCTACAACTATGATAAGTCAAATGTTAGTGAAACCAAATCCAGAATCATAAAGTCGCTGTTAGCACGCACGCGTCCGCAATATTAAATGATTAAGAAACCTCTTTGCCATTTTTCGAGAAAACTATTAGGTTGCGACTTATGGTTCCTTGGAAAAGTTTTACCTTCGTGACGAAGGTAAGAATACAATGCAAGAAAAAAACTTTTCGATCTTGAAATTCAAAACGAAATTTCGTCGATCGAACGATCGCCATTCCTCCAGCGAGGCATTCGCGACAAATGTGCATTTGTTCTTTTCGCAGGAAACGTTGTCGAGGAGCTGTGGAATCGCCGGTCTGACGATCTTCAAGGAGCCGCGATCGTACTCGAGCCTCTCGCGATCGCAGCAGCGGCCGATCGCGACCGGCTCTCGGATCGCGACGACAGCCGGCACCGGAACCGCCCACGAGAGCAGCAACTGTTCCGGTAATTTGGCGCAACACGACGACAGCCCGAAGCAGAGCCCGCTGATCGAGCATGTGAACGTCGTCGACTCGACGCTCAATAACGAGGAGAAGAACGCGAGGGGGGACGAGAAGGACATCGACCAGAAGAGCGGAGCAGAAGTCGTCTCGAAGGAGGAGGCTCGCTCGAAGGGATCGAGGAAACCGAGGGAGCAGTCTAAAAAATACGCTGCCGTAACAATCTCGAGTAACGGGGGGGAGCAGCAGCCTGGCAAGAAGTGGTGGCGTTTGCTGAAATGGTTCCCCGGTTTCAAGTCATTGAAATTCGCCGGAAGAGGCGCGTACACCGGCCCGGAAAGGGCACAAGTCAGACGAGAGGAGATCTCGATGACCATGTGGAACGAAACCAACGAGCAACACCCTGTTTGAACACTCTGTCTCTCTCCAATTAAAGATCAAACGTACATAAATTACGTCGGTGCATTTACAAACGGTTGACGTTGCAGTCGTGTTCGTTCTCGAAGTTACGAGTCAGAAGGAGAGCGTTTTTTTTTTTTTCTTTTGTATAATACGTTATATCAGGAGATGTTTGTCATGACTTGCTCGAACTTGTCGTTCCTCTTCGCCGGATCGTATCTACAAATTCAAGACGAGAGAACCATTGACGAGGGTCCCAGGGTTATACATAGGGTGGGCCAAAAATCACTTCCTACCAAAATAAATTTTTTAATTATATTTAATTTTTGAAGGAAATAATTTTTGAAACATATTGGGGAAAAAACCGTGTTCGAACTTGAATTTAATTTGAAATTAATAAAATTAGTTTTTTCTTGTATTTTGACGTTTTGATTGAGAAGTAATAAAAAAACAGGTGGGAAGAAACTTTTGGCCCACCTTGGAGGATCGCAAGGAGGAAACATTGTGTGCAAATGTCGGAGAGAAATATTAAAAGCTGAACACCTTGCGGGACGATATATAATGATCTCTGAAAGTTTCTGCCGATACTTTCTGTTATAAGTATCATTATGCAATTTGTTACATAAATTGAAAATTTCTTTTTATATTAGCAAAGAACTACGGATCTTATTATATATAGCTCGCGCGTCGGTGTACAAGAAACTGTAAATAAATTTGTCCGTTCGAACAAAGATAACTCATTGACACAGATAAATGAAATTTGTTAATGTTTAATATTAACGTTTAAACAAAGTATATTCATACAGACAAAATATATAGCTACGTGTATGTTACTATTGTTACTGAGATAAATAAGATTGTTAGTGTTGTTGATGCCATAAACGTGATCGCCATACGAAATGTGGTTCCTTGATGGTTCTGTTGACACTTGAGAATGTGATATTATTTATTTCGTAATTATTAGTGATCATACGATATAAGCTCGAAAATAAATTGACACTTTAGTGCGATATGCATATAGTTTTTAGTTCATTTGTAAGTCTATGTATTTGTAAGTCTATGTATTTTCAATAATAATATTTTTTATAATACAACACTGTCGTAATTCATTTGTATAGAAATTTCTCTCATATCGTGCATGCGAGGTAATTGTTAGAAATTCGACACATGATACTGAATATTTGAATATTTCAATCGTAATGTCAAAGTTCCTTTAAATACATTCTTTATCCTTGTCATGCACTGTTGCTCTCCTCTTTTTCGAACAGGGAGATGCTGCCATCTATCCCTTTTTCTCTTTTTAGTCCCTATGCTCTGAAATATATAATAAAATATCAATGGACTCTTTCAGTCCACTCCACGCTTAAATCACAGAGGAAATTATTCACACATTCGACGAGAAACTCTTGATAAACCGTTGTAATTTCGTGAAAAAAAGAAAATTATAGGGCAATTAACTTGACTTTGTTTCATATATTCGTATATCTCGTCGAAACCAAGAGGGACTTAGATGGCAGCACTGTCCATAGACAAGGAGCGCAATAGTGTGCGACAAAGACAGACTTATCAGAATGATGGATTTTAATTCCACTGTTTCACCACTACGCGACGCTAGTATTTCTCCATTCACAATACATATTTTTATTCACAAGACTTGTTTACTAATTGAGAGGATTCATTTTACAGTCTTTTACAATATACGACTAAAGATCTAACAAAAAAAGAAAATGCCTTCGAAACCTAAAGTGGTACATTAATTTTATTGTTCTTTCTTCGTTCCTACTCGTACAAAATCAATCATGTATTTCGTTAATCCTAACCTAAATTAAATCAATCGTGTATTTCGTTAATCCTAACCTAAATTAAATCACAATTAATAGTTCTTGTCTGTAACGAAGAATGATTTCAGGTTGCCAGGAAAGCAGCGACAAACGAAAAAAGTACGAAACCACCGAAACTTGCAGCTTTGGGAAATACCGCTGCTGAAACTAGCAGCGGCTTGAGCCAGGAAGCTGAAGATCAATTCGAACTGGAATTATGCTGGTGCATTCAACAATTAGAAATGTGTTTGACTACTGGGAAACTCTCTGAGAAACAGACGCACGATTTGACTAAGAATATAAGTATTTTGAAAAGCAATACTGCGCCTTTAGTGAAAAAGAGGCAGACGATGCGCAACACTTTGGGAAATTACAGAGAGAAAATGACTGTTGACGAGCAAAAGTATGGCAAAGCCGCATGTTCCATCAAATTCGTATCTCCGTCTAGTCAGAATAAGAAATATTTGTTTTTAAGAAAGGCTGCTTCGACGGAAAAAAGGAAAGGAGAAGAGGGAAAGCATTCGAATCTATGTTCTGTAAACTCTGAAAATGAAAAGTCCGTTGATACTGATGTACAAAATATATTTAAATTTAATTTTCACATTAAGGAATAAAACGATCTTTTGTACATAGAAAAATGGTTTTTTATTACAACTAACTCCTTTTTCTTATGAGACTATAATTCTTATAACACTAGTTATAATTATGAGACTTTATTTCTTATAACACTAGTTTATTCATTGAAATTCTCGTTGAAGTATTATATTTCAAACTTAAAAACGAAACTACATGATACAGTATTGAAAATTGTTACTTATATTCTACGCGTAATATAATAGTTTATGTTTACCTAGTTTTTTTAAATTGGAAAAAATATATCTTTAACGTAATACATGTGCATAATTATAAATATAAATGTGTATATACATGTGTATGTAGAAAGAGAAAAAATATTTTTACAGCTGCTATTGTACCATAAACAATATTCGGGAGATAAAATACGGTCCTGTGGCGCAACGGATAACGCGTCTGACTACGGATCAGAAGATTCCAGGTTCGAATCCTGGCAGGATCGATTATATTTTTTCCTTTCCATCAAAAACAAGTGATCAAAAATAAGGTATTGGCCGATTTCAAATTCTAAAATTTACAATTCTTATAAGAATCAAAATTTAATTAAAAGTGAAAAATTAGTAGTTTAAAATTTGTTAACGAAATCAGTACGTTAAAAGTACAATTTTTGTAGATTATTTGATTTGTGCCTTTTTTGACAATGCTTTGCAACTTATGGCTAGATTAATTTATTTGCTATTTTTCTAGTCAAGGAGTTTTACTAACCACTCAGTTCTATTGTCAAAATCGGTCGTTAACCTGAGAATTTTGATCACTGTTTTTAGATTTAATGATCGACGTTAAATTCGGGGTCAATTAAATTCAGCTAGAATTGGCTCGCGTGTAAAGGGACTTTGATTCTGTAAATTGTAAATGACTCTATAGACTCTAAATAATTCTCGTAAACGATTCTCGGAACACATATTTTTCGAAGTATACTCGTGACAATCCAAGTGAGAACCTCTTTACACAGTTTTGAACTAATCAAGTAACTAAATAAAGACAGAAAGAAATCGAACAAAGCTGTACACACATTTTGCATTGACAAAATTATTATCAAGGCACGAAGTTTTTCGATCATCGTTTCGACATTCGACAGTGCAACGGTAACTCACTCGCGAGCGAGTTGAACAAAATTGAGAAGTTTTTAAAGTAATTAGTTAATAAGCAAAAGAGTATTGATCTTAACGAACGAACGGGATTCACACGAAGCGAGTGAAAATGTCTGTTGTATAAATAAATATCATATTATAATTTATTTAACAACCAGTAGTAACAAAGGTATCTCGTTTCTCTTGTGTATTTATAGCATAACGGAACAGCACTCTGTATCGTAATGATGTAAGCTTAAATCTGTACCAACTATACGTAGAATATAGGATTGTTGCCTTAAGGAAAAAAGTCTGTTGCACAATTTTGCTTGGTATGAAGAAGAAACGTTTCAATTCAGAAAAACGAGCAGTACGAACACATGTTTGCCGATGATCGATCATTCGGTCTTTCTTCTCTCGCCGTCAAATCATATAACATGTAGAAAGAAACGTGTGAAAACTGTACTAAAGCGTGTACCAGACATCGCTCTCCGATCAGATAGAAATACTATATTACAGAGTTAAATATTACAATTAATATATAATGATGTAAGAGAAAGCTGATTCTTTGGAGAAAAAAAAAAATGTATATTTATACACAGACCCTCTCCTCCACCTCCTCCCTCCTCTCTCTCTCTGTATAGATATACATTTTTTTTTTTTCTCCAAAGAATCAGCTTTCTCTTACATCCTCATCGCGTATCCAGCTCTTCTTTCATTAACAATTTTCAATAACGTAACAATAGGTATATGCTTCTAGAAAAAATCAATTCTTCCTGATTATCCAACTTAACACAGACTCAATGAATAACTCGTACAATCCCTAAATAGAAATATCATCTCGTTAGAGAAATATAATCTTCTAACATATGGTCTTACATATTAAATATATAATATATACAGTTCTCTATCTTTCGTTTATTTTCTTTCTTTCCTTCATTTAAATAACTCTTTTCTTCTCTTCGCCGTCTTTCGTATATATATATATATATATATATATACGATCAAACGTTATGCCTCGAAAACTTACACTTCTACATCTCGCGATAAATATTTTTGTTTTTTTAATCTTTTACTCCCCCTTTTTTTTTTCTTTTGGTCTTTGCAGAGCGATTTTGCTTCGGACCAAAGCCTTCGGCCGTCTTTGGTAGAACGCTCTCGCGCATTCTCTTCGTGTACGAAATTCTCATCGATTTAAGAGAATTGTTTTTTTTTTCTTCGGTTGCGTTTCTCTATTCCCTGAGTTATATACAACCATATTCAGTCTTCATCAGCCATTTTTCTTCTTACTCCTTGCCTTCTACATCGTTCTTATTTCTATTTTTTTTTTTTTTTTTTATTATTGTTTTAACGTCGCACTTTTTATTTCTTTTTTTTTCTTTTTTCACAGCAGGACATCATTACCTTCCTTCCTCTCTTCCTTCTTTTAGTCTATGCGTTAAGGTATCGTATTGTGACTCGCAGATCTGTTCGTACATGTTTAACACAGTGAGACTAATTGCAAATTATGGTTCACTTTTCTAAATCAAACTGACGGAACTGACTACACTGTACTTTGAAAATTAGTTTATTTTTCTTTTGGCATGGAAGATGCAGATGCAAATATATTTGAAAGAAAATCGTTGACGAAAAATAAAATTGTAAATGATAATTTTACAATCAACAAGACAAAGCAAGCTTTCCACGTACGAGGAACCGAACAAATTAAGTACAACGTGTACACCTTGATTTTTATCTGTTATTTTATAACCTCTGAATATACTAAAATTTAAACGTGTGGCGATAAAAAAAATGACGTGAATGATGATGGCTCTTCACAATTTTTGAAAAACATCGTCGAATCACAAATACACCCGTCATTGAGAAAACAACGACCACTAAAGTCCTAAATGCGTTTTCGAATTAAAATTTCTCTCGAAAATAAAAGTACACCTACACCAAGTAAAAGTTCCATTTTGAAAGATGAGAAAAAAAAGGTCGAAAGCCAAGGAAAATTTATAAACGCTGCGTTTTAAATGATACTTATCTAACACTTTCTTTCCAAAATCAAATAAGGCAAAAAATACCATCACATCTAAGAATTAAACTAATTTTCTGTACAAAACGAACGTCTAAGAACGCAGCAAGATCGGATAAAAACCGTATCGAACTCTATATTCTCAACGTCGGTTCGACTCCAACGCTTTTCGACTCTTTCTTTTTGCCATGATGCGCAAAATGGAAAGAGAAGGATTCGAAAAGATGATTCGAAGTCGAACATATTTATATGTGCATACAAATATATACATACATACAATATTTTACAAAGATTTAAGACTAAAAATCATTGTATAAGAATAGCATGTATCCGATATAGTGTATGCTCGTATGAACAGAACCATCTCGAATCAATCTTCCTATCTATATAGAATATGTATATGATCAATAATAATAACACATACACCATCAATATTTACTTTTGCTTAATGTAATAACTAGAAGGGTGCACGCGCTTCCTAACTTCGCCTTTCTTCTCGCCTTCGGTTAAGTTTCTCTTTTCCGACCCCCCAAAAAAAGGAAAGAAAAATTAAAATTCGTATTTTCGTCGGTTGAAAACCAACGCGCGCGTACACCTTTTATAAATCGAGGCACATTTTCTATTTTATAGTTTACACGAATCGATCTTTTTTTTTTTCTTTCACGAAATCGTTTTTCGTTTTTTTCCCTTTTTCATTTTTTACTTCCCCGAGAGAATCATCAGGGATAGATCAGTGAAAGTTGAAGAAAAGTCGACGAGCACTTTGACGACGTCTCTTCGCTTCGTTCTCCCCTTTCTTTTCTTTTCCTGCCTTTGATCACAGACAACGCAAAGAAAGGAACTTAATTCGAAGAACGTCGATCTCGAGGGATCTGTTGCCGCGTTTTCGTTCTCGAGAGTGAACCATCGTGGTTTCAATTTTTCCTACTTTAATTTCTGTACAAATCAAAATCGAGTTGACGTTCCCTATACGACTCACGAGTTGGTTGGAGATTTATTACGCAAAGAAGCTGATTCCATAGTATTCGTGCAGATAGAAAATCGATCGAAAAGATCTAATACGTACGATATAATGGTATAATGATACGTATATAATCTGCTAATAGTTAACAATGATAAAAATCTATTTGGTTTCAAGGCTCAGCAAGGAACTGCGTTCCTTGTTCATTCATTCGAAATCCGAACTCCGAATCTACCGAATATATTTCAATACAGGAAACAGTAGATTCAGAATTTTAAATCACGTGGGACACACACGTTTAGCTACTAGGAAAGTTTCGAAACCAAACGTGTCCCCATCGTATTTTCCTCTTCGATTGCGTAAACGAAATTTTGCACCATTATCTAACGTCAAAGCATACGACGAAATACTATCTCTCGCATGGCATGAAATTAAACGAATCATCTACAATAATTACAAGTAAAAATTTACAATGAGGAACGATCCAACATCTTTCGTGTGGTAAAAGTAAAATCGAGCAAAGTAAAAAAAAGACAATTTATCTACTCAGCCGAGTTCGTGTCGAGAAAATGCTTTAAACTTCGTCGTGTGTTGATGAAAGCGCAATAGTATAGGATTTTCATCGACGCTGTTCATCGACGCTGTTCATCGACGCTGTTCATCGACGCTGTTCATCGACGCTGGATGAATTGCGAATGTTCGGCTCTGCTCGGTCAATGTGCAAAATTTCGTTCGCGCCATCAAAGAGGAAAATATGACACGTCGCTTTGACAGAGTATAGGATTCAAACGATCCCCGAGCGAGTTCTCGGAAATAGGAATGACGTAATGTAGTGTGTGTTGCTCGAGTCGGTTCGAGCTTCGAAGGCAGCCAACGTTACAACATCGCCGAAATGCATAAAATATTCGTAAGAGAGAGACACGAGCAGATAGAGATTGAGAGTTTGAAAGAGAAAGAAATGAAGGACGAGGCAAATTTTTATTCCACGATGATAGTGGCCATTCTTTTCGACCGTTTTCCAGCCTTCTGTTTTCGATGAATCTCACCAAAATCAGCGTGACTCGTTGTTTCGCAGGGCTGTATCATCGCGGACAGCTCGTCCCCGTTCGTCTGCTCCTGCAGTTTCTTTTTTCTGGACCTGGTCACCGGGCCGGTCCTGTTCTTGTACATCTCGGTGCTGCACTCGGCGTGCTTTTTGTGTCTCTTCGGTCTCGTCTCTTCATCCTTCGTCTCATCGTCTCGTTTGCGTCGCTTTTTATTCTGCTCCTGCTGCGTGATCCTCGGTGAATTGGAGTCGGAAGACGAGGACAAGGAGCTGAGATACTCGTTAACCTTGTCCTCGTCGAAGTCGAAAGCACTGGGCTGCGCTGGCGAGGCGGAAGTCGTGAGGACAGTGGCGGCGCTCGGTGGCCGAAGTATCTGTACAGAGGGGCTGGAGGATGTGGTGGAAGCAGAGGATGAAACGGAACTGGAGGTAGAACGTTTGTGGAGCTTACGACGCTGGGCAAGCCTGGCTCCGTCAACCTCGCGCAATCGGAAGCCTTCTGGCTTCTCCGAGGACGCTCCTGACACCGTGCTCGGATTGTCTGGCGTGGCGATGACAACGTCGCACGAGCTGATCACATCGAACGAATTGGTTTCGTTCAACCACGGATGATTCGCCAGGTCGCTGGCTGTCAGTCTTTTGTTCGGATCCACGGTCAACAAGCCCTTGGCAACTTGTTTCACGTGACTGGAAAGATGATTCCATGACTCACCGTCAAAATCGATCTCACCTGCTCTGATTCTGGTCGCCAGATCCGGAGAGCCTGTCCTGAACGGCGGCTTTTTCGACAGTATAGCGTACAAAATGGCACCCAAGCTCCAAAGGTCGCAGCTCTGGTCGTAACCCTGCCTGGCCACCACCTCCGGTGCCGCGTACTGAAGCGTGAAGCAAGGAGTATGCAGAGGCTCGCAGCCACGTTTCACTCTGGCGAAACCAAAGTCCACTATCTTCACCGGCGAGTCTTCGCTCTCGTCGACGAACACGATATTCTCCAGCTTCAGGTCCCGATGAACCACGCCCCTGGAATGCATGAAACGCACCGCAGAGGCGAGCTGCCGCATTATTCTACTGGCCTGTTGCTCGCTGAACGGCCTCGGCCTCCTCAACAGCTCTCCACCGGACAACAGTTCCAGCACCAAGTACGTGTGCGCCCTGTCCTGATGGACCTCTATCAGTTTCACCACATTCGGATGACCCTGGCAAGTCTTCAGCAAACTGGCCTCTCTCCCGCAATCAATCCTACGGCTGACAATCTTCACAGCGAACAGCTCCAACGTTTTCCTATGCCTGCACTTGCGACAGACGGAGAAACTACCATCTCCCAACGCGTCCTCCCACGGATCCAGCTCGTACGTTTGGAAAAACGTCGACTCTTCGAATCTACTTGCCAATACGTCCGACGTCGAAGGCCTCTGGCACTCCGTGCTAACCTTCGTCGCTTCTTCTTCCCCGAAAATGTCGTTGCTGACCACGTTGTCGCTGAACAGTATCGACGGCGCCACGTACGAATAACCTCGGAAGATCTTGTCGTGGTTGGGCGGGACCACGGCCGGACTGTCGGCCGCGATCATCTTCGTGAACTCGTCCGAGAAGTTGCTGGTGTCCAGCTCATGGGTGATCCTCGGTACGAATGGCGGACGGATCTCGCGTCTCTCCAGCGCCTCCCAGGTGAACGGCGCTGGCGCTTTCTTGAAAAACGAGTGCTCCTTCAGCTCTTTCGCGTCACCCGGGCCACCGCCGAGTCGCTGACGTGGATCCTTCACCAGGAGACATCGGATGAAGTCTCGAACGGTCGGGCTCAGGTGGCTGGGTACCGGCGGGTCGGTTTTCAATATTCGCCGCGAAATTTCCTGCTGCGTGTTCTTCTCGCCGTCGACCGTGAAAGGCGACGCGCCAGTCAGCAACTCGTACGTTAATACGCCCACGCTCCACCAGTCCACCGCCTACAAAATCAAGCATCAAGTTGCATATCTACGATTGAAAATACGTCCTGTGACTCGAGAGTTACTTCTCGGGGTCGAATAATTTCAGTAAAACGAAAGCACGGAACTAGTATTCAGATTGCTCGATCACGCTTACGTTGTACTAATTATGTCGTGACAATTATATTTTGTCAATTGTAATTACAACTTATGAGTCGATTCTTAAACACCAAACTATTCAGATTATATCGTAACAACGTAATGTATCATGTCGTTATAATTACAATTATATTTTGTCACAAGGTGTCATTGTAATTACAATTATGTTTTATCATGTAACGTCATTATATAATTACATTGAATCAATCGAAGATTAAAAAATTTCACAAGATTCGTGACATTCTCAAATTGTTAAAACTGAGAAAAGATTTTTTTTTTTTTTTTTTTTTAGAATAACCAGGGGAGAAAGAACAACGAATCAATAAAAATGTGTGTGTGTGTGTGTGTGTGTGTGTGTGTGTGTGTGTGTGTGTGTGTGTGTGACAAGCAGGGGAGCGCGAACGCGAACGCGATAACGAAGTTCTAAGAACGAAGGGAACAAATCGTGACGTAAATTCATCCTGACTCACAATATCATGCCCTGTGGTCCCTCCTCGTACCACTTCCGGTGCCATGTACTCGATAGTTCCGCAAAAAGAGTAAGTACGGGCGTTGCTGTCCCTTTCGTGCGGCAGGAACTCTTTGCTCAGCCCGAAATCTGTTAACACGATATGACCCTCTTTGTCCAACAGAATGTTCTCTAGCTTAATGTCCCTGTAAATTATACCCAGCTGCAACAAAAAAAAAGGCCAACGTTGTTGTATGTTTCATCGATAAGCACGCGCGATAAGGATACCGCATTTTCATAATTTAATTTTATCGTGTAAACGATAACGATACTCGCAATGGAACGTAGGATTGCAATTTTTGTTTCTAATTTAGTTGACAAGTAAATCTTGTTACGTAAACAAATAGGTTCGGTAGCAATTAGGGAAAAAAAGTAAAAAGCTAACCAAACGATCTTTTTTACCAAATTTCTTGGAAATTAGTTAGAAATTTCTCATTTACTTTTCGAAATTTCGAATTTCATCTTGTCTTCAAAACAGGAAGGAAATTTCTAAATGTTCATCAAATATCGATCGTTTCAAACACAATAGTAATTTCAAACGAACGAAACACGCTTCTACACGTGTGTGTGTGTATATGACGGAGAAGAACGACATTTACCTTGTGTAGATGCTCCAGCGCCAAAATAACCTCGCCTATATAGATTCGCACTTCGTCCTCGGTGAAATGCTCCCGTTGATACAGATGCGTAAACAACTCGCCACCGCTCACATAATCTGCAAAAAAAAAATGTCCAAGTTAGCTCAATTCGAAAAAAATTGCAGGCAAGTAGACGCATCGAAACGGAACGAAATCGTGAATTTCGAGGACATTAAAGGGCTAGAAAAAAAAGGAAAAGGATAGGAGAATGTAGTTGTTTCTGAAATCAGCGAAATGAATGACGATATCTTTCTCTGTTTATCGTCTCTCGCGGTGCTCGCCAACGAGACATTAGGCTGCGAGACGTGAAACACATTCATCGATAAGCAATTTGCTCTGCGTACGGATTTGAAATTCAATTCGCGTTCTCTCCTAGCCTAGACTAGAGAAAATCGTTCGATCTACTTTTGGATATTTTCACAACTACCTTTTCCCTTCCTTTTCTTTGCCTTCAATTAAGTAAGTAAAAATAGAAAAAAAATTACAGAAGAAACATTTTGGAAAGAGCGTTAAAATTTGAAGTTTTAGAAAATTTTAAATTTAAAAAAAATCGATTTACGTGCACAAAAATGACTCGTACATTGAAATATCATCATCTACAGAGAGTAATTGAGGAGAAAATGAAAGTGATTGTAAGCGTTTGTACGAGGGAGGAAAGTTGCACAGCGTTGCACAAACAGAACTCAATGATGATGATGTCACGATTACATCGTACTTCAAAAGCCTAACCACCTTTTCCTTTCTTTAAAGTTTTAAGCATGTGACGCAACACGGTCACATAATGCATATTACAAAGAACAAGAAAAACAACAACAGTTTTCGTAGAGGAACAAGAACATTTTAGAACACACACAGCGTGTTTATGGAAACTTTTAAAATTTACGCGAAAAGAATTTGTCAATCTCGTCGATAAACTAGGAATTTTCTACTTCCCCTTCGAAGCAAATATTTGTCGATGTATTAACATTGCCAATTCCTCGATTCTTTTTCTTCTTTTTTTCCACTAAAAGTATATTTTACATTGAATTAAGTTACGTACGCTAAAATGTATTATCTTCTCTGTAATTATCCAATATTCGCTGTTGTTCGTGGTTGCACGCTTAAAAGTTTCTTACTTTCAAACTAATTGTTGTTACTATCCGTTGTGCAACTGATCATATTTTCGTCAAACTGGAGAGATAAACAATACAGAATGTTTAATTAAGAACGTACGAATAGTCATAATATTCGTACACTCGTCAGTTTATATATAAATGCATATTTTTCCAGAATGTTTCTTCAATCATTTTGAGAATGAAACTTTTGGTTTTTTTTTTTTACCTAAGATAAGATGCAGTTTTGCATCCGTTTGGAAGGCGTAATGCAACGTAACTAAAAAAGGACTGTCTCGAACGGCCTCCAGAACTTGTCTCTCCGTCTTCGTGTGCTCGGTCGTCTTCTTTCTTTGCACGATCGACGCTTTCTTCAGAACTTTCATGGCGTAGAGACGGCCAGCATCGGCGCCCGTTCTCTTACGCACCAGGAACACTTTTCCGTAAGCTGAAAGGACAGAAGATATATTATCACTGAAAGTGATTTTAGCGGGGGTAACCCAGAAAATCGGGCCTCTTCAGGTGCAACGCTAATGCAACGAAAATTAGCGATTCGTTGATTTGGGTCACGTGAGGGGGCGTAGCGTGGAGTGGCGTTGTCTGATATTGAGCGATCGCGCTCAGTAATTTGCTTTGTATCGATTCAAATGTTTGCATATCAATAAAATTTTATGGCAAAAAAGTCGTCTTCTGGGGTACAAGTCGTGCAGTTTTTCATTTTTTCGTTGGATCTTTGATTAATTATTTCTTGACAATCAAACAACAAATATATCGTTAATAAAACTACGAAATCAAATCTCGTCCAAATTGTTAATTAAAATGTCGTATAATTGTCTAATTGAAAATCGAACGAGAAATTTCACATTTCGAGTTTTCTTCCTTCTCTTTTTTTTAATTACAAAACGTGTTTTCGTTAGATATATATATTATTAATGACGAATCTAAATTGTTAATCGAAATGTCGAACAAGTAATTAACAAATGAAAAATCGAACAGAAATTTCGCGTTTGGTGTTTCGTTCGTTCGATATCATCTTCCCTCTTTTTCTCTCTTCTTTTTAAATTTAAACAATTTGCATTGTTGCGAAGTTTCAATTCACTTCGTGTACCCTTGATTCTCCAGTGTACGGGATGTCGATAAACTGTTGACGCAAGAGAAAAAAACGAGACTGAATTTGAATCTTCAGATTGACGGGTGAGATTGGTCTATCGAGTGGTCAACGTTGATACATTTTTTTTTTTTTTTTTTTTTTTTTTTGTTTGTTTGTTTGTACAAAATTTGTGAATAGTGAAAAAGGAAAGACAGAAAATAGTTCAGCTCCGGTTGAAATTTTTAGAAAAGTTTTATCCAAATTAAAAGTTTCAAAACAGTTTTGTCGAAATTTTATATTAAAAGCTTATTGTAAAACTGCAGAGTTCAATGCTTAAAAAAAAAAAAAAAAGAAAAAAAGAAAAAAAAATATCTATCTCCGTTATCACCACACGTCAACGTGTCACCACGTTTATAGAATTCGAAAAAAACTCAAATTCAATTCTTCCTTGAATACCTTTTTTCCATCTAGATTCTAAGTTACACGATTTCTGTGTGCCCATGAATGCCCTACATGACACGAAAAAAGAAAAGAGAAGAAAAAATGAGAGAAGAAAAATCGCGACGTTCGATGTTTCACGCGAGCAGATGGAATAATAAAATCAAGTATCAGACAATAAAATCACGCGGTGTGTTTATTGCGTATCGACGGGAGGATCCGTCCAATCGCGACGACACGGAGACGAGACGATCGCGTAATTAAAAATCAACCGGTTGGCGAGGATCGCCAAAGCGGCTCGAACGCGAAAAGCCAAAGGGAAAGGGACCGGTTGTCCATGCTTCAGCGTGAGCTTAATCGCTATACTATAAAGGATTTCATTCCGTACCTCCAGTTCCAAGGACTTTCAGCAGATCGAAGTGCGTCATGTCTACCCTCTGGTCTCCGCTGTCTGCCAGGTTCACTGCAATCAAACCAAAAATATTCGTTTTTAATATTCATATAATCGTTCGTTTCGATCAATATGACATAATCGTACGACATAGATTAAATCGATACGAAAAGAAAATAGAAAGAAGGATACGTGGCTTGAGGATGAAGAGCGTGAGAATCGCAGTTCGTACCGCGAAATATTGTAATATCTTCTGGATTTTTGGATTTAAAAAGACAAGGATAAATGGAAATTGCATATGTAGAATTATACGTAAATAATTTTAATCGATGTGTATTCATTTTTATTTCGATCGACGCTCGCGGGAAAAAAGAACGTGACAACGACGTCTGTTTTTTAATCGTGCCCTCGCTGATTCTAGAAAAATGGGCAGTTTCTTTCGTCGTCGTTGGAGGAGGAGGAGGAGGAGGAGGAGGGAGAGAACTCGATTATCGAAATACTGTTAACTATACTTTCTATTTGAACGCCTTCGGAATCGGACTTTCGATCGTCTGAACTTTCGTTTGACGTACTTTCGAATAATCGACGATCGATTGATAACCCTGATGATATCGATTAATGCCCAAGCGAGTTCTCTCGCCTGCCGGTTTAATTCCCGCGCACCAGAAGCAATAATCCCGATCACGTAGATATTCCGTGCGAAAGATAAGAATTATTTTTATAATATAGTAATGCGTGTCCTAGAATTTCTCTTTGAAGCGCGTAACAATTAAAAATTAAGCCTCTCTTTAGGCCTAAGTCACATTAATTTTTTACGTAATTTCTATGTAGTTTCAATCTAACGTTCTAAAATGGTACTTTCTCAAATAAATGGTTCCTTATAAATAGCCATTACAGATAAGACTATTTTTATAATTCACGTCCTACAATCTCTCTGAATACGTGATAATTAAAAATTAATTATCTCTAAACTCTACACAACTTCAAGTTAACGTTTTAAAATGGTACTTTCTTTCGAGTAAATAGTTCCTTAAATAACCACGAAGCAACGATAAAGTTCAGATTCCGAACATTTTATCAAAGCTAAAATTAAAGCAATATTTCACCTTATCTCCAACCAATGAGATTCCCTCGATTGCTTAATTCTAGAAAACATTTTGTTTCATTCGAGAGGCGATTTCCACCTAGAAAAGACTTTTAATGTTTTAAAAAAACATTAGACTCTGACGTGGAAGAACAAACAATTCTGAACAGTGTGTTCGTCAATTATACAATTACAATTATTTCAAGATACGTGTAACTTTAAATTAGTTACAAGTTTCTCAAGATAGAGGAAGAAAGAGAAGCAGATTGAGTGAAACGACGGAACTAACCGTATTTCATCGATTTGTACGGTAGAAAATGCAAATTAATCGAAGCAGAAAAAAGTTAATCGTCGCGAGTCAGTGAAACTATCACCAGTTATTGAAATTAGTACTTTTATCGTTCTGTGTGTGTATTTTAGTATTTTATCTAGTCACTAGAGTCATATATAGTGTTCATTATGAGACCATGAGTTGAAGAAGCAAACTCAATAGAAATTCGTCGATTTCGTTCGTTCGTTCAAGGAAACATTTTTTTTTCCCTCGAATTATCTCAAAATATTCCAAGGAAAATGGACAGACTTTAATAATTAATGTATTCATTGCATACTTAAGATATTAATTTATATAACGATTTGCAAAACAGAAGAAAGAGAGAAGAGCATTAAATAGCGAAGCGTTCGATCATTTCGGGCACTACTGATTGAACGATCGATGCAAATTGGAGCCACGTCACAGGATGTATGTAGTTTTACGACTTGTTCGAGATAAACAGCAACAAAAATTTTTATGCAAATATTCAAAATATCAGGTTGAGTTGGACTCTGCTCCATTCGAAACGGAACGATTAAAACGAAGGTAGAATGCAAATTAGCAAGATATGTTGCAAGGTGCGGTAGACGATATTCGAGTGAAATAATATCAATATTTTTCGAATTAATCGCGAATTAACTGCACAGGTGAAAGAGGATTTTTATATAGTCTTGAAAGAAAATTAAAATTCTAAGAACCGGACAACGAGACAATGATTTCGCGATCTATGGAATCCAGAATGGTGTCCCGACTCTGATCGTTGATTTCGAAAAAGTCAGACAAGGTCGACCAAGATGATTGCAAAATGACGCTCGCACGAGCTCCCGACTTCGATTATCGAATCAACCCGGCTACGTGCGATCTCGACCTTGCGCGCGAAACGACGAGCAAAAAGGAAAAGACGAGCAAAAGACGGAACGATAATTTGAAAATTCTCTCTGTCCTAAGCTACATTTTTTCATCCATCTTTCGCGAAAAAAGTGCATCTCCATTTGGTAAATGTCCAAACTTTCTCGCGAAAAATTACGAATTTGCCTTTTTATATCACTCTGACAGTTTTATCACGCGTTAATATCAATTTCCAATTACCTTACTACGGTGCAATAATTAATTTAGCTCTTAGCTGTGGCACACTTTTAAAAGTGTGCATCTACAACACTGTGTCACTAGAACGACGCTAGTTTGACGATTGTACTCGTCGAACACACGAGTACGTGCAGCTGATGTGAAATCGAATTAAATTACAAGGAAATGACGCTAGGTTTTTAATTTTTGAAAATCAAAACGATTTTATCGTTTAACTTGATCGATGTTATTTACGAAACTTAAACTTGTTCGTAATTTTCTCGCAAAGAAATCGAATATTTGGAAAAAATAAAAAGAGATTTGAACGATACTTCTTGAAGCAAGGTACGACACGTAATGACACTTGGTATGAGGAACCAATATCTTAATGGTTCTTTTCTTACATTATTTTTTTAAACAGAGCGAACATCTTCGTGTGGGTTTAATTTTTGACGATGTGCTTGGTACGTAATCTGGAAAATGTTTTCCGACGAAACGTGTAGGCTTCGTTGTACATTACTCACCAACTGATGTTGCATCTTTATCAATTTATATCTTTCAATTGGACATAATTCGATAGTTTTTTCAATACACTTCAGCAGCAAGTTGACACGCGTTAATTTTCCATTGTTCTTTTTATACGACAAAAATGAATTCGAACAAATAACGTCTGAGAGATGACTTCTCCATTATGTACGCAGAAATTATATACGTATGCAGATTGACTTTCACACGACAATACAACAAGTCGCAACAAGTCGCGCAAGATGGCGCACACGAGCAGTCACAGCAAGAAAATAAATATTTAGAAATGACGTAAAAAGAATTGGTCCAGTCTCAAAATATTCTAAAGTGTCTAAAATTTACAAATACGTTTCGTTTACCACGAAAAAATTTAATTTAAGCAACGAGTTGAAATTTACACCAAAAAATTGCCATTTCTTCGTGACGAGTGTACTCATCAGTCACAGCTGAGAGTTTAATTTCCTCAGATTTCCTCAGATTTATTTTATTCGCAAATGAAATCGTTTCAAGAAAAAGAGTAAGAGAGAGAGAGAAAGACTGAAAGATTCGTCACTCGACCGAATCACGTGAAAACTACGTACACGCGTAGTATGCATGGTGGTCGATGGTCGATGGTCGATGATCGATGGTCGATGGTCGATGGTCGGTGGTCGATGGTCGATGATCGGTGGTCGGTGGTCGGTGGTCGGTGGTTGGTGGTCGGTGATCCGTCCAAGGTGTCGTGAGCAAAGGTGTATGCACCTGCGGTGCAGCTAATATCGGCAGGTGTGCGCGGACGCGTACGCAAACGCGCGTAAATACTGATTTGCTAGAGCGCAGCTGCGCGTTTTTAAAACGCAGCCGCGAAACGACGAACACACGCGGAGCAACACGCGTGGCCCCGGATGCGTTAAATCGTCCAGTTTAAATTGAAATCGTAGCCGATCTCATTGTCGAACAGCGAATCGAGAATTTCAAACTCGACTTTTCAAAATCGAATCGCGAAGAAAATACTGTCCTCTTGGATGAATCTTCCTCCTCTCAATTACTGTTTTTCATCGTTTCGTTGTTGATCCTCGTTTACCAAATGGAAATACACCTTATCGCAGAGTGTACAGAGTGGAAAGAAAATTAATTCTACACCTTTGATTTGATGGAAATATATGTAAAGAACCTCCCGCAAAATCGATCATGACCTTGAATTTCAAGGTCAAAAGAAAATTTTACTCATCACGAAGGTAAAACTTTTCCAAGAAACCATAACATTTTTGCCATTTTTCAAGAAAACTGTTAAGTTGCGATCTGTGGTTTCTTGGGAAAGTTTTTACCTTCGTGATGAATGTAATACAGTGCCAAAAAAAAAAATTCAAGGTCAAAGTCAAATTTAAGGCAAGTTCTTTACACGTATTTCCATGAAATCGAAGGTGTAAAATTCATCTACTATAGCCACGAACAAACTTTTCTTTCCACCCTGTACGAGATCAAATGCACTGAATGTATTGAGCTATATTCTGTCCGTGTTGCGAATACGAAAATACCAGCGATGCTTTCACTTTTGCGCCTCTGCCTGTTCGCCATTCGCGCAGCCAGCTTTTCTTCTTTCATTTTTCGCCTTCTTCTTCTTTTTTTCTTCAACTACGTGGGACATAGTGAAATTCCGCTTAAAAATTGGCAGAAGATGTTTTTTTCCCTTCTCACCTTTGCACAAAGAATCACACACAAGATCATTTTAATCCAAAAAGACATTGCTTCGTCAAGTTTTCAACAACTGCGAACAACTTTATTAATTAGTCTAGCGTTTATCGTCAATTACAAAAGTATCCTTAAAACGTAACAAATCCTTTAAAATATAATAGCAGTGATTAATAAATATAAATAAATATAAATACATTGTAACATATTCCTTAAAATACAACAGCAATACTATTAACTTATCGCTAAACTTATTACTAGACTATAAAGATAAATCACACGTTACGTTACCACGGATTAATCCGTAATGTCGCAACATTGATGATAAACGCAATAAATTAACATTTGGAGCATTCACATGTAAAGACACACGTAATGACTCGCTCGAAGATGCTCGTTTCACGACGAATTCCATCACAATTGCAGATCGAGTTTAAGTTTACAGAATTTTTGCTCGATATTACTGGTCGCGTGGCAACAGGTGTTTTCGCCCGGGGTTATTTAAATACGTGAAAAGAGTTCCCGACTCCGCGAGCATTGTTCGCTGACAAGAGTTACGTTCTCTCTCATTTTCTTAATTAAGAAAAGCGTGAATTCACGCTTTCGTTTTCGTCGTATTCTCTCCAAAGAAAGTGAGCGTGCACGAGCGAAAATGCAAAGTGCAAAACCACGCTCGTTTCCGCGGGAATTCGCGCGAAATTTTTAAACGGAAGGAAGAAAACAGAGTCGATCGAACTTTCGGCGAACTAACCTGGATGCTTAAAAAGGATTTTCGCGTGAAAACGAACACATGGGGGTCGTTCACGAGCGTCCCCGGCCCTGACTGCCAGCTGAGAGAATCCATGTCAAGGTAGTAAAAGCGACCACGAGCGAGCGAGCGAGTCTCCAATCCTCCCTCTATCCGACGATCAATTACACAGGTCTGCTCATTCTCGTCTCGTCGATTCGAGCGTCTTGCGATTTGCTTACCCCTCCCCCCCCTGCTTGCGCTTGGTTTTTCATCGAAAAAGGACGATGCAACGAGCGGGATGATCGTCGAACGATTCGTGTTATCAGACCGATCTTACAATCCTTTAATGCTATTTGTCAGAATTTTTTCGTGGGTAATTGTATCGCAAATATTTAACGTTGATATCAAAAGTTACAAGAGGAATACAGGTAATTGTCAATTTTAATACACTGTAGGAAACAATGCACGGAATAACTTTTAGATAATAAAGGAGAGAAATTATACACACATTTTTTTAATGAGAATTAATTCAATCAATTCAATTTAAATCAGATTTTTAAACCAGTCATTTAACCAGATTGATTTGGTGTTAATTTCGTGTCATAATAAGAGTAAAGAATAGTAGACTATAGAATATAAAATGACGAAAGAAGAGCGGTAAATTTGTCTCTTGAAGCGGAATGAAGAAGGTTCGACAAAAGTAAAAGTTTTAAAAGAAATAACTCAGATTTATTCCGACAGACTTTCTCCACTTTTTTTTCACTTTTTTGCCTTTTAATTTGTTCACAATCGCAAGTACGAAAATTCGAACGTCAGTTAAAATTATCGAAATAATTGAAGCAGCGAACGCATTAAACGCGAGATTGCAGCTAAAAATTAACGATAAAACTCAAAGTACTTGTTTGCGCGTGAAAAGTAGTCCTCTTTGCAGTTCTACGTTTCACCTTTTACTTTTATGAAAGCACGTCTGTCTCTCTTTCTCGCTCGCTCTCTTTGTTCATTTTGTGCATCTCTTTTGTTCCGGAAAATCCTTTCAAACGCGAGTCTTTTCAGCAAAAAAAAAAAAAACCGAAATAGAAAGGATATTTAGAAAAGATATTCACTACTTTTCCCAACGATAAAGAGCAAAGCCGAGAGATCCTCGAAAATCTCAAGTGAAAAAGAATTAAAAAGTTGATCTTAGAGAAAGAAAGAAAGTTAATATCCTGTCGAATAAAGATCTCGATTTAGAAGCGAGTGATTCCTTAGCATTGCAAGAAGAAATTATTATAAAATCGAGGTGTGTCTGGATAGAAGAGAATAATTGTAAGATCTTCATTGCCGAGTTACAATTTCTCGGCGGCTTCAAAGAGTTTTGAAAACTCTTCCGCCGTTTTTTTGTGAACGTTGAAATTTTTTCCGCAAAATTGCTTTCTCTGCAGGTGGGTAGATAATTTTTATAGGGAAAGTACCCTCACTGTAGACGAAGAAATTAATGAAAATGGAAACTTTCTATTTTTGCTAATAGTCTTTATTGACTTTTCTAAGCGGGTAGATAATTTTTAGGTTAGGAAACTAACTTAATCGCAAACGAAGAAAATAATAAAAATACATATTCTTCAAATTAAATGGGAAAATATAGATAACCTTTATTTAAAAAATTACTCTATAAAATTACGGACAAAAATAATAAAAGTACTCTTAATAAATATTCTTAGTTTTCACAAAAAAATTTTCATTAAGAAATACAGATAAGAAAATTACTCTGCTTCTGAAACAGAGTACAATTAAAAATGTACAATTTTTATGTGAAAATTGCCCTAGTTGCAAACGAACAAAACAAAAAAGTAATAAAAATACATGTTAAACAGAAAGAATTTCCTTAAAATTTTTGCAGAGATAATTTTTATAGAAAAACTACCTTGCTCGAGAGAAAATAACGGAGGAAAATAATAAAAATATTTAAACAGTAAAATTTTTATAAAAAAAACACAGATAATTTTTATAGAAAAGCTACTTGTAAACGGACGGAGGATAATAAAAACACGTACTCTTAGTTTTCACAGGAAAATTTTTCTAGGATATACACAGACAATTTTCATAAGAAAACTATTGTGCTCGCGAACGGAGAAAATAATAAAAATTGGCGTTCTTAGTCGGACAATGGGAAAATTGACAGCAAACGGAGTGGAGACAGTTGTAAAAGGTTCGCGAGAGCTATAGATATACCGGAAGCTAACAGGCACGTTCATCTTCAAAGGGTGCACGCAAGTTGAAGGTGAAGGGTGGCCGGGCAAAACACAAATCTCGACGAACGTTAAAACACTTTCGCAAAGGTGATTTACGTGATTCCGTACAAAGTCTGTTCACCCTATCTGAACGCAAAACGGAAACAATCATTTATCAGTAACATGTAAGTGCATATCATAGTTCCTCGACTATGCATATTTTCTCCAACAAATTGAAGCGTTCACAGGAAATTCATACCATTGTCATTGGACACCTTTCGAATCACGCACGTACGAGCTGACCGACTGAAATTTAAAATGTCTGACCATCACCTTTAAATCACCGAGAACATCCAAAGAAACTTTGTCATTTTTTCACCCTCGAATTTGCAAAATTGCAAAGATTCGAATTTTCGTGAAAATTGAAATTTGCAAAGGAATATTTCTTGTGGAATAACTTTCCCAATTGTGGTGCTAATGCCAATTCTAATTTCGTACAGAATTAATTCCATCAAAGACGAAAGTTTTTAGTTTAAAATCAATTCGATTACGTTCTCTCTTAAGGTTGTTCTTAAGAAAAAGAGAGAGAGAAGAAAAGCACGAAGGGGCAATTTGCGCGAAAAAGCGCGTAAAAAATTGAACTAACGTTCCAGGTTAAAACGGCTCGTCGTCAGTCCTCGAAGAGTATATAGTCGCGGAAGTTCCGCTTTTGTCTGACCCAGATAGTCGGCATTCACTCGCTATTTCGTAACGGGACCGACTACTTTCTTTCTTCGCCAGACGAAAGCCAACTACACGTGCAGTTAATATCACGCGATATATCCCCATCTACGATTTATTCGGAGCATTGGCGCGGTGGCACCAACCATTGTGCCAGTCGAGAACGAGACTACGCTTAATCTTTTCCAAACGGAGATGTTGCACGATCGATATGGTATCATATCGACACGCATTTATTAACAAAAAATTTTGCCCTCGACAAACTTTTTCTCGTATCATCTACCAGCAATTTATTTACGAAATTTTTCGCTTGAAATAAAATGATACAGCTGCTGACAATATATTTAAATAAAATGTAATAATATGTATAAATGAAATGATATGGGGATAATCGTTCGAGTGATATTTCATTACGATTAATGAAATTTTGTTGGTTATATTTTTCTAACATCGTGACATCGTTTGAATTTAAAGCAATTATCGACGTGTATTACTAGAAAAGTTTGCTATAATATAAGTATAATATAAGTGTAATAACATAAAGAGTATATAAGGTTACGCTTATATGTAATGTATTATATATAACTCTTATATTATTAACATAAGTGCAATAAGAGTTATAATATAAGTGTAATAGGGATACCCGTAAGTAATGTTGTTTTTTGACACTGCACAAAATTTTATTTTATTATAACAAATTATTGTCACTAGATGACAATGTTTGATAAATTTGAAAAAAAACGACATTAATTTTTCAATTAATGGAAAAATAATATTCCAAAACCACCGTTTTATATAAACTTTCGTAAGAAGCAATAAAAAGTCCAGTTTATGTGAATTACTGAGTGTCAGTAATTCGTCACTCGTTTAGAACTACTACAGTCTACAGAAACTTCTTCTTCCGAAATTCTTTTGTTCTCGCAGTCGTTATTATAGCTTTCACTTTAGGCATCTGTTCAGCTATAAATCGCATCATAGAACGCCAAATGCACATGTTCGTTACTAATCAGCAAATTGTGAAAAGAGGAAATCTGAGCTGCACATTTCGTTGCTCGCTTCTCCAATTGAAAAGGAAACGAGGAATTAACCGATCCTTCCTCTAACGAGCAGAGGACAAAGAAAGAAAGAAAGAAAGAATAGTTTCAATGCGAGAACAATAAATTAACGTTCACAGCCTGAATAAACAAGACCCGTTAGTCTTTCATAGAACTAAAGTTTCTGTTAATACAAGGATCACTCGAGTATTGAAAAATACATTATATAATACATTCTATATATCGTAAATATATAAATAAATAAAATTTAATAAAAATACATTATATATCGTGAATGTATAAATAAATAAAATTTTCACAAAATTGTTCATTTTAGTACAAATTGATCGTTTTGACCATTTTATTACCGGTATTTCTAGTAGCCTAGCCATTAAAATTCACATAGGGAACAATTAACCTTCCGGAAGCAATTACGGGAGGAAACACGGGTATCGTTTCGTCGTTAGCCCGTACCCGGCGAAAGGTTTTTACGAAATAATTTCTCAAGCTGGATCGAGTTTTTTGGGCATGCCCTTCGGGCGAAAACGACGCGAGAAAGGCTCGCGGTTGGTTTATCGTGGCACGACCGTTATTTGATACGGTACTGATGCGTTGCGTTACACGTTACACACACGTTACAGGCATTCCACCGTTTGTCTCGTCGCGCACGCGGTGCCCCCACGCGCGAGCCCCCCCCGGCAAACATTACCTCGACTTCAATTAAAGCCAGATAAGAAAAATACGAGTCTGAGGTGAAGAATAAATTCTCGCGAATCTGCAAAACGCTGCACGCGAATCGCAAATAAATTTCACGGTCATTTTGCGTTAATTTTGCGCAGAATACGAAACGAACGATCTTCGAATGCAGGACATTTGAGAATCGCGAATCATCAATAGCTTCCGTGCAACGAAGAATATGTAATGAAAATTTACCGTGTACTATATCGCACACTGCAATACTGTAACTTTGTAACATAGAAAAAGGAAAGAAAAAGAAAGTGCTGCGAATGAAAATTTTTCAAGTGGGTCTCACACCTACACACACCGTGGCAACGTTATGAAATGTTATCCAATGTTAATGAAATCGAATGAGTGAGTCATCAATGACCTACAAAAGACGACAAAGTTTTGTTCTTATTTTTAGATCCGATATTGCTCAAAACTCCTACCGATATTGCAAAAGTATTTAGAGTAATAAAAATTCCTTTTGGACTTTGCTTGCAGTTAGAATAATCTCGATATAAAGTTGCAAAGAACTTTCGTTTTATAACAAAGAGACTTGTTAAATAAATATAAAAAAATATTTTCTCGAAAGTTACATTACATTCACTTTTCGTTTTGTAATAAATATAAAAAATAAATATAGTGTAAAAAAATACAAAAATATTTTCTCGTCGTTGCCTACCATTAGAACAACTTCAAAACAAAGTTACATTCATTTCACGTCTCATGACAAATACATACACTATTTGTCATAAATATAAAAAATTAATGCAATACAAAAAATATGAAAATAATATTTAAAAAGTATGATTTCAATCATTTTCGTCCCGAGCATTTCGCCAAATACCAATCTTCTGTCGTTCATCGACAGGATTTTTTTTCTGCGTACACGGGTGTACTTTAAACCGAAAGAGAGAAAAAAAGAAATTAAAAGAGGAGAAACGCGATCAACGTTGTAGACACGGATTGAACGGACGTCTGATATTTCCCCACCAGGAGAGTCCATCGATGATGAATAAAACCGGGCACACAACAACTGGGCGGCGATATGACCAAGAAGCTTTTCCACGTGTAATTCCCCGTAAGCGAGCACGCAGAGCACGCTCTCCCTCTCTCTCTCTCTCTCTCTCAACGAGAAAACACCAAAGGATAAATAACTCGTTCCAAGGCAAGTTCGCCTTAGTCCAAGTCTAAATATAAATTCCCAACAAATCAATATCAACGCACACACCCGACGACATCACCGCGAATTCGATGGGGATTCTCGGCGGATATGCAGACGTTCCATCGAACGCGCGGCAACACGCGTTCAGGCAACGTGATCTCGTTCGGAGAAAACGCGCGCGCGAAACGTCGTTTTCATTCGTCGAACGAAACTTTTTTTTTTTTCTGAAATCATTTTTTTAGATCCCGCTTGATTAATCGGTTAACTGCGTTCGACATGTATACACGTCAATCCTAAAAACTTTATTTGCCGTGTGGTTGGCGTGTATATTCGTCTTGTAAAATAAAAAATTACCATTTACTTTAGAAACTCCAAGTTTCAATGAGAAGTAATAAAAATGTCATTTCTAGTGTGTTTCCTTTATATTATCTTAGTCAAACTGCAATGTGTTTTATAAAAAACAAAGTTTGATTATTCTCTTTGGTACACATCAGATATTCCCCTTTTTCACACACCGAGTTGATTATTTTCCCCAACGCGAAATTTCGAATTGTTTTGTGTACATTGCCAAAGAGAATAATCAAACTTTTTTTTTATAGAATACATAGCAGTTTTATTATATACGACCAAATACGACATTTTTATTATTTCTTGTTGAAATTTCGAGTTTTTAAAGTAAATGGCAACTTTTTATTTTACACGACGAATGCAGTTAAACTGTTAAATTTATATTATAATAAGGAGCATTTGCCCTGCGTTTGACGCGTATACTCGTCGTTGCTTCATTTTAATTAACGCGCCCGTGAGGAATTTTTAAAACTAAATTCTTAGTTACCTAGTTGAGGATCGAGATACTTGGTAACGAGCGACATTCCGATATTTCTCCGTATTTTTTTTACTTTTGAACAACGACACCGGTACCAATGTTTGAGCAGCAGTGTAAATATTTTTGCTAGTTGGCGTAGGATAAGCCAGGGATGGCCCACTTTTTTTTTTTTTTTTTTTTTTTTTTTAGAAATAATTATTGTTATATCTTAAATAAAATCGATATCTGGAAAATTTACATACGTTTGTGAAAGTAGATGCGTATAAATTTGTAATTTTGCAAACGGAATATTAAAAAATGATCGTAGATTCCAAAGGCAAAGGAAATGATATTTCATGCAAAAAATTTCCGTTTTCTCTCCTGGGATTTTATTCAAACAAGAAATATATATTTTGAGCTCAATTTTTTACTTTGTTGCTCGACCTGTCTCATCCACATTAAATGTATTTCTTGATTGAGATTTTCTTGGCTTCAGGGATTTTCTCCAACAGTTGAAAATACACGAGTCAACTCGTTTCAGAGACTGAGATCTGGATGGTGTTTTAAAAAACGTACTTAGTCGATCGTATCTACTTAATTTTTCTTCCTCGTTAAATTTACGATTTATCCTCAGGTTTTTAGCCAAGTTAAAACTAGCTGGTGAGAAATAGATACTTTTGCAATTTTTTGATACGAATTTTAAATTTCTCCTCATTTTCCATACTTAACGATCAAGCTGACTTCCTAAAGTTTTGTTTGAATAATCATTATCATTCCACAGGAATGCAAAAACTCTAGCTTCAACTGTGTTCCGAAAAGATCGTTACTTTTTGGTAAAATGGTGGCAAATTACTATCAATAATTTATTTACTACCAATTATAGCAAATTACACTTGGTGCTGAATTATAATTTGAAAGATAAGCAGAGAATGTTTGAGATGTTCGATTGTGCGTATACATTGCACGTAACTTTATAGCTTTATTTTTTGAATGAAATGAAAACTAACAAGAGCAACTGCAGTGTCAAATGTAGCTTGCGATCAAGATACGATACATTTCTTGTTAATTGACATTTGATAACCTAACTATATACGTATAATGAGATGGAGCCATCTTGCTCAAGAGATACGTATAAAGTGTTTTTAAAAACAGCTCGTTAAATTAATGTAGGTCAGAAAATTGGAGCAGAGCATCGAACGTAACCATAAACTGCAAAAAGTTACAACAAACAAACAAAAGGCATAGTAGAGCTCGATATCGGCGATCGGATATATTCTCTCTCTCTCTCTCTCTCTCTCTCTCTTTCTCTCTTTCTCTTTCTTTTTCCCTTGCGCGCGCGAAGGATCAAGAGACAAGAAGAAGGGGGAAAGGAGGGAAAAAGATAAAGGAAGGAAAACAAATCGCACAACACATTGTAATAACCGTGCTCGATAATCGTTCGCTATTAGCGCCGCGTAAACATTCATATGGTTTCGTGCTTACGCAAAACCGAGATTGCGTAAGATCGGTTGTATTGAAGAATTTATTGTTGCTCGTTTCGCGAACGCGAACGAATTGAATTCGCAGTTGCGAAAACAATCGATCGCAGGGAAGTGCATGCAGGGAAAAAATCGCCGGAGAAAGAACACGATAAATACCAATTTGTTGGTTTTCCGATCTTGATGTCGTTTAATGATTGAAAGGGTGTACTTTTAGTACCTCGTAGTTTCTCAATAATATATATGTGTGTGTGTGTATGTACTGTTATATATATATATATATATATAAAATAGAAAAATTACGAGGTTTTATATATATATATATATATATATAGCCTAGAACTTCGTCGCGGAAACAGAGTAAAAATGTCGGTAAAGCAGACACGCTGTTTTTTCGGTAGAAATATTTCGACGTCGGTAAAAAACAAAAAAGGAGGGAGCGGCAAAGTATTCAAATATTTAAAAAACATAATGTTCAAAGTAAGACAAAACTCGCGGCTCTTGCGTACTAAAAGGGTTAATATAAACTCTTTGTAGCATCTTTGAAATGAGATAAGATTCCACTTTTCCCCGTACTATATACTCTTCAATTTACTCAACAATTCTTCAAAAACAGGATAAAAATGTAAAGGTGAAGTTCATCCGAAGCTCTATCGTTGTTTACATGACGTAATGATATCGGTTAAAAATTAAAGCAAAGTAAAAGTTGAGACTGTGTCAATCATCGATGTCAAACGTGGCGGGTCGAACGGATTAATAGATATTGCCGGAGACTTCCATCTTATCCTTTTTGGAAATATTCCAACGTTGCGCCAGCATTGCAGCTAAAGTTCATCGTGGATTTAACGGAAGGATTGATACCGAACACTACACGGCCGGTGTATCCTTACAAGCGCACTCGATCTATCTGCAATGTTGGCGGAATTGGTTGGAATTCCCTTGTCAAAAGTAAAAAAAATATTTATGCAAACATTCGTGTTTCTCTACCAGTGCAATTCAGACAAAAGAAAGAATACTAAAACTATCGAATATCGTCGAGACTTATGCGACGAAAGTATAACATTCGTAGCAAAAAAAATTAAAGTGCAAAGTGCAAGAACAAGTTAACAAAGAACGAGCTTCTGTCGATATTATAAATTTTATTATAAAATCACTCGAGTGTCTAGAAATAAAATTTGCATTAACTATATCTGATAGAGATTCTATACAGACATAGAATAATATTTTATACATTCTATATTATATTTATATAGATTGTTAGATTTATTATATTATAGAGTATTTATACATATCCCATAATATGCATTAAACTGATCTTTCATTGGTCTTCCTACTTTTTTTTTGGAACTTTTGGATGAATTAATCGTTCATAAACATTAAAAACAACGTCTTTTCTATAGTCCAGACTTTCTCCAACGCGTTGAAATCCATCGTGCGTCCATCCTTCATTTTCTCGTAAATTTTGCATGAACTTCTGCAATTGCTGGTTCAATACACTCCGCTCTCGCCATATTCTTACAATTGTGACAATTGACACACATTCGACCACAATCGGAAATAAATAAACATCAGCAAGAGGAAGTTGTTACAGTTTTGTCCGGCAGAGTACGTACGTGGTTTAACTTACAAACTAATAACTGCTTTATTTTCAAATGTCTTCGAACCGTTTCTATACAATTTTACAAAGGACGAAATAGCCTTTCAGAAAATACGTATGTATTAGGTTGTCCCATAAGTTTCTTCCGCACTGTATCGAACCAGCAAAGGAGAGGAACAAATAGTAATCGGATAGAGCAAGGTCTGGGGAGTATGGAGGATGAGGTAGAACGTCCCAATCAAACTGTAATAATTTTTGCCTTACGGCTAACGCAACATGCGGTCTTGCGTTGTCGTGATGGAAAACGACGCCTCGTTGGTTCGCCAATTCTGACCGTTTTTCTGCTATGGCTGCTTTCAGTTGATTGCAATATTTGTCAGCATTGATCGTATCATCTTGAGGAAGGAGCTCGTAGTACACTACACCTTTTCAGTCCCACCAAATGCACAGAAGAACCTTCTTCGGATGAAGTCCAGGCTTCGCAACAGTTGAAGGTCTATTTTCCTTGGACCAAGTGCGTTTTCGATGCACATTTTGGTATAAAATCCAAGTCTCGTCTCCAGTGACAAGCCTCTTTAAGAAAGGATCCCTTTCATGTCGTTGGAGAAGCAAATCGCACGTAGAGACGCGGTTCATAAGGCCGGTCTCCGTCAATAGGTGTGGAACCCAAACTTCATATCGATTCGCATATCCTATCTTGATTAAATGCTTATGTACCGTTGTCTTGGGAATATTAGTGGCATCCGCTATCTCACGCACACTATATCGTGGATTTTCAGTGAGCACAGTCTTGATAATGTCCGTATCAGTCGTTACTGGGCGGCAGCTGCGGTCTTCATCTTTCAACTCGAAATTGCCAGCTCTAAATTTCTTAAACCAATTGCGGACGGTCCTAATAGTGGTAGTACCACTCTCGTAAACGGTGAAAATCTCGTCTGCAGTGTCCTTTGCACTATTGCCTTTTTTAAAGCAATGAAGCATAACATGCCGCAAATGCATCTTTTGGCTCTCCATATTGAACGGTGCAGAAAAAATTTTAAAAGAGACTTTGTCACCAACGAAACGTACTTTGAAAGAGCTCTGGGACAACTGAAACCGATGCCATAAACAGCTAAGAGATAAGCCTGCATGTTTATATAAACACAGCCACTTAGAGTCACTCATAGCGTGGCGCGGAAGAAACTTATGGGACAACCTAATACATTTCGTGGATCAATACAGAAAATACTAATGAAACTGATGTTCAAAGAATTATTATGGTCAAGTTGTTATATTTTTGTCCGGTACTGTATATAAATGTATAAAATTTATATTATTCTGTATCTGTTAATATATTTTATTATAAAAAATCACTCGAGTATTTAGAAATATGTAAAATTTCCAATAGAAAATTACAAATTGGTCATCACTATTTCACCAGTGTCAAGTTCTAACATTAGGTTACTTAGGGCGGAAAATCCACGATCTAGACGCGACTTTCGGCGACGTGAAAACGAGCAGGAGCAACCGTGTCAAAACTGGGTCGCCGAAGCTTCTAAGAGAGGTAGATATCGTTCACCAAGAACTAGGATCATCTTCATTAAATATACCTGAGTGCTAGACATCGCGGGGTCAGCCTTGATATTCGGTATCGCGCGATCGATGTCGTCAAAGTCGAGAGTTCCTATCCTATACACGAAGATGGATAGGAGGATATCGAAACGAAAACGCAAAAGCTTTCCGTCGAAGGTTAGCCGAAGCTGTTATACAACCTCCGAGCGATCAATCGTTCCCGTACACACGCGCTCGCTCTCTCTCTCTCTTTTCTTATCGATCTTCCTGTTCTTTTTAATGTATACACGTGTGCACAATGAAACGAATAATTTACCGGGGTATAATTGCAACTCGCAACCAGGAGACAGCGCTGTGACATAATGTTCGCGTGTAAAGATTATACCTAACAGGTATGCGTGAACGAACTATCATCGTCCTGCCTCTCGCAGATCGTTCGAAATACCGGTTTGCCAAACTTTTCTATTCTTCAAAATGTGTTTGTTGGAAGGAAAACACATTCTGTATCTATTCTTCGAGGTGTATCCGATCGGAGAACAGCTTTTTTTAGAAAATTCACTTTTTAAACAATAACGATTATCTGTCACAGGAACGTCAGAATTTTAGAGATGCTTAGGGAATCCTGCAAACTCTGCCTAATATAAAACGAGATGCTGTGACAATTGTGCAAATCTATAGCCTTAAACTTTCCAACTAAATTTCACACGTCGTCTGCTCACCAGACTTCGCTTTTCTAACTTCAATTTTCACTCACATGGTATCGCAATCAACGAGAATGAAGAAAAAAGGAGGCCTTGGAAGGCTATTATCTTCAAGGTCTGAAGGTCAAGCATCCAAAAAAACTTGACTTCCATGTCGAGAAAAGAATAATAGTGCAAAAAATTTAACTGTTCATTCACTGTTAATTCACTGTTAATAACCCGTTCTCGAATTAGGCCCAACTGGCCAAATGAAATCGGAGCTTATAAAGTCGAGCTAAACGCGATAATTCTGTGATGAAGTGTAAAAAAAGCGAAAAATATGGAGCTGGCCTTGAAAGCGCTCTTGCCACGGCCTTCCGCGTACAATTCTTCCTCGCGGCGTGAATTATGATACAAATTGAAGCGTGAGTTCGTTTCGAGAACGTCCTTATCTTTACGATAATTGACGGCGTTGCATCTTTTATCTATAGCCTAAAAATCTTGTCTTAAAAAAAAAAAAAAAAAGAACGCAGAACGTACATTTGTTCTTTTTCACAAAGCAACCCTTCATTTGTTTATTAGTGTTTTACTTTTCATTCGGCTGCAAGATAAAGATTATCTTTTTTCGCCTTTTCGCTTTTTGTTTGTTTTCCCGAGCCAAAGAGAGAAGTCGAAGTTCTCCGTTTGCGCAACTGTCTGTCTCCAGCGTTAATTTCCCCGGATCCGGGGGAATCTCTAATTATTTCCAGCAACGTGAAACTTTCAGACATAGAATTCATAACAGAAAGTGTAATAAAGGAACCCCTCAATTACACCGAGAAAACGGTGCACTTTCACAGCGGAAACATTTGTTTCGCGAATGGCAAGCGCTGAAGCCCTCGCTGAAGCTCTACCAACTTTTTGAATCTATAATCACGCGTCGAAATACAATCTTCTTAACTTTGCACCAGCGAGAGTTGCGCCCCCCCCCCCTCCTACCTCTCCCGATCGAGTATGTTACTTAAATTTCGCGTAACACGTCTAACGAATGAAAATCACGGTATGTCGAAAGTTATCTCCTCAATGTTATCGCGGAAGCCTCGAAAGATCGCAGAGAACGCTCGTAGATTGCATAGTCGAGCTTCACTTAACGATACTTGTCAAAAACGTTTCCAAAAATTTTGCAACACTGATCAAAATAAAAATATTAATTACTGAATATTTGTATGAAGATTTCTTCACAAGTATAACAGCTGATGATTAAATATTTCTATCTAGAGATTCTTAGCTATTATTTCTCACTGAAAATTCTCACCTATTATTAAGTACTTTTATCTAAAGATTAAGTATCAAATAAGTATTTCTATCTGAAGATTCTTAGCTATTGCGAAGTATTAAGTTTCTCTAATATTTCTAAAGGCAAATGAAATACTTCTACTTGAAGATCCTTAGCTCTCACTACAAACAACTCTCAAACATAAAACTGCACGACTTGTACGATTCGTCTCACTGAAAGGCCCAGAAGCAACTGTTGTTCTGACTAGGAAATGAAGACGACTTTTTTACCATAAAATTTTATTGATATGCAAACATTTGAATCGACACGAAACAAATTACAGGCGCGACCGCACAGTACCAGACAACGCCACTCCTACTCGAGGTCTACGCCCCCTCACGAATCACGTGATCCAAATCAACCAATTGCTGATTTTCGTTGCATTAACGTTGCACCCGAAGAAGCCCGATTTTCTGGGTTACTCCCGCTAATCACTTTCAGTGATAAAATCCTCGACGATTCTCTCTTATTTGGAATAAATCAAACTGAAAACTGCCGTTATTTCACCTAAACCCTCGACAATTTAATCCAACTTATAACGCATTTATAACGCTTCGAGTATCGATCACCGAGAATGCTCGATGACACACAATGAGAACTCGAGAATCTCTCCTCTTTCATTTCTACGCCATTCTTTCCTATCTGTGCAAGAAACGCCATCCTGGGTCCCCAAGAGAAAGAGGACTGTTCCAACATACAAAGAGTTCTTGAATTTTCCACTCAAATCATTCAAAGGTGTGTAATCTCTCACCACCCTCCCGGCGAGAAGTTTGAAATGGCGCGTAAGAAACATTGTTTATTAGAACTATCATTCTAGAAGTTTCATAAATAATTGTACAATTTTAATTTAACTATTGTAATTTTACTAATAACAATTGTACAATTTTAATTTAACTATTGTAATTTTACTAATAAACTAATATTACTAATATACTAATTACTAATTTTACTAATATACTAATATCGAATCCGTTAATACGACTATTGACTGCAGACATTCGTTTGTCGATGTCAACTTCTGTTTGGACAGAAACACAACTCTATAAATCTGTATCATGTTGATTGTTATTATTTGAATTATAATAATTTGTTGAATTGCAATTATAATGAGCTATTTATTGAATTACAATTATAATTGAATTATAATGGTGAAATATAATGAATGTTAATTGAATTATATGTATATTATTGATATTTTGATACGGTTATGTTTGATTGATAAACATTTTTATTTCACTATTTATATACTAATATTTTTCGAGCAACCGAAACACTCGGCGTGAAAGAGTTAAAAATCGATCGGAACGCGTCACAGGCCCATCGCTACGCGGATGCCCTTTGGGAGCAGGATACAGCCGCGACTGGCTCCGCAAACTGGACCCAATTATATGCACTGTCCTCACTCTCCCGCCTCTTTCACCAAGATCAACCAGGTTCAAAGAAGAATGCGGATGAGAAAGTGGCGTGTGCAAGTACGTACACGCATCTCGCGCAAACCGCGAGAGAGAAACAAGGCGAAACGACGAAAAAAAGGAAGAAAAAGAAAAAAAGAAGGCGGAGGAAGAGGAGGAAGAAAAAATGAAAGATGAACGTAAAGTAGACGAACACGCGTGAGAGAGAGAGAGAGAGAGAAACCGCACAATGCGGTTAGGAGTTGTCAGTCCTCGGATTTCTTTGGAGCAGCTTGGAATATACGCCGAGTTCGCTGCGCTTTACATACACGCTTATTGTAAACTCTTTGATGATCGCTCGCGTGGAAGTTCGGAATTATTTAACTCCTAAGTTAATTCGCGATTTTCTAGAAAGAACACTAGAAACCTAACCTAAACCTAACCTAAACCTAACCAAAACAGTGAAAATGGCCGGTTTATGATTTTTCCTAGAAATTTAAATGTAGAAAGCAATGCATTTTTAAAGATTTAAAGATTTAAGTGATTTTTCACAAATAAAGATTGTATCATAAAGCTTCTTCTCTATTCTTTTCATTTTAACGTTTCCAATGGAAATTTTATGCTTCAATCGTCGGTAATTCTAGCGTTAATCATAATCACATTCGATCACAGTACAATATTGTTTCAACCTTCTTAAATAAGTACTGATTTGTTACGAAATTGTTATGAATTTTCAATTTGAAAAATTAAGATTAATTGAGTAAATTAATTGGCTAACGTAATCTGTTCAAAATCAAAATCGTTGTCAATTTATTCAATCTGAAGAATTAAAATTTAAAATTTGAATTGGGGATGGGTATTCTATTCCATAATATTCATTTTAATACGTGGATAACACAAATGTAATATATTTTCGTTGTTGTTCACTTATTCAAAATATGGAAGTCACAAGTTAAAATTTATAGAATTTTCTATAAAAATATAGAATATTTTTGTTATCGACTGTGGGTAATTTTTTCGAGCCTCGGTGATTTCAAATGATTGTAAAAAAATATTTTTCAGGGTAATTCGACTTATTCGGTGTCTATAGCGTGCAACTGCATCAAGAATTTTTGTTACGCCCCTCAGATGATCCAAGGTACATATTTGGTATTTGGAACACGCTGTTGAGAGGTTGTAACAGGTGTTTGGATATCGCGGGAGATTTAAACAGAGATGCAACTTTCATTAAATTTAAAATTTGTATTCAACTTCGTGTAAGTTCGACTATGAATCAAAATCACGATTCATATCGCGGGCGTTCTACGACATTCATTTTGATACGTAGACAACATAAAAATTTTATGCATATTTTCGTCGTTTCTTGTACGTTTATTCAAACACACAATCTGAAATTTATGTTCTTTTGAAAATCGACCCACACGAGCATACGAATAATAACTAGGAACGAGAAGTAAAAACTCGCGGTCTGCTAGCAAAATTTTTGATACCACGGAGTGAATTCGGGGTATTCTCAGATCAGTCAGATTTGTTGCGAATAACCTCAAATATTATGGCGCTTGGAACAAGAGCTACGTAATATACCACTATAGGCGCTCTGTCTTTGAACAGCTGCAATAATACGTGGAAGCATTTGGTCCGCGATCAAATCGTGTCGTTTTTTCCTTCCATCTTCAACTGAGAAAACTGTTAAAATTTTAACGAGTTATAATGAAACTACGCTAAAGAAGATAAGCCGAAATGCCGGGAATGTAAATTATCGAAAATCTTAATCTTATCCAACTTACGAAATGTACTATCGAATGGTTGTTTTACTTTCTGAGTCTAGAAAGAGGGTCTCCGACGTGACGTTTATGGAGTGACTCCATAGGACAAGACATATCGACAACGACAATCACGACGAAAAATGCGACACAACCTTTGGAACGAAGCTAACAGGAACGCGCTCAACTGTTGGAAAATTCGTCACATTTGCGTGTAAAGACGTAAAGGTACGGTTCGAGGAAACGACGTAACCTGGTCGTAAATTAAAATATTAAGTAGTAACGATGGGACTCGTGGAGTTTCTCCCGGTTCCCAGATCCTGCTTAATAGGGATGTTTCCTTAAATCTCACCGATTGTAAACCGATAACTTTTGAACAACGAATGTAAAATAAAGACTTATATATTATATTATATATGTTGTATTACATAGAGTATAATATATTCTATAATAGAATGTTATATTATATTATATTATAGAATAGAATGTAATATAATTATAGAGGATTATATATTATATTTCATTACATTATATATTGTATATTGTATCGACATTGTATAGTTGCCCAGTATTAGCGACATATTGATTCTGCCAACTGTACACGACCCGGCTAATGACCAACAACAAGTGAATCTATATGTCCATTTTGTGATGTCGCGTCACAATGGTATGCTAAGGTTTATTCGCTAGGATGGTCATTAGTCAGGTCAGGTCAGGACAGGACAGCAAACAATCCAGAGACCTTTCAATTGCTTTTAGTGCGTTCGCATTAATCATTAAGACATGTCGGATTTTAAGAGGATTTTAAGAGGATTTACAGCGATTCATTTAGAAGAACTTAAGATTCTCATTTCAACTGACTGATCAAAGAGACGAAGCTATCATACTTTTTAAAATATATAAGGAAACACATTCAAAAAATACATTCAGACGTGTTTATGACTTTGGACCTTAAAAATTTTTAAATTAATGTGAAACTTATGTAAACTTTCTAATTAGTCTTTCAGAAATTTAGTGCGACTTTATCCAATTTGCATACCGTAAAGTAAAAAGACAAAAAAATCAATTTTAACTTTGTCAATAATTGATTTGTACATTTGTGCTCTACACAGCGAATTTATTTAATGCGAACGTACTCGATACAGTTAATTAATTTCAATATCATTCAAAAAGCGATCGTTAATTTGATCTTTGAAACTTGTCTATGGAGGGTCAAAGCACACGCTCAATCTCCAACAGGTTAAAATTAGGAAACCTATTCGGTAGACCGAGTATAGACCGCTTTTTTTTTTTTTTTTCTTTTTTTTTTGAAAAAATCGCATCGTACCTCTGTTCTCAGTCAATCTGTCCTCATGGTGGTCGGGAACCGGCTCGATCGAATCCTCGTCGTAGAACTCGTAAACGGCCTTGTCGAAGCCGCGAGACACGTGGCAATCCCACTCCTCGGTGACAACCGTCTCCTCGGCGCACATCTCTATGTCGCTGCCGTCCTCGAAGTAGCCACTCTCGTGCTCCGGATCTTTCATGATAATCTTCGAGTCGCTGGTGGTCTCCGTCATGATTCTTCGCAAAACTCGCGCTACAAACAGCCCACACACAGACACAGTACGACGACTCTACCGCGAAACTCGCGGTGTCACTGCATAATAACTTGTGCAACTTATGCACGATGAACGCGACCGACAGATCGTCGCATAACGAGTCGAGATCTCAGCAGGCTGGCTCTCCAAGAGTACAAATCGATGATTTTCGTACGTTGATTCTTCTCTAATCAGTGTGGCACACTATCGTGACTACCGTTGGAAATTCGATCCAACGAAATTCGTGAAGGGAGCGAGAGAACGCCACCTCCTCGATCTTGAGGAACTTGGTTAGTCTTTCCAGAACGGTTGAATCGTTTTCTGTGATTCTACCGCGCGTGTCTGATGGTGCACCTGTTGAGTTATACAGAAAGAACGATTAACGACTGTCCCCCTTTTCAGGATCGTGGTTTTTTACCGATCGTAGAATACCACTCGCTCGCGAGTGAATATTCACGTTAAACATTGAAACCGTTGCAATTTCGTGCGATGAAATGAATCTGAACATTCGAAGCCTTCTACCTTCGAATATTTTTACATCATACAGCACGTGTGAGAAAACAAAGATACTTTTCTTCTCGAAGAATATTTTTCACAACAGCAATTTGTTGAAAGATTGAAGCCTCCTCTTTCTTCTTTCGTCGTTTCATTGAACTTTGAGTTAGACGACCAAAAATTCAGGTATACGTTGTTATATCGAAATTTCGACAAAAAGGATGAAAAGAGAGTTTTAGAAGATCGTTGCAAAGAGGAGGGGAGTTCAACCTTTAAATCCATTGCAGCCTTTTGTTCGTGAACAAAATTTGATGAATGTTTCTACGCATTGTAACAAATTATACCTTTGACAATTATACAAAATATCCACAATATATATCTTCGAAAAGAAAAGTGTCTTCACTTTGCCATCTGACAATGGATAAATCCATTCTTTAAATGGTGTAAATCCAGCTTAAAATAAAATGAACGGCACATTTTGAAGGTAGAGGCTTCGAGTCATAAAGTAAACCCAAATTTGTCTCTTTACGGCCTCTCTTTAAAAGAGATTCAATATTTAGTTTCAGTACTTAACGTCCGAAGATGGATAGTTTTACGGAGACCTTCAAAATTTGTAAAATTTTCTAATATAGCATGGATTTGGATATGTATACAATTAGAGTAGATGTACAACTAGATAGATATATATACAATTTAGTTAAGTATGTTCGAACAGGTAAGAAATTTAACTGACGCCAATTTTCTTTCGGAAATTGCCTTTAGCTAGGTAAGTGCCTTTGTTCCTTTCATTACACTTTCTTTAAAATACCTTCTGTGCGAGAAAGGGACAAAGAGAAAATTTCAAACCCCTTCTGGAAACAGTTAGAGTTATTTGTTACTGCGAATGACAAATTACAAGACAAGCGAAATAAAGATGAAAAATCTGTAGACTTAACAAAACAGCACGTTGCTCGCAGAATATCGAACATACTCTTGACCTTTATTCATTCGAACGGCTAATTAACGCAAATCAAACTGTTGCTATAAAATTCTTATTCGTTTGAGTCGGTATATCTTTATATGTTACTTACCTCGATTCGTCAATCAATTTTTGTATTTTTCAATAACACGTAAAGTAAGTAAAGAGCGTACTTCCTCGCAAAGAGGAAGTCGTACACAAGAACAACTGAATTCCAACGAAACAATCCATCTTCGGATCAATAAATTCTATAAACGCATGGATGACCATTGAAACAGACACGCAACCAGATTGCACCAGGTCGGCGAAGAAAACAATGCGTTTCGTCGCACGTCGAATTATTTCGAACGCGTCGCGATTGTTGACAAATTCGAATGTCTTGAACCTAGATGTCCCTCGACTCGTCGTAAACATTTTCCTCCGCCCTTCTCCTCCCACCACGCCGCCCTCTCCGTGTAAATTTCTCGAGTCGTAACCGTTTGAAACGTCCGCACCATAAACAAACGTACGTACGTACGTGCAAACTCTAAATTCGAAACAATCATCGTGAAGATACACTTCTGAGCGTTTGAACATTTTCACAAATAAATGACTAAACAGGCTGCAAATGCAAAGTCCCAAATCTTTACCCGTGTCCCTAACATGTCTCTATGCAATAAGAGACAATATTAATATCCCTGTAGAACAATTCATATCCCAGGTGCACGAATATTTTTGAATAATTTACGTTTCCAACTGCATAGTTAGACGAATCTCACATCCAGAAAATCTCACATCTCCGGGGATCGTATTTCTTTGGCTGATAAAACGTGGCCCAATAGGACGAACCGTTTCATATCGCGGCTTCAACTAGAAATATGTAAATCGGGTCGAGTGTATCGCGAGGATATTTAGACACTGTTTTTGTTCCACGGGAACAAAGTTGTTTCGCTCGACATCGTGGACTTATAAAATCCGTTGTCGTTCGACGTCCGATAAGAACTGACGTCGATAAGTATTTTCCTGGAAGTTCTCCAATACTAAACAGGGAACCACTTTTCGCGTACCGTGAGAATCGATCGAGAAATTCGATGCACACGTCCGGACGCACGGATCTGCTACGATCGAAGTTATCGCGATCGTACGATTAATCGATGCGGGAGTAGGGGTCGGTCGATTGACACGTTTCGTACTGTGAATCGAAACTGAAATGAAATTTTGAATGTATTACAATGTAACATAGTATCGAGTATTGTGTTAATAAACACAATACCCAATTGTCGAGAAATGACCTGAGCTTTACCCAGGGAAATTCCAAATCGAAAAATTTCACTTTTCAGAACAATATTTCCAAACGAACTTCTACCTCGAAAATTTATAACTATCATTGTTCGTTGAAAATTTACGACTACCGGCGTCGTTAAAATGCCATTTGCCAACAAAATGTGTAAATACAATTTATGTTCACTTGCAAAAGTGAACAAATCTTTTCCCAGGTGATTCACCGAATGTCTTATCCTGGATACAATGTACCGGCGATACTGCGAAACGTTAATTCGAAGAAACATTCGAAGAGTCATTTAGTCGTCAATCTGTCAATGTCATTTGCTAATGAGAGTTTTATTTTATGATTTATATTATTTTCTAACACTGTTGTCCGACTGTCGCAATAAAAATTATTTTTTAAAAATTTCGTTCGTAAAAGTTTGCAATCTACTGCAAAATGTAATTTATTGCTACCGATAATAATATTTTTCAAAGATACTGCGATCAAACAGTACAATGAAGTTTTCAAATACGAAACCATCTCTCAAATAATAACTAGAGGTACTCTAGACGATACTCGACTTATCATTAACGATCGTTACATCATTTCACAAAAGCTTCCTCGAAATCTGCGAATCATTTTCCACTTCAACACGCTGCGAATTCGATCTCTTCGACTTTTTATTAAGCAAGGAAACAATCGACTCTCTCTCATCTGACATCATTTTGACACACAATATCACAGTGTGTATCACACCTATTTTTAGGGGATCGCCTATATTTACGAATCGAACAAGATTTTAAACCCGCCCCCCCAAAAAAGTTCAAACCGACATTTGCCAACAAACGTTAAAAACTAACTACAACAAAGCGTACATCTCCTTTTAGTAGACGTTACGGAGGCGTTGTTAATTACGCGCAAAGTTTAAACCCAACTCGAACCAGTGACCCCGATATACACGTATATACACGTGCTCTCTGTTCAAACCAGACACCCTGTAACAACGTATTAATGTAACTGCCATTGCTCGGTTAAACAGTCTATCGCGCGAGTATTAGGTTTAGGCCGTAACCGTATTATCCACGTAGCCGGATACCACGATCGAACAATCGGTGACTAACCCGCTTACGTACTCGGATCTCGGATATTCGAAAACTAGCGTGTTGCACGCCTCGACTTGATTTTCGCATCTCCGCGCGAGACTCTTTCTTTCCTTCTTCTTTTTTCTCGATTCTCTTGCTACCGTCGTCGTCGTCGTCGTCGTCGTCGTCGTCGTCGTCGTCGTCGTCGTCGTCATTGCCATGCTCTTTCCTCCTCCCGATGACGCAACGCGTTTCGCGAGAAGGGGAGAGGGAGGCAACAAGCAGCGACCGAAATCAACCGAAAGCAGCGTGTTCTCCACCGACGAGACGCGAAAACGTTATAAACGGTAATGTACTTTGGATTAGGATATCATCTGAAACAGTTATCGAGAAACGTACAATATACAATGAAACTGTCCGCGTGACTGTCTATTATTAGTGAGGTTTATAAACCGCAGGACGGTTATTGTAACGTAAATGCTACTGCAACTGAAATACCATCGAGATACATGCACAGAAGGTTAAAATGAAGAAACGTGTAAAATATTTTTATCTTAATCAAAGCAGAGAGAGAGAGAGGGACACGTACTAACTCTCGGAGATTCTCTAAAAATAGACTCTTCTTCGGCAAATTGAGCAAAGGTCTCGGGCCATTTATCAAGGCATTGTATGCTTTTCTCTTCTGATACGTACTTTGTTGGACAATGTAACGTCGAAGGTTCACTCCAACTGATCGGTTTCAGAAATGTGTGGAGATAACGACAGACGGATAACGATCCCGTGATTTGTCACTTCAACTACTGATTAAACTGTATCTCAACTCGAAAAGTTTACATTGCGCAAAAGGATCCAGGAGAAAACATTCCACGATTCTGATTTCTTTTTACTACTATTGCAACTCGTTTATAACTCGTTTGTTTTTTCAAACAAACATGTTACTTCATAATGTAATATGTATATCTGTTCAGAAGAAAATCGCGAGGAGACACTGACAGACGACACGTCGGGAAGCATTTCGTGATTTAGTATCCAGTATTAGAGCTGTTAACCCGCGTATGAGATACCCGGGTAAACAAAAAATTACCCGGGTGCCCGGCTACCCGGATATCGCGTGAGATAGTCGAAACTACATGTCTGTTGTTTCTACTCACGTTGCTCGAATGTCTATCGAACGTAACTTTCGTTTTTAGCGACAAACAATAAAACAACAAAGTAACTACTTTAAATTGAACGTCCAGGATGAAGATAATAATGAGTCTGCACATTTCATTATTCAGTAGAATGAACTAACAATTGCAGTTGTGGAAAATACTCTTTCAGAGCTGGCATTATACATAAATATTTTTTTACTAATCTTGCTAATATTTTTTCCCCCCGTCATTCTAGTTATTTGTCACAACATAACAAAACATAAATTACTCGAAATGTAACACATAATTATTGTTAGAGTAAAATTATTCGGTTGGCCAATAAAGTAAACGCGTTTGATGAGAAACAAAACAGATAATATTAGACAATATTATTCTGTTCGATTAGCTCTTGCCATCTTTCAAGCAACTTCACGATCACGCGTTCAAAAAAAAGTTCTTATCTTCTTCCACGGAGATAATAGTGAAATTTACCAAACCAATTCTGACACTACCCGTACGTAGTTCCAAGTCGGATAATTTTTCACAAACATGCACAGCGTTTTTTTTTTTTTTCCTTTTCTGAGTGTAGCAAAAAATATGATGATTTACCATTTTAAAATCGACACCAAACAAACAATCGTCAATCGAAATCGTGCATTTTCCTTTTCTAAACAAGCTTGGACAATCTGGTGTCAAATTACACAATGAATCTGAGGTTTAAAACGAAGTTATATTTTAAGATAATAATATATATATGTTTATCTATTAGAAAGAACGCAATTACTTTTTGGCCAACTCAATACATCGAGTGTCCATGTCGAGTAGCAATAGTCGTGGGTCTCCGAGTATCTCACATACCCGTATAAAGCTATAGCTATATCTATCTATCTCACGAATCGTCGTTGCCAGAATACAGAAAAAAGTGAGCAAAAAAAAAAAAAAAAAAAATTCTCAGTCTCTTAACGCGCCTAACTACCGGCACGTTCGAAAAAAAAAAAAAAAAAAAAAAGTTCCGACCGACCATGGCGCAATCCCTTTCTCTAGTTATGCAGTCGTGTTCCAATTCCTAAGAGTCAAGCAAAAGTGTCAGGCCGAACGAAACACAGATCGGCCACCGTTATCCTACTGACACACTTTGAGTCGCGTACCTTGTGCGGCGAGTAAGCCTCGGCCTTGGCCACCTTCGTGAATATCTGCGCGATCTGCTTCGAACGACGCGTCACACGTCGATTCAGGAAGAGGGCAGCATGTAGAAAATTAAATGAATTAACCGTGACCAGTGTTCGCCACCACGTGTTTCGCTGCGATGTTTCTTTTTTCGACGAGTGGTCAGAGGCACGCACATATACACGTACGTGCATACACGTCGTTCCGCTCTTCTCTCTCTCTTTCTCTCGTGCCACAGAGTCTCACTCACGTAAACGGGGCACACACGGGGCTTCGCGTTGGTATTTATTTTTAAATACTTGCTGCGCTTCCACGACACGCCACTACGAAGTCCCCCTTCGTCGATACATGGAAGTTTCCACTAGGTAGGTAGCACTCTGTTATTTACGCGACGTTTCCTCGACGTAAGTTGGATGGATCTCGCACCACTTTCACTCGGCTTGATCGATGTACGTCACTGATGCGAATGTAGCAAAAACGATCGTGCATACGACAGGCACGTAACGAAACGAGCAGAGCATATGCGTGCTCGAGGGGACAGACACTGAGTGGATTACGCGTGCACGAAGGTATAGCGCGGTCGCAACTGGCTGCCGACTAAGCACGATGCGCATCGGTCCGTGTCTCGAAACAAACTGACGGATCTCCCACCACGAGACCCGTAAGTCACCCTTCACCGGCGACTAACAGCTGATTTGGAAAACACCGAGATCCGCCCAGTGACGGGACTAGCCAATTCGGTGCCCGGCTCGGTTGCGTAACACGAGTTAATCTCGTTTCTCTCCGTTCCAACGGAATCGAATTAACTGTTTCCGAAGCAGGCTCGTGGTACGCTCTCAAACCCTTTCGTAGATCGTTGGATTTCTTTTTTTACATCGGTCATTCGCGTGAAAATGTATTTCTTACTTCTAGAGCGTACAAAAGAAAAAAAGAAAAGTGGAAAGAAAGATTAGATTTGACTAGATTTTTATTTTATTTTGTGAGACTAATAGGGAAAAGATGGATTTAAAAGATTTTTATTAAAATATTAGAATTTTAGAAGTCGAAATTTAAAGTTGCCTTCGCGTAAAACACAAAGAATTGATGTTCTTTGCTACGAAGTTGAAGAAAAAAGTAAGAATTACAAAGGAAGAATCGACTGGTGACTTTATTACCAGTTTCTCTTAGTTTATTGCTCGAGAGGCTGACAAGCTGTTTGTTGTAGCAATATTTTTATCGGTCAGCCTCTCATTTGCGGTGCAATCACATCGAAGTTTTGTACGTCCAAAATACGACTTTATCGACATTTCGTGTCATGCAGGAGAAAATTGTACGCCGTGAATCGTAAATTCCGCGTCTTCACTGCCCCGCCACGTCCCTATATTATGAGCGACTAAATTTTTATGTTGATTTTCACAGAGCGAAGATAAGAAAGAAGCATGGAGAATATTCTAAAAAGAGTTGTAAGCATCGTGGTAGAGGCATGCGCTCTCAAGGAGCACATTTATGATTCACGACATAATACGTATGCGTATACATTACATCGTTGAGATATACACCGCTTAAATCCAACTGTATGATATTTACAACTATTTATAATTATAATACATAAATAAACGATACGACTCGTTAATATATGAGAATATAATTGACAAATTGTCGTGCAATTTACATAGCACTCGAATTGCGTCCCAAGATAAATATCGATCGTCGATAAACAAAACGTCTATCCGATCGATAAAACTATATCACGTGTCGTACATATCGAGATCTACGTACGAGTGTAGCTCTCTTTTTGACGAGTTAACTCATCGGGTCTTTTCACGTTCTTATTCTGTTAGGAAATGTAGATAATCCCGGTATTGGTATATATTTCTTACGGATGACTTGATTCAATTAAAACATTCGTAAGGCAAATGCGATTTTTAACTTTTGACTGAAACTGCTGACACGAAACGTTTTCCCTCCGTTAAATATATAATAATGGTGACTTTGAACTACTATGAATATTTCATAACTGTGATGCAATATTGTTGCCTGCTATTTCTTTCAAATTTACCGTGCATGAATTATTTTACTACACGATGTTTCGTATTTTCGTTCTGGCTTCATTTAAATCCATCTAATTCTCTTGACGAAAAAATCATATTATAAGATTAAGAAATTATTTCATAACGACGAAGGAAGTTGAATTTCTTTTTCAACCACTAGCAAAAAATTACTTTTCGGAAAATTCAAAACGCTCGATCTACTTATTTTATCTAGGAAATGATTAGAGGATACTTCTAATTGATCAACAAAATACAGAACAGCCCAACACTAATAAAAATTATTCAGCTTATTAGTTATATAATAGATATAATATACATTGCAGAAAACTAATTAAGAAAGGTCAACAGATTTATTTTAAAATTTATCACATATGTCAACAAAGGCCAATAAACATTTCACTACCACGATTACATTGTTTTGTTTCATCAACCGACAAAGAACATTCAATGTTGCTTGCTAAAAGGCTGCCACCTTCTAGCTGGTAAGACTAAATTTAGAAATTCACACATGCGTGTCATTTCTGTTCTTTGAGAACCTTGCATCTTAATTCTCCTTTGATTGTTAAAAAAAAAAAAAAAAAAAAAATAAGAAGATCAATACGAAAAATTTCACAACCAACGTACTGCCAGAACTTTCAAACACTACTAATTCTGTATATTACACAATAACTTTATTTGAAAAAAAAAATAACATAGAAAAGATAAGAATAACATTTTTAAACTAACCATGAAGAAAACTTGATGTAATGTCGTTTAATTTTTTAAAAGAAACTATGTCATCAACCGAATGTACTTGAATTCTTAATGACCTTTTGCTTTATTCTCTCAATAATCTGAAAAAAGCCAGTACCGATAACAAAAATTTTGTATTCTTCAAATTGAACAATATTTTGATATCCGGCAACATATTGTTGCATCACGAGCAATTTCAATTATAAATTCAATACAATCTCCTTTATGAATTTCTTACAAATTGATTGGTATTTAATGCAGATAATAAGCTTTTGAAAGGAACTTCTTTGAAACTTTTATCACAAATCATTATCACAAGTTGAGAAGTAACATTCTCAATATACTTTTCTATCCTTTTATTATTGACTCTATACTTCTCAAACAAAACAGCCTGTATCGAACAACAAACAACATCACTAGTAACTTCAGACTTTAATTTCTTCACCTGTTAAATTTCATTCGACATTTTCTGCAGCATGTCTAACTGACACTTGACACAATCGGAAATTTCACAGCGGTCCTCTTCAAAACTATCCTGCAATTCGAAAAATTTGCAAAAAACCGTCGTTTTCGAAGCAAGAAAACGTGTTGCGACGTTTTGCGAAACGCGTTTACGTCGAGTAGCTGGAATCAGTGAAAATTACTCGATACAGACGAGTACGTCGCCGTTATCAAGAATTTGTAATCGATTGGTCGTTATCAGAAGTGAAAGACAGAGTCATGTTGAAACATAAAAGGAAAGAAGAATGCGACGTACCAAATGTCAAGACGTGGGTGACCGTATGCTCCGTGCTGGTATTCTCAAGAATTTCCAGAGGTAGAGGTGGGGGTGGCGGTGGAAGTGGCGGCTGCATCGCGTTCTCCATGTCTCTGTTGCTCGATGAAACTTCGATGTCACTCACGGATGCAATTCTCGATCTCTTCCTCAACGAGGACACATTTCACAAAACGTACGAGTCGGTGATCCTCTGACTCTAATTCGTCGCAAAAACGTACGTGTGAGAAGATCTATCTCTCTCTCTCTCTCTCTCTCTCTCTCTTTCTCATGTACTTACGATACTTAGTCAAGATGGAATCGTTCGTTTCCCCGTTATTGCGTTATGATACTCGTCCTGACTGTTACGAAGTACAGATGAACCGATCCGAGAAATTACGCGTTGACACCGAGTTTTTACATGATTGCCACAAATTTCTCGCGTCCGTGTTAACGGACAACGAAGACACGCACGTTTCGATGTACTGCGCATCCAAAACGCGCAACGTACACCGAACTGGTTGGTGCGTTGGTACGGCAGTGTTCACAGATATTACCGACTGTACGTAAAGTGAAACGAAAATATTTTCTGTGACAAAAATCACTCGGAAAATATACGATAGAGCAAACTTTCGTTTGATTTTCCAACTTTTCTATTGTATATCTTGACAGCTGGAAATAAGATAAAAAGATATTTAAACTTCGTTCCTTTTTCTTTTGTCTTTCGATAGTACTATTTGGTCAGATCTGCGTCAAATTCTTTGTTCTTGCAATTTCCAAAAAGTTTTTAATGTAACGTTAATTTTTCATTTTAATAAAATAATATTTTTTTTCTAATAATATAACCATAAGTACACCTTTTTTTTTGTCTTTTCTTCCCCCTCTGTGATAACAAAGTTACTTCGAAAAATATGCTGCATACATCACTCCTGAAGATCGTCGTTGTTTGTGGGAGACATCGTCCAAGGATCAACATTGAAAAAAGGAGAATGGAAACACTTTGACTCCATATGCAACTCCGGGCAGAAAGTTTTCGATTATTGATATTTAACTTTTTCGGCTGTTAATATGAATTTTATTAAAACTTTTCAAGTACAAAATTTTATTGCGTGAGTGTTTGATTCTTGCATAATAAACTCGTGAAAAATTTGACTAAACTGTTCTACATTTGTCATTTACAGTTTTTGTCATTTCATTTTCAGAGGATTTCAAATTTAATAACGCGCCTCAACTATTGTTTTTGAACTTTTCTTCAATATAAATTTGAGATTCGTTACTTATTAATATAAAAAAACATGAAAAAAATAAAGAAAAAGTAATTGCAAGTTATTCTTCCACAAATTTAAATTAACATCAATAACTCTTCCGTAATAAGTGACAATATGATACTTTAAACTCTTGAAACAAGTGTTTTTAATTAGTTCCATAGTTTTGCGTTTTATCGAAAACTTTTTGCCAGAAGTTGTACAATCACGATACTAACGGAAATGAATGAAAATTATTAAAAGTAAACAGTGACTTTATTCGTAATAACAAGTCTTTAACAATAATAAGATGTTAATAAAAGTCATTGTCTAAGCCAGTATCTCAATGGATTTATCTTTTAAGTAGCCTGAGTGTCTTTCACGCTATTATATAATTAAATCGTTTCTATGTATTGCTTAAAGACGTACTTATTGTTAGATGCTTCAGTAGATAATACTATGTTTTTTCTCTAGACGACAAGGGTGCAAAAGACAATTTTTACGATTCTTTTAAATAATCACTAGTCGTTAAAATTATACGAATTATAATTATTCTTCGTCACTTGAAAAAATTGAAAACTTACTAAATACAATATATGTATATGTACGTTTTAAAGTACAAGTACTTAAATACTTCGTTGTATTATAAATGATCGACAAACAATTAAACTGACAACTAAATTTATTTTTTTTATCATGGTCATGGGATACATGGTTTAAAAGCGATAACTCAGTTATTGTAGGTCAAACGTATCCCACCACCCGCTTGAACGCAATATCATTACACATTGTTAGCCTTCAGCAAACTGTAGTTGAAACAGTTGAGCAGTGTACTCGATTTCTTTGTTCTTGAAATAAATATTAAATTTTTGTTCAAAAATGTTCACTGAACTTTTACCATTTTGGACGAAATACTGGTACCATGTGCTAATTAGTATCATATTTTGTATATTTTTTAAACTATTTTACGAAGTGTTTAAAAAGGGCACTATTTTTATAGAAAACAACAGACATAATTTTAACACTTTGAATAATACCGTGGAGCAGCTAAATGGTAATAATACTATAACATTGTTACTATCAGAATTAGAATATGAAATTATTGCAATCTTTTTATGAAATTCACTTCCTCTTATGCAATAGATCATTTTAATAATTTCTCATTAAACATATAATCTTTAGAAAATAAAAAATTGTAAAATTGTAGACATTAATCAGGAAACACTAGAAAATAATGAAGAACCTGTACTACCAATAAATTTAAAACATATCCCTTATGTATATAAGAGAGCCTCTGAAGAAGAAATATTTTGTCGAGCTTCTAAATTTTACAAAATAGTAGCTGCTAGGAGAACTATACGATTTTTCAGTCCTGACCCTGTACCAAAAGAAGTCATACGTGAGATAATAAAAGCTGCAGGTACAATATCATGTAGTTACATTCACAAAATCTTTTATACATCTGACAATGAGTCGGTTTTAGGCACTACGCCTAGTGGTGCACACACAGAACCATGGACATTCGTAGTGGTATCAAATCAAAAGGTAAAAAAACAAATACGTCGTATCGTTGAAAATGAAGAAGAAATAAATTATAAAAAAAGAATGGGATTAAAATGGACAACCGACTTACTTCCATTAAAGACAAATTGGATCAAAGAATACCTGACTACTGCTCCTTATTTAATACTTGTGTTCAAACAAATTTATGGAATTTCACCAAAGGGAAAAAAGAAAATTCATTATTACAATGAAATGAGCACATGTATTGCTTGTGGTATCCTCATCACTGCCATACAGGTAATACTATGATTTCTTATATTGTACACCTATGAATAATATGAATGAATAATATATGTTTTAAATAATATATATTTTAAAACTAGTATGCAGGTTTGGTAACTCTGACTTCTACTCCTTTAAACTGTGGACCTGCTATCCGTACCTTACTTGGACGTCCTCTTAATGAGAAGCTTCTTGTACTACTGCCAGTTGGTTACCCAGCAAAAGATGCTACAGTACCTGACCTTCAGCGAAAACCTCTTTCTGACATTTTAGTAGAAATTGATTAATATTCGTGTATATGTAATAAAACATTGTGGGAACCAGAATATCTCTGTTTAATACTTCATCAGAATATTTGCTTGCTTGTAAGAAATGAGAAAACAAAATCATAGATTTATATAAATCCTGTTTTTATAAAAAAAACTTATATTTGTTTTGAGTATTGTTTGTTACTTATGAATACCTTAACATTACATTTTTGCAAATATATATATATATATATATATATATATATATATATATATTTTTGTGTTTATGTATATATATATATATTTGTATATATTGTATTTATTATAATTATAGAATATAATTTTCCTTGGTCAAAGACATGACTTTCAATCTTATAAAGTTATCCTAGAATGTTCAAAAGGGAACTAATCCCTGAAATATAGCACCCAAAGAAGTTCTATTGTTATGTATCATGTTCCTGCACTCAAAAAATATTCATGGCACACAATAAGACTGTCTGAAGTTAGTGGTTCAGTTGTATACTGATGTTTATTCAAATTTGCATACAGTGTGTTAAAAATAAGCAATATAAAATGTAAATTTACCATTAATTAAATGGATCAAACTCAAAAATCTCTATAAGACTTATTTTCATGACACCTAATACACACAATTCCATGTCGTTAAGCGACCTTAAAATTACTTTCAAAAAAAAAAAAAAAAAGAAAAACAGAAACAGAATTATATAAGAATTACACAGTGAGTACCAAATATCACCACGGTATCTTAAATTAAGTACATTCAATATATAAAATATAAAAATACTGAGCTAACAATAAAGGGCATATAGAATATAATTTTCTGCTGTACTGCGTAGTTTGTATGTCGTAGCTATATTGCTAATTGCTACTAATGGCTCTGTCATTAAGTGTAAAAGCTTTAGTATTGTGATACGTATAGATGAACAGATAGTGTTCTATTTATCGCTATTTATAAAACAGATGCTATTAATATCATATTCTTCCTAGAATATCAACTTTTTCTTTCTTACTTTTGCTTCTTTCATTTATCTTGGATTAAACCAAGCTAATAGCAAGGAGCTAAAGAGATTATGAAAATTTGAGATCTTCGAAAAATCGTTTAAAATGTAAGCAGTTTTTGAAATACTAAAAGCAACCGAACTTCGAATGTCAATGGCTAAAAATAACTGGCCCAAGGAACTAGGAGAGTATTTATCAGTGTTTGCAATTCTCGAACTAACTTCTATAATATTGTTAAACACAACCTTTCTCTCTCTCTCTTTCTCTCTCTTTCTTTCTCTCTAAAAATCAATAGACCACATCTCACCATTTTAATACAAAACACGACTGCGTTTGATGATAATCTAACGAGTCCTTGACTACTAAAGTTATTTTATTAATCCCATAAACTTTAATGACATAAACATCAGACATTCCTTTAACCTTATTATTTACTGATAAACGCTAGCTCGTTAAAAGTTATAAATACGTCATTACGATACCATTAATTTTCTGAGATCACCAGTGCCTGAGATAATCTAACATAGCAAATATTCATAGTTCGTACATGAATATTTCGCAACACTTCATCTTAATTAGTAGAAACTTAAATCGAAAAGACGAATAAGGAAAAGAAATTGTTAATGCTGCCAACGTTGTTAATAGACCTCCTTATAACGGAGTTGTCCACCCGATAGTACATTTGCGTTTATCATAATACTATAAGGAAATGTGAACTTATAGAATACTCTCCTAATTCGAGAACGGCCACTGCACCACAGCAAATAGGTAAAATCCTTATCTACGAGACAAAGGATTTCTTTTTAATCACGGCGATGAAACTCTGCTATGCACAGACGGCAAGACCAGGAGCCTTCGGGAGGAGACGCAAGAGGTGGAGATAGACAATACATGTGGTATCCACGATCACAGTCGTCACAGAACAGCAGCTGATCCTAGTTTGGTTCGCGAAACAATTAATTAGCTTATAACGATTCCTAAATAGCTGCAGTTATTCATGATTATTGTTTTACGTAGTCTAATATCGTTTTCTCTTTACAAATTATCCTTATGTACTTTCTCAAACGTAGACTGTTCCATTGCAAATTTTCAATAAATCATTTCCTTTTTTTTTTCTAATACAAAAAGTATTAGTAAAAGTAAAAGTATTACAACGTGTTATAGTTCGAAACTTGAGAAGATTTAGGATTGTTAACAGATCGTATCTCCATACATCTTCCTCAAACTATTTTGATTTAGTACCAACCGATTAAAAACTTTTGTTTTTAAATGAAAATTGCAACTTACTATACGCTTATCACCTTGTTTCGTCTTCATATGATCATTTTTGCAAAATACCATTTTGATATAATTATTGAAATTATTAAGTCTCGGATTTTTTACTTTAGATTATTATTTAGTTACTTAAAATTTGCTCAGCCAAGAACATCTATAATATTTCAGTTATTTTAAAAAGTGAACTAGTGATATACAACATAATGGAAATCAATATGATATCAGAAAAAAAAAAATAATTGACGAAGCATAGCTCAAACAAAGTTAATATCAACGCGAAGAAACAAAAGATACTCGGAACAGAATTGTCTCCTCGTAAGAAAAAAGAGGGGGGGAGGATCAAAATAGTTGAAGTAGATATACGTGGATTATTCTTTGTCCCGGCCGCGCAAGGTGGAAAACCCGAAAAAATAGTAATGAATACTCACATCGTTGTCAGAAGTGCCACAAATGGAACAGCATTTGCATTCGATACACTGCCACCTGTACTTGCGAACAGAAACGATCATGTTCGCTGTGAATTGCAAACAAGTCGGATGCCCTATAACAAGAACGTAGCTAGGTCATGGAACACGCATGTAGGACGGAATAGGATAGCTGTTTGGACGAGTAGAAAGGTGCTAGGACATTTATCTTGTGCCGAAGAACAGTGAACTCCAAGCTATTATATCTCATTTATATCTAGTATCTTTTTTCCTGTATTCGGAAGCATTTTTTTTTTTTAAACTCTATCATCGAATTTGACAGTTTTTTTCATTTCTTCTTTCGATTGCTCAAGAAACGCGTGCGATACAATTTACAAAGGATCATGACTTTCACCCTTCCTCAGCACTAAAAACGTCCGGAATAATGATACGTTCTGTTATGTTTCCGCACAGAATGTTTTATTTCATGATATCTGCGATTGTATTTTTTTTGTATTTTTTTTTTTTTTGTTTTTTTGATGTTGCCTCTTGAACATATTGTTATTTTATTTGGAATAGTAAGGTGGTAAGTAATAGCGGTGCGTACCTTGGAATAGTTCACGTTCTTTCTTGCGCAGCACAATATAAACGTCGCGGACCAGCACACTCTCTCCTCTCATTAGTTTATACGCACTTTTTTTCACATCATCGTACTCTTTCTCACTTCTTTCACACTATTTTTTCATTTGTTTCTCTTTTCTCTCTCTTTCTCACATGCATACACACACATACACACCCACTCGTGTTTTCTCGCCTCCCGCACGCGCAAGTGTGTATGTGTGTGTGTTTTATTTTTATCGATATTTATACATTTACACTCGTGCACACACGTAACTCATATAACGTATCACATTTGATATATATAATATATATATAATATATATATTTATATATAACTAGCATTACTTAAATACTAGATTTGTAAGCCTCATGGGTATTGCTTAATTAAAATTGCCTAATAACAAGTCTTCGATCATTTTTTTTTCTTTTATATAACAAGGAGGAACTATCTCTGCATGCTTTCATACTCGTAATTACTCTTTTTTTTTTAATCTTTCATCGTTTCACTTCTTTTCTTTTCTCTCTCTCTCTCTCTCTCTCACTCTCTTTCTTGCCCTCTCTCTTATACTATATATGTAAGTCTCTCTTAATACGATAAATAGCAGGGTTCATCAAGATACGATAGTGATTCACCTTCAAATTTATCTCTCTCGTCGCACGAGTGCTACTAAATTATAGTTAACCTACAGGATCTCGCGCCATTAAACACATCATATCTTCTTTTTCTGTTTTCTTTTCCTCCCTCTCTCTCTCTCTCTATATATATATATATATTATATTTTTCTTCCTCTAGTTTATCCCTATCCTTACTTATTTATTATTTCATTTCTTTTCTCTCATTTTTTGGTAAGACTCGAGAAACTGGCGTCGACGACGTTTTTTTTCAGCAGAAGGACACGAAAGAACTGGCGTGTAACACTTGAACACGACGTAACCCTAGGGAATTCTTCTACGTGTGTCTCTGCGCTGTACAATTCCGGTTGGTTAATTAGACGCACCGTGAAATTAGCCATCTACCTGCTGCGCTTGTTTACACGTCGGACATAAAGGTAATAACAAGGGAAAGTGTCGAGTACGTGCGTACGTACAACTCGCTTGCATCGGTTATTCATAAATCTATGATAATGATATAACGTTAACGTTAGAAATCAGCTAATAATAATAAAAAAAAAAAAAAACGAATGCGCGGATTGCAGTACTGTTCGGGAATAGTGGGAGGAAAGTTGATTAATTAAATACGGACAACGATGACGACGACGACGATCTCTCCACTGTGAAACTCGTGATATTTATGCTATATACCGAGAGTAAAACAACGACTTTTTCCCTTTCTTCTTTCTTTTTTTCTTCTCTTCTTTTTTTTTGTTATCTTCTTCGCGTTAATTTTAGCGTTCGAACAATTTCCTTACGAATATCAAAGCTTGTACAAAACTAATTGTAAGCTATTATCGAGTTTCTAAGATTACGTGATATATTTTATTTCTTTCTTTTTTCTTCTTCTTCGTTATATCGTAAAAACACGACATATATATGGTCAAAATTCTGCCTCAAGACTGAAGAAACCCGTTTTAGAAAGAAAAGAAAGAATACTTCATATTAATTAATTTTTTCGCTCCCTCCTTTCTACATGCAATTTCCGCTTGCACATGTCGCTTCATTTTTTTTTTTTTCTTCTCCTATGTATGCAATAAATATGTTCGTCATTTGATGACGATTACGAATGATAAAAAGGCAATTACTATATTATGCATCATATTTGCAACGTGAGACGGAAACCATTAATGCCCAGAAAGAAACGGAAGGTTTTTAAGAGCAGCAGATTTACACGTGGAATGTCCATGCGAAAGAAATGAAGTTAAAAAATTTTAAAAGTTAGTTTTTTTTTTAACTCAAACTCCGATTTTTCGTTATCGATCATTAAAATCAATTATTTTGAAAAGCGTCAAAAAAATATCGAAATTATTGAGGCAACTGATTACTGAAAAGTTGTTATATTCATATATGAAAACTGAAATTTCTTTTTTACTTTTCAAGAACGTAGTACATCGGATAATGAAGGAAAAAAAGATGATAATGAATCGTATATTATGGCATTTTAAAAATGAATATTGTTTTTTCGACTTTTAAAATTGAGTATTTTGAACGATAGCACTTTGCTTACTAATGTTATACATACATATGTGCTGCGCTCTTATGGTATGATATACTTACTATGGTAATATATTTTGTAAATAGAAACACTCGAAAAAACGCAAAATAAAAAGGATATTTACAGACTTGAAAAAGTGTAGAAGTATCAAAAAAACATGGTCGATCCTTTTACTCCTTTTTTTTTGCTTCTTACTATATATAAATATTGTTGCTCTCGTTAAACGATTCACGACTGTGCTGGATAATATCAATAATATAAAGTATATACTATATATATTATATAGTATATACTTAAGTATATATAATTATATATATATGTTGTATATCGTATCATTTTTTTTTTTTTGTTGTTTAAGCTCTCTTAAAATTTCGCGATCATATGGAACGAACAATTTTTCGCGGCAAGCTTCGTTCCCTCATTGATCCTTTTCTTATTTTTTTCTTTTTTGATTATTGAACGGAACAACGTTAAAAAAAAAGAACCACGCAATCACACTATAGTCAAACAAAGAACACAAACACATCTTCTTCAACATGTGCTCTAGTAGTACTGTGCAACAGGAATTTTTTTTATTTTTCTTTTTTGTTTTCTTCATTTCTTTAAAAAAACTTTCAAATGGGTCTATTTTACGATCTACCATTTTTTTTCTCTTTCTCTCTTTCTCTCTCCATCAAGAATTTTCCCATAAATTGTACGATTAATTTTATCGACGTTTTGTCTTTCTATTTTTCTCAGTTTTTTTTTTCTTTTTTTTTTTCTTTTTTTTTGTTCACTCCCCCTTTTTTCCTTTTTAAATATCCAAAGCGAGATTCGTGCATTTTCAACTTCAATTGATTTTTGTACATAGTTAACTTTTCTCATTCTCTTCGTACGTTTATCGTTTCCCTTCCTTCCTTCCTTCGTAAAAATTTTTTTTTTTTATTTCCTTAAAAACTAATCATTGAATTACACAATAAATCACAGTTGATCCGTGCAGTAAAGGAATTTCGCGGAAAATTCCTATTACTCAGATGCGACAAGTTGCACCATTGACAAAGTGATGTTTTTGCTTTTCGTGCCTTGACTAGTGTACGTAAAGCTCGTAACCATTCATTATTCCTTTCTCTCTCTTTTTCCCTGTCTCTTTCTTTCTAATTCCTTATTTTTTTATCCACCTAGTAAATCATGCAGATAATCGATATCCTTTAATTATTGCACACATGAACTACCTTTTAACGATGGTTCCGAACGTATGTCACACAGCAACTAGTTTATCAACCTAACCTCAATCCGAAAAATAGTATATTATTCTCTTACTTTTTTCTGCACCCTTTTCCACATTTTTTAATCCTCTTTTTTTTTCTTTTCTTTCTTTCATCGCGATCCTCTTGCAGAGAAATCGAATTATCTTTAACGGTATGAAAAATAGCGATCGAATCAGTACGATAATTTTCTGAATCGACAATAGACGATAACAATGATTTGTCTAAGAACCAACAAAAAAAAGAGAAAACTATCCTCACGACACGGATAAAAAGATCCTATTCAACAAACGAACGGCTCAACGACAAACAATTAATCAATCGATCAAGATCAATATGGATAATAATCGAACAATCAAACAATGATGGAAATGCTATATAATTCCTCGGCTCTTACCGTGTGAACACAAGTCGCGGATCGTAAGGAGACACAGGAGAGAAAAACGCTTGTTACTGGCCGTGTTTTATGGAGACGACAATATCCTTCAATTTCAAACTTTATCGTGTATTATTTCCTACTAATGGACATGGAAAACTCTACTCTTTGCTGTTTATCTATTCATTGCGAGAAGAGCAGACGACAAGAAGACTTTAGGAAGGCAATATTTGGTAAATTCACTGTGATTAGATATAAGATCAGGTTAGAAAAATGGACTATAAAAGAGTACAAGGAACGTTAAACACCTTGTGTGTATATGAGGGAAACAAAGAAGGAATTGATTTCGTATCGCGGAAGACAATAGCCAGAATAAGTTATTGGAAAACATCGGTGGAGCCGATCAAGGAATAGTTTTCTCAGAAACAATAATATCTTTCCATATATCTTCTCTAGGAAAAGACGAATAGAAGTTCATCTAAATCCATTGAAAGAACTGACCGAGCGCTGCATAAAGTATATTTACAAAATATCTCTTTAATCTCGTATCAATTTCGTTTCAACGAATAAAAAGATATTCAACACTCTTAAAAAAAAAATCTCGCATCTTCCTTGAATTTTCAGGAACAAAACGAGATGCTACTGGGTTTAACATGACCCAAAGAAAACAGAGCAAGACAATAAATATACATCTGATAATCAGCTTCAACAAAAATTAACCTTCGAACCTCAGAACAAGAGAGAAGCAACCTTATAAATATAACCTTGTAAATCTCATTTCCTGTTCACACCATGAAACACTCGTCCCCATATACACAGCCGGCAACGCATGGCATTTTACCGAAGAAACGAGAAGAGCCCGGTTGCGGATGCTCGACGATCATCGTTACCGGCCAGCAGAGAACAACCTCGTGAACGGCTTAATTGTGATTCATTCTCCGCGTATACTTGCGCTTGATCTTTTCCTCTGGCTTACCTGAGCGACCGCAATCACTGCAAGAGACCAACTCCTCGGAACCGCCGGTCTTTTTATTTTCCCTAGCATCACCCAGACAGAAGTCGCAGTACGGTGATGGTTGCGCGGATTTGCCAGCTTTTTTTTCGTTCGTCCCTGGCGTTGGCGGACCCTCGGTCCTCACCGAGGAAGGCGATGGCACGGCCGTGCCTGGTGATGGCACTGCCGGCAGATGCTCCTCCTTCGCAGCTGGTATCGTTGGCGAGGCTGGAGCTACCGTTGCTGGCACCGCGGGCAATTGTTGCTGCTGCTGCTGCTGCTGAGACGGCTGTTGCTGTTGAGATGGTTGTTGCTGCTGAGACGGTTGCTGTTGCTGTTGCTGTTGCTGTTGCTGTTGCTGTTGCTGCTGCTGCTGCTGCTGCTGCTGCGTCTGTTGCGGCTGAGGTTGCACTGGTTGAGACTGCGGCTGTGGCTGCGTCGAAGCTCCCGCAGCGGACGCGGAAGGTGCTGCGGGAGAGGGACTCGAAGTGCTTGACGAAGTTGCATTCTGACGACCCCGACGTGTACCACCTGATCACAAACCGACCACATACCCAGTTGCGCTTTGCGTCACAAGCTAATGACCATGCACACTGGCTTAGAGACAATGATTTAGAGTCAATTTCAGAGTGATGGCGTGCACCGATAATCGATTCGGTTACCAGTTATTTCCGAAGATAGATTGTCGGATCGACAACGAAATGACGGTATTGTTCGTGGTTTGGCTTGGTAAGCGACTGCCTTTGGTTTTTCAAATTGTTATAAATCTCCTACCATTTAGTGAGAATTCAGGAAGTTCAGGATCATTTACAGTGATGGTTATTGTCTTCCGACATATGTATGTTAAAGCTTTTTGAAAGTCATCTGTACAATTCCAATTGGCTTTGAAAGAATTAAACGTACATTTTTCTAGAGAAATTAATTTAATCAAAAGTGTGGTAATTTTTTGAAGGAACGGCTAAAAGCAAGAAACGCTAATTGTTCCTCGGCAATTTTGAACAATTCTGCAAAATTCGAAGAATCTTCATGGGCAATCACTTAAGGCAAACTGCGAAACTTTTACCCCGAATAATAAAACAGGAATCGATTATTCGATGCATCACAAATGTTTTAACGAAAACTGGCACAACAATAAGGAAACAAATGAAATATTTATATAGAGATACATATAATATATGTATGTATGTATGTATATATACACACACATATATATATATATATATACACACACATGCATATATATACACAAATATAATAATCGTAACAAAGTGCACGTATTATATCAATTCGATATGCATTCCATCACCAAAAAAGAGCAATTACAAAGTCGGGATAATTCCAAGGTGTTTCAAAGATGAGAAACACAATACCACAGAAACGTAACAGACTACTTTGGCAAGTCAAATAGAGAAAGATACAAGGCACAAACGTACATATGCGATTATATTTCCGTCATGCGTCTTTTTCTCATTAGTCCAAGGCTTTGTAGACGTTCATCAAGAAAAATCGCTCTAGAAAATCCAAGGTGAAGCGGCAACAGAGACAAACAAGCAAAAAACGAAAAAACCGAAGAAAAGAAAAATGAATGAATCACAGCAGAAATCAACCCAAGCGCGCTGCTAAAAAGAAATATAGCATGGTAACTACCAAAGGTCAGAAATTAGTTAAACACAACGATACATGCTGCAGAAGAACACGGAAGAAAGTTTCTCCATCGGGTAAAATAAGACGCACACACATACCAACATTCAAAAATGATTGCGTCAAGGAGCGCTACTGATTCCATTAAAATGGCGTCGCTAGAGCATCGCCTCTTTTTTTCCCCCCTCCTTTTCGCTTTTCCAACGTATACGAGAGCATTTTTTTTCCCTTTTTGGAAGGAAAAAGATGCGAATTGCAGAAACATGCTATTGCAAAAAAAAAAAACATTCGCGACGATCGTTCGCATCTCTTTGTAATTTCGTTTGAATCGACGCATCTTAAATACAAATATTATGGTAAAAATATCGACAAAACAGAGATTTGAAAAACTGTCAGTACAATAAAAGGCAAACGTACGTAATTTTTAATATACACGTAAACAATACTTATATTAAAAGGAAAGGAAAATCGTTGTTATCATACTGACTTAGAGATGCTTTCTCCGTATGATACATACACGATATGTAGATTATCGGCAAAAAAAAAAAAAGAAAAAGAAAAAACAGATAATAAAAATGAGAAAAGATTATTGTGCTTGAAGAGGTTCCATAAGCATAAAAAATGCTATGGAAAAACGTGGAAACACAAAAATCCATTACGGCTACGGTTATTTGCAATACATGCATTTGCAATACATGTAAATTAAGAAGAAAATAAAAAAAGAAGTAGAAGAATGTAAGAACAAGAAGTAGAAGAAATAGAAGAAGAAGAAGAAGAAGAAGAAGAAGAAGAAGAAGAAGAAGAAGAAGAAGAAGATGATGATGATGATGATGATGAAGATGAAGAAGAGACATTATAATTAATTCCATCAAGTTAGGAAAATATTCAGGTTTCTATGAACAAGTAGTAGTTGCAAGAATTGGGATCCAGAGATCAAAGATTATAAGGCACCAGGTAAAAAGAAGACATCGGGAGACCGGGAACGAGTTGGCGTTTGTTTCTTTGTTTTTTTTGGGGGGGGGGGGAGTTGGTATTTTTTTCTTTTTTTTTTGTTTTTTGTTTTTTTAAAGGAAAGTGAGAAAATTGAGCTGATTTTGGCTCCAACCTGGCTGGTTCGAAGCAGCGGTGTCTGCAACGCTCCTAGGTTCAACTTCGGCAGGACTGGGACTTAGTTCCTTAGCAGGATCACCGGAGGAAGTAGAGTGGGAATGACCGTAATGGTAGACCAGACCAGGTCTGGTTTTATACCGTGCGCTGCATACTGCAAAAGTGCAAATACTGTTTTCCCACAAACCATCCAATGCAACGTCCATGATAAGAGAAATCTTGGTCGACGAGTTGGTTGGACGATATGGGAGGATGTATTTGTTTAACCGCCGCGTCGGAAACATACTCTTCAACCTTTTGTAATAACAGTGGGCCTCGTAAAGATTAAAATATAGAAGACAGTATGAAAAAACAGAATGAAATCACTTTACGATGGCGTAGAAAAGAAAGAGAATTCCCGATGAAATGTCGAAGAACGAGGCGGTTAAAGTAAATCTAGGATAGAAGCTTACAGGTTAGGGACAGCATTTGCACACCTTCCGCACCAGTACATATCCCTATCCACCTACAAATCTATATGTGGACAAGCAGTGAAGGAGTTCCAGCCCAAGAAGCAAAACTAATACGATGCAAGGCTTGATGCTTGTATACTCCTACAGAATGAGCTCGCTACAGTGTGAGCCAGTACATTCTTGCTCTGTTATTGGCAGGAAGTATAGAACGTCCGAAGATATTTGGCCAATTTCGTAAGCTCGACTGGTGACTGAGACATGAAATTTTCGAATATCGTGAGGTTCTCTTCTATCATTGTGTGATCGAAGCTTACTAGTCGAGACCAAATGTCTTTAGATTTATTTTCTGCTAATCTAACAGGAGTGGTTTCAAGAAGTAAACAGATTGCAGGCACATTCGAGTTAATTTATAGACTTCATGTCTGGAAAAAGTTCGATCAAATTAGTAATGACTATTATACTCCTTCAAGGTTCGGACAAGCGCGACGTTACGTTCATAAAAATTATGCTCCAAATATTTTCGATATGTCGTCTCAATTGTACTATTGTAAACATAATTTTACGTGTTATGGTAAATAAAAAAAAAGAAAAAAAAAGAATGCTGTATTAGCTATTGCACAACAGATATATATAATAAACAGTATTTGTCAGATACGTGACAATGTGATTAATAAGTTTGTGAATGAATATGAATTCATGAAACGCGAATTGAATGATAAACGATTGTACAATTTCAGGGGGTAATTGCCTTTGTATAGAATGACATACTATTATTGTACTATTTCATTGAACTTTCATACAACCTAGAGTAATAGATTCTTTTGTAAAATAAAAACTTGAATTTTTTTCTATGATCAATCTTTGCCTTTCATCCATGAATCATACCATGTCTCTTCATACTTCGATAAACAGGAAAAGAGAAATGGAGTACAAGGTTTTTGATACAAACAGAAATTATACAGTAAGGACTGGAGTATGCTAAGTAATTAATACTGCAATTCATGAACTTGAAGGAAAACAGCAGTCAATACAATACTGATCAATTCCTCTGAATGAAAGAGCATTAAAAGTCAACCATGAAATTACTTGTACAACTAAAAGGGCACCTTCCCACGTTACAAATCTTAATCACCATTCCCAAATGTAAAATTATGCGGCAACCAAGACTAAAATCTTTAATAATTTATTTAGAGCTTCCAATCATCATCTTATATTAATATAGTACTCTCTGCATATCTTGTAAAATAGTATGTAGGCATTGTAAAAATATAGTTATTTAATAAAATTAACAAATCTTCTAACGCACTGCATTTTTTTTCTCTTATTTCGGAATTAACAACTGATAAAATTAATAATAATAATAATAATATTTGTAATGAAACTAGTAACAGGAAGTGGTCATTTGTAGTTGTATCTGTGATTAAACTTACGGTCACAAACGAATGGCTTATCGGTGTCAACAGCATCATAGTTGGTTTTTTTGCGCCCGCGTCCCCCACCCTATATTTAATGAAATATATGCATGACAAATTTAATATCTGTTGCATGCAAAGAAATTGAATCAAGAATTTAAACCAAAAAACAAATTAATTTGTTTTTTCGTTCTTATTTTGCAATTTTTTCGATACAATATTATCATTACCGGACAAAATGTAGAACAATGATACTTTTATATAATAAGAATCTTCTAATTCGTGCGTTATTGACATATCGTTATAATTTACAAACACACAGATGAAAATGACTATATAAATAAATATAAACATTGACAGCGATATATCAAAAAATATGAAGCATATGAACAATGTAACAACTTTATGTATTCGATATCTGTTGATTACAGCCCATACTGGTACCGAAAAAATTGAACTAATGAATTACTGCATACCAGCGATGTATAAATTTACCTTAGTACGTTTGCCCCCAGGACTGTCTGAAGAAGACGGATGATTTCGTGCAGGGTGGTGACCACCTCCACGTGGTTTTCTTCGTTTCCTTTTACTGCTATAACTCTCCTCATAATCATAATCGCTTTCAGCATCAGGTTCCTCATATGTGTCCATATCTAACATGTCTTGCTCATCATAGTACCATGCATCTTTACTATGTTCATCTGCATCAAATTAACACATCTCATTGTAACAGATGATATTTATTTTTCCACTTTATTCCATTAACGATTTAATGTTATTATTATTACCTTTAAGGGCAACTGAATCTTTGCTATCATCATTTACATGCGTTACAGTCTCTATACCTTCATTACCATCTTCAGTATCACCTCTTGGTCCTCTTTTTGGATGCAAATAATGCATCAAATATTGTCGCCGTTTTTTCCTCCATCTTTTACTGGGATATGTGTATATTTGTCCATGTAACAAACCTGGTAGCCTCTCTCTCGAAGACATAAATAACGCGGAGTGATTCTGTGCTACACCTACAATTTCGTATAATTAAATAACAACAGCAATAATTGTCATTTTTTGTTAACTATACTAATTACGTATATTTACAACATTAGTACCTATCACTTTTAAATGAACAATTTCGGAGTATGATTATTTCAAATATCTTCTTTCAATTACATAGAAATTAAAAAAAAGGAACAGGAATTTCAACAAAAAAATTTTGATGTTCAAATCATCTTTAACGGTCGTTCAGGCGAGCAAGCCTTAAGGACATGAACGAGAACTATCGTTACGTTATACGTCATATTAGTTGGATAAAAATTTCATAGAAAAATTATGATAACTAATACCTGTTTGCGAATCGAGGAAAGGCATACGTAAACGTCGTTCCCTGCATAGTCGGCTGTTATAATTCGACGAGTTTTCAATGGCTTCCCTATATGCTGTGTCATTGAGGAAGCTGCAAGGAAATCAATAGTAGCAACGTAAAGCTTTGCATCCTATCGAGACTAAATTTACGTTTTATAGTTTAGAAAAAGAAAAACACGTACCCTTCGATTTTACACAAGTTACTTTCATTTACAACTTGAATAATTCCTTGTGCAGCCGGCGAGATTGTAATGGCTGTCATTTTACAACAACCAAACACTCTCCCGAGCATCTATGCTTGCCGCTTGCTATTCTCGCCGGAAGTGAAGTTCCATATTTTCGGGCATGCGTATTCGTTTCAGCCAGAGATACTTGATGCATAGACAAGATATAACTAAGAAATGCAACCTATATTACAGTTTAGTTAGTATCTAGTATCTGGATATTTATTAACTAATAATCATTTGTTAAATTTATTAATCAATAATATTGGCAAATTGCAAATTTTTCATAATTTCACACTTGCAACTTATATAAAATTTACATTTACAAAATTTAATTTAATTTATTAGATTGTTTCTTCTCATAATTATATTCGTTACTTTGTAACAATAGAAAAAATTTGTTATTTTACTTATAATAGTAATATATTAGCAAAATGTACGAGTTAACATTTATTTCTTATTCAAATAATATTTCAATTGTTAGTCAAATAAAAACAACTTTAATTGAAGATACTATTTTATTGTGAGAGATTTTAATAACAGTACGTCATTTGCGTCAATGTGATTTATAGTTTACAGCGATAATTTATTTCCAAAAAATACTGGCGCAGTTACAGCAATATATTATATATTGACAGTATCTGCAATAAATTATGGAGCACAGCCGTTGAGATGAATATTTCGAGTTACACTCAATGTTTCAGCTATAAAACTGCGAGAAATGAAAAATTATTTGTAGCTTCCGAATAAAATCATTGATCGTAAAAATATATCTCAAGTAATCAAATAAAAAACAAAGCTGCAAACAAATTAAGTAAATTAACTGTATATTCCATTTTTTAATTTATGTTTAATTTATAAAAAGCGATATATTCACGTTTTTTAAATAAAAAAAAATCTAGTTAATAAAAGGGAAGATTTTTATGACAGAATTACTTTACAAGCACAAATACATTAATTGATAAGTTAAAATTTGATATAGATTCTTATATATTTTCTATTTCTACCTTGACATTGTATGAAAGTTTAAATACTAATTGAAATTAATCAAATGCAAAACAATCATCTTACACTTTTATACGGTTATCTTAATAACGGTGATTTCTTCCGATATATTTAAAAGACGTGATTTTAGATCCTGCCGATCTACATTACACTTGATCCTACCGGAATTATAATCTGGATAAATAAATATTCTGTCCGTATAATACAAAGCTTATTTAGAATTTCTCTTCGCAGTTTTTATCCTTCCTCTCTTTGAATACTTTGAATTTTGCAATCAAATCATCAACAGGAATTTCCCCATGCACCACGTTGTCTCTCGTTCGTACATTTACTGTGCCAGCGTTAAGTTCTTTTTCTCCAACAACTAAAAATATATTTATGTATCAATTAAACGTTAGTATTTTAATATATGATACACAGGATATTATTATACACAACATTTATTACCAAGAATAAAATTGAATTGTGCGACTTGAGCATTTCGTATCTTTTTGTTCAGAGTATCGCTTGGATCTGTATCAAGCTCTACCATAAATCCACTGTCCCAAAGTTTATTTTTTACTTGCTCCGCATAATCGTCAAACTGAGAGCATACTGGAATAACCATTACTTGACGCGGGGACAACCAGAACGGCCATTTTCCAGCATACGATTCTGTTAAAATCGCAATCATTCTTTCTACAGAACCCAAAATGGCTCTGTGAATAATTACTGGTCTCGTTCTTTCTCCGGATTCACTAAAATCAAAAAATTTCAATTTCAATTAACTTGCATAAATTTTTCAACTTACATCGCTTCAACTTACATTCAACTTACATATTACTATTTTTAATAAAAAATAGTTTTACTTACTTGACATAAGATAAATTAAACCTAATTGGTAATTGGAAATCTAACTGAATAGTAGCACATTGATGAGCTCTCTTAAGTGCATCCATAATTGTTATGTCGATTTTTGGACCATAAAATGCACCATCCTCTGGATTAATCTTCCACGGTTCTCCAAACGCATCTAAACTCTCTGCTAATGCTTTTTCAGCTTGATTCCACATTTCTAAGTCTCCCATGTATTTTTCAGGCCTCGTCGATAAACATAGATTAAACGTGAAACCGAATACGGAATATACGTGTCTCAAGAAATCAAGCGCGGCAATCATTTCGTCCTTAATTTGATCAACTGAACAGAATATATGCGCATCGTCTTGTTGAAAACGCCTGACTCTGGTTAGTCCAGTTAATGCACCAGCTGATTCATTTCTATGCAGCACCCCGAAATCTGCCATTCTCAATGGCAATTCGCGCCAAGATCTGATACGAACGTCAAAAATCATACAATGACCAGGACAGTTCATTGGTTTAAGCGCAAAAGTCTCCTTCTCAACATCAAAAGAGAACATATTTTCTGCATAATGCATCCAGTGACCGGACGTTTGCCATAATTTACTGTTATAAATATTGGGTGTAACTACTTCTTGAAAGCCTCGTTTTTTGTATTCAGAACGAAGAAATTCAACTAAAATGTTATAAATATAGGCCCCGCGTGGTTGAAAGAAACACGATCCTGGGGAAAGTTCATGGAAAAAGAATAATTCTTGCTCCTTTCCTATTTTCCTATGGTCTCGTTTCGCCGCTTCTTCTTGGAACTTCTCCCACTCTTTCAGTTGTTTGGTATCTGGAAAGCTGATGCCATAAACTCTCTGTAAAGACTCTGCATTGGCATTTCCTTCCCAATAAGCGGAGGAACCCTTGGTAATTTTAATGGCCTTAATTTTTCCAGTATGTCTAACATGTGGACCTCTGCATAAATCAATCAATGGACCACACCTGTACACTGTAGTGGTTGGAGTATGTATTTTCTCATTGATAATTCGAACTTTAAATTCATTGTATTTGAACATCTCCAGGAGATCTTCCTTGGTCATTTCTAATCTTTCGAATGGTTGTTTGTCTTTAACTATTTTTTTGTAAAGAGTCTCCAAGAATGGGAAATCCAAATTAGAAATTCCTTTTTCACCTAAGTACATATCATAATAGAAACCATTATCTATTGGTGGACCGTAACACAAACAACCACCATATACTCTCTCCATTGCTTCTCCTAAAATATGCGCACTGGAATGCCAAAACACTTGCTGGCCATCTTGATGGTCAAACTTAAGAAGTTCGAGTTTACAATCAGTCTCCAAAGGCCTATCAAGGTCCCACAGTTCATTATTAACTTTTGCAATGACAACACTATCTGCTAAACCTTGACTAATGTTTCTGGCAACTTCATACGGCGTAGTATGCCAAGATTGAGCTACAACCTCCTTCCCATCAGGGAGAGTTACTTTTATGTCAGTAACTGTTTTCGAGGCTAACAATGCATCGTACTCTGCTTTAAGTTTATCCCATAATGCAATACGATCCTGAAAAAGTAATTATTCAAAAGAACAATGACTATTTGAACAATGACTATATACAAAAGTCAATTTGAATTAAATTTCTTTACTTCATTTGTTTAAATGTAAGAAAATTAACATACCTGAATATAACTTGGCCACGGATTTAATTCAGAAATAGTCCTTTCCTCAGTGGCGGCAATCTTTTTCTTTGGTTTCTAATGTCAAATTTGAAAAAAAAAAACCATTTAGATTATCGCAAATATTTGTCATTATTGTATTAATTTTAGAAAATACGAAGTAGGTTAATCCATTCGCGGAAATAACACAATTGTTAAAATGCGTATGGTCAGATTGCATCAGTTTATCGATTTTAACAATACAGATGACTGATATATGACATAGTATACATTATATTAATGTGTAATTTGAGCAGTAAATATTAAAATACAAATAAAAATTCAAGACGCAGCATATTATTACATGATATCGAAATAGTAGTATATTTTATAACCAACCCAAGCATGTGTCCGCTTGGAAACATTGTAAAGGTTTCTATAACTGCAAATACGCAAAGTCGTCAACATATTTTACTGCTAGAAATGAAAATAATAAAAGATTTTATCAAATATAAATTATATTCATGCCTTATCCTCCTTAACACTCAGGTTTTCCATGATATTCACCACGTCGTCGCACACGTCGACCATGTTGAAATTGAAATCGGAATTACTTATTGCACATGTGTAGGTAAATGCTTACGTGTGACTCAAAACTTGCACGATGTTTCTAATCTATGAAGATACAACGAATAAGAATACAAATCAGTTTCTTCAACCTTTTCTACTTGATCTACATTTTAATGTAAATAGTGAGAAGAGGAAATGAGGAAATAAAGTGTTAATGTTTTCTGTTTTATTAAAAAATAATCATTTACAAAAACGTATTTTAAATGCTTTGTAACATGTTCAATGTAATGTAACATGCCGTTCAATGTAATGTAAATCATGTAATAGAATAGCATTATCATTAATTTCTATTAGAATTATTAATAGAAATTAATTTCGATTATAATTGTAATTATTGTATTGTAAGGTAATTATAATTGTAATTGTTTTTTTTTTATAATTTGTTCCCCACGCTTCCCTATACCCCGAATTGAAATAAAGTGTGAACTTACAGACACGCCCTTATAAATACCTAGAAATGTATGCGCTCGTGACGAATAATGTGACTTCGGTGGTGAAATCTTTTCCCACAAGCGCGACAAACGTACGGCCGTTCGTCGGTATGAATTCTATTGTGTATTTTCAAATCGTACTTTTTAAAAAATGATTTGCCGCACTGAGAACAAACATGGTTCCGCTGTTTCAGATGATCTCGCTTCACGTGCTCCTATATCAAAAGAACTATCGTTGTCATTTAACATTCGCAACGTTAGTAGAGTTCAAATCAAATCAAAAGAAAATATCCTTGAAAATACTCACATTTACTTGCGAGGAAGTATTATAAATTTTGTTACATATATCACATGCAAACTTCTGCGGACCATCTGGTCTATGATTATTTGCAATGTGTTTGTTTAACGTCGATTTCCAAGCGAAGGACAATTTACAGTCTTTACAATGAAATTTTTGCTGGTCCGCGAAATGCGTACCTATGTGCTGCTTGTAATTGTAACTAGTTGAAAATGATTTTTCGCATACTGTACACTGAAACTTTATCAAGAATGTTTTCGACTTTTTCGAATCTTGTTCATCCTCCAGTTTTTCATTACCATTAGTCACATCTTTGTTCTGCTTTTGTTTCTCATCTATCTCGATAACTTGATTACTACTATTATTGTCATTAACAATACTATCTTTCTCATTTGGTTCTATACTATCGATTTCGATAAAATTCTGAAACTGTAAGAATTCATCATCCTCTTTGCTGTAGTCTGAAATTTTCGAGCTTTGATTCTCAAGTTCTGATTCAACAAATTCAAGAAATTGATCGGAACTGTCATCGTAATTTAATCTTTCGAATATCTCGAAATTTGTTTCGACGTATTTATCGAAATCACTTTGCGTGTCTAATAGGATTTGATTTGTAAAATTTTTTTCTTCATCCTCTAATTCATATTGCGAATAATTTAAATCGTTATGTATGTCATCTCGTATACTCTGCCCTTCATGATTTTCTTCGTTCATATTTGTACTATCGTTTTTGCTCTCAGAATTTTTTGTACACTCAGTAATTTGTGAATTCGGCAACTTTTCAATTAAATTGTTAATTAGGAATTCATAAAATTGTTCCTCTGTTTCTGTTTGTAAACCTAAACGCAACATTGGTTCATCGTGATTCACGATATTATTTATGTCGCTCAAATCATCGGATATTTTTTCATTTTGTACTAAAGTTTCTTCATTTTTATGTATACTTGGATCGGAATTAAGATGTTCGTTACTATTAGATTCTGATAGATCTATTTTTTGAAACAGATCAGCAACATTCAGAGGAGTATTCATTAGGGTGTTATAATTCGATATTGTTTCGGATTTTTCTAAATCCGTCTCGCACGTTTCAATGCACAATTTATTTTTAAGAATATTCTCATCTAATGGGCAAACATATGCTATATTATCACTTTCTATGGAATCGTTAGATTTACATAATAAAAGTGGATCATCATGAACAAGTTGAGTTTGTTCATTGTTAAATGCCATCTTCTCTGAAACATTTAATTCTTCATCTTCTAAAATTTTTGTCTCGCACAGATCTTCTTGTGAAACGTGATTTCTATTATCTTCAATGTTTTCTAAATTGATCTTCTTCAACTTTTTCCATACAAAAAATCAATTACACATAAGGAATATTTTTAAATGATAAATGACGTTAAAAAACAGTAAAATATTTACCTGTTCTGACGTGATATAAATAATTGCATCCAATGGCAAAGCTTTTTTCATATCTGTTTCATTTTCAAGAAAGTCAAAATTGTTAATATGCTGTGTTTGTTCTTTCAGTTCTGTAGCTTTCTGAAAATTCTAAATGAAAGAAATAGGTCAAAAACATATAGTTCTTGAAAATTACTTTCAAAATTCTTACCACCTCATGGTCTTTGCATTCCAAAATTTGCAAATGGGATTTTTCATGCTCCCTTAAGAGAAAGATGAAATTGAAACTTTCACCACAAATTTTACAGTAATGTTGTCTCTTAACAATCTTTTGCTGAGTAGGTGCATTACCTTCAACAAACTGTACATTTACAGTAAGATACACTTATATTCAAAGAATATTACATAATACCACAATTGCTCATCACCTTATTTTTGTATATCGCATGATCTTTTTTCTGTAAGTTACAATTGTTGGAATTAGTTTGCGTATGAAGTTTAACATCATCTTTTACTCTTTCATGAATACGTTTATGCCTTGTAATGGAACTAATCTGAGTAAAACGTTTTCCGCAAATGGAACATGGATACAATTTTATCCCTAAAAATTCATAATGTCAGACTTGGATTTATCGCTTGTTACTTGTTACTTTATTTTGCAGAAAATGTAACTACCAGCGTGCATTCTGCAGTGTCTAATTAAATTGGATATGTGATTAAACTTTCTCCCACAAATCTCACAAATGCAAACATTTGTGCCTAAATGAATATTCAAATGTGTTCTCAGATCTGCTTTGCGAAAGAAACCTTTACCACAGATCTCGCAGAGCTGCGATTTTTCACCAAGATGTATACTGCGATAATGATAGTCATACTGAGAAGCTCTGTCAAATGTTAAACTGCATTGCTGGCACTTAAAGGGCCTCATAATAGTTTCATAAAGTTTATCGTCGATCTTCTTCGGGATAGACTCTCTTGGCACTGTATCTAATTCATTATTTGCATTTTTTAAGCATTCCACGTGTTTTAACAGTACGTCCCCAGCATGTATACTTAAGTGATCGTAAAATTCTTTTTTATTTATGTATCCAGCGTCGCAAACTGGACAAATAAGATTGATAGACTGCATTTGGATCATATCATTTTTACAATTCTGTTCCGGACTTAAAGTGAATGACATGCTTGCATATTCAGACATGAGAATTTTTTTCAGAAAGACTTTATTGACTTTAAATACAATAATGAAAATTAGGGTCAACAATCCTAGCTTTTAGGCATTTGTCTCATTAAACCAGTAACCTAAAAGAGATGTCAGAATATCATTAGCTTGCTACATATTTACATTTATGTATTCTGTCATATACGATTTACGATTAACTACTTCAATTCATATTTACAATGTGATTAGAGTTGCAGTTCAGCAAACGATATAAATCCCATTGAATCGTACACATTAATACGTACATACACGTTACAGACATAGATGTAGTTACATTGATCTGTGACGATTACAACCAATTTCGTGCTCAATATCAAACTCGCACATTTATTAAAAGGAAATGTAACGTATCATAACGTTGCTTGTTGCTTTCGGATACATATTATTTAAATATATGTAAAAAAAATATACAAAGTAAAGTTCATGTATTGGTATTCCTGTTTAAAGCAACAAGGCTGGTGAATAAGAAGTTGGCAGGACTTCGTCATTCGTTAGTTGAATTTTCAAAGATGAATTACATACTATGCTTAAATTTGAACTTGTAACAGATTTGAAGTTTCACTGTGTTTTAAAGAATTAGTGAACTATAAGTGATTTTAACTATAAAAATTTAACTATAATTGTAAATTTGATTACAAGCTAGAAATAGCAAGCAATAAACTTGATCGTAAGGTAAGCCCAAGTAAATCAAGTACACATTAAATTTTCAATAAATAGTTGATTAACATATACTAATGCCCATTGTATATCTAAACGGATGATTCAAATGTTCATTTAAATATAATTATATAACTGTATTCAGAATTTATTCATTAAAATTAAATTAAAAATTCTAGGTGTATGAAAAAATATAGTGATATAATAATGGGAAATTATATTAACAAATTTTTTATTCATAATACTGAGATTTTTAACAATGAAGTGGAAAAAGAAGAAATAAAACATCCATCGCCTATTAATGAAGCAACTGTAGAAAAAGACATTATGCAAACTCCACCAATAATTCGTAAAACGTTAATTGATCCTAGATCAATAACAAGTGGAATAACTCGAACACCAATAGAGGTAATTTTAACACAGATTTGGTGCACATTTTTATATAATAGTAAATAATATGCAAAGTTATCCATATTATGATACCCATAGGTGAATAGTACACCAGTTGGAGTAAATAAAAGGTTATTAGCAATTCCAAGGCATTTACAACTTCCACAATATTTGGAAACAGACATGGATAGAATAATACTTTGCTTATCTCCGAGGAAACCTTCTGTGCCAAAAATAATGGACACTCCAACAATACAACTGCCAAAAGTAATAAATTATTTGTGTCATAATATATTTTGGAAATTTCAATTTTTTAATATAATTTGTAAAGCTTACTTGACTATTTCAGGAAGATAAAGATGCAGATATGCTTTTAACATCAACAACTAATAATTTACTTGATAAAAAGACAATTACGGATATAGAGGAGGAACGTTACAAAATCTTGGGACTTGATCCCAGATCCCCAGCAGCAGATTTCGACAGAACACCAATTTTAATGCCAAAATCTATAGAACGTTTAAGAGCAAGGTCTCAAAATTATTTGCATAGATGTGGTAGTTATGATACAGATATGTTTTGTCAAAAATTTTCATATTGTGAATTGTCATCACAATTCAATGTAACTGAAATACAAACTCTGCCTGATTTAGCTACATCAGCAACAGAGTCTTTAAACCCGGTTATTAAGAATGACGATGATAAATCCAGTGAATCTAAATCATCATGTTCTAGTTATTCATCTGAAACTGAATGTATTTCAGCAATTGGTGAGAAATTACTATTATTAATTCAAAGTTACTTTAGAATTGGAGATTTTTTGTATTTGACAAGGAAATATTTATATTACTAGAGCAAAAATTGGAAGAACAGGATGAATCTCAAAAACCCTTGGAACAGGATATATGCAATGATGTGCGTGTTAATGAAAATACAGACCAAACAAAATATATGTTAAGTGATACAATTAAAGTATGGAAGGATCCATCGGTGTTGAATGAATCTCAAAAAGTAGAAACAAATGATTCGGAGAATGCACAAATTATTGAAGAGAAGATACCGCAAGCACTTAAAGAAGAAGTAATTATAACATTTGATGATGATAATATAATAGAATTAGCTAATTCAAAAAACGAAAAAGCAAAAATCGATGCAGTAAAAAAAAAAAAGAAAAGCCTTAAATCAGACATCAAATTTATAACAGATGAAAAAAAATTTTTTAATCCAAGTGATAAAAATAGAAGTGCAAAGGTATTTAATAAATTAACAATTATTCCTACAAAAATTAAAATATTTATACTTCATTGCAAATTATTACATTTACATTTTATTTTCAGGTTCGAACACCTCTCAGAAATTGTTCAAATAATGAACAAGTGCAAATATTATTAACAAAGTCACCACAAGTATTTAAAAACAAAGGTATTATCACAAAAGTATCGCAAGAAAATACACCACCACACAAAAGATATATTACAAAGTCGAAATTAAATGATATGCAGTGGGATTCAGATTCTACAGTTATTATTTAGAATTATTTTTTATAATATAAAATAATATAAAAATTTAGATATAATTTGCATTTTTTACAAATATCTTTCTAAGAAATTCAAATAATTGTAAAAATTAATTGTATACATTATAAATCAGATGCAATAATATGTATTTAATATAGAATAAATAATCTTTGCAACAAAATTTTTCTTTTTATCATTTGTTTTCATACAAAGTTATGGATTTTCCTTATTATTCATTTGCATAGCTGCTCGTATTTGTGATTTGGCTTTATTAATTGACGATTGTAAATTTTCACTTGGTTGTATCAACTGGGATACGCTAAAAATAATAATATAATAATTATAATTTATTATGAAAGTACGTTTAACATAAAATCAAATAGGCACTATACCTTGGATTTTTTATTACAATCCTTTTTTTTTCATTAGTATTTCTTGGTATTAACTTAATAGTTATATTACTTTGTACCTTTTTTTGACTAGAAAATACATTCTTATTTGAGGTATCTCGTTTCATTATAATACTTGTATCAACAATTTGTGGCCTGACAATTCTAACTTTAACATTAGTATTGATAGACTGTCCTTTGTAATTTTTTCTTTTGTTTCCCGCAGAATCTGGTTTCGATGTAGTTCTTTGAGAACTGTTTTCATGAATATTAGTTCCAGTTAAATGACATGCAGTTTGTGATAAAATCGATGCAGTGTTTTTTTCATATTCTGATGAGATTGATGGTAAACTAGGTTCACATACTGTTCTTGGATCTAAACTTTGTGGTATACCATCATAAATAGAAACTAATGTTTCTCCAGGATACTGTCGATGGAGTCGCTTCTCTGTTAATGGTAAAGCAGGGGTTCTTTTTCTTCTGTTATACTGTTCTCTGAAAATTATTTAGTTGTAATATAACAAGCCAAATATTTTATGTTACCATGCACTAATTTGTTTACATACTTTGGAAGAAATTTATCAACATTAGGATTCAACATATCTTTCTGATTCTTTTTTATACGTACAGCTACTTCTTTTTGACGTTGTAGAAGTTTCTCTTTGGTGTCTGAGATACTTTCAAATTCAGGTACATAAAAAACATGCAACAAACCACCATAAAAATTTTTACCATCAACGTACCGCTTTGCTATTCTATATGATGTATAATGTGAAACATTATCTTATTAGAAAAGTTCAGTTGCATAAGATCATATCACATTAGTAATATATAAAAGGATATAAAACCTTGCACTTTGTATATGAACATATTGCATGTAATATGTTTCTGTAAATTCTTCTGTAGGATAATCAGGTACTCTGTATATCTTTTCAATAGTACCATAAGGTTCAACAAGTTTTCTTACTTCTTCACCTAATTGGAGTTTAGGCACTCCACATATCATCAAATGTTTTGACTCATCATTTACTGTATAAACCTGTTACATAGAGCTGGCGTGTCAAGGAAATATTGTGAAGAAAAAACAAAAATAATAGAGGACTACAAAATAAACTATCTCAAATAAAATTATTTATAAATTTCAATTTGTTGTAATCTGAAGGCATTCGTCAGATGGTTTTTGAAAAAATACATTACACCATGTTGTGTGTAAAAATACATTACTAACACACTACATATACTACACCAACTTAAAATATTATTTATTATTAAGCATAATTTTATGCGTAGGACAGGATACAAATTTGCTACCTTCACAGACGTTAATTTTTTTCCTTGTCTGTATAATGGTCGTGTATGACACAGTTTTTGTTGTATGTGATGGGGAAGCTTGATTATGGCACATTTATCCATGATTTATACTTGTTATATCTTCTTCTATCACAAATTTTACACGACTTGTATTGTTTTGATCGGATGTTCTTCGAAAAGTTCTACTGCTTCGTGCGACATCTATCAGAAAATTTTGTATTAATTACGAACTCGTGTTTTTGTAATTTTAATTAAAATTCTATATATCAAACGTTTGGTGTATTATTAGTTACCGCGAAATATTTTTAGTAAATAAACTGAAAATGCTAGATTCAGTAACAGGTGGCTCTCCCTCGAAAATAATACTTATTCTTACAGGATTAAATAGAATTAAATAAACGTCATCGTAAGAATTTTATTTTTAATGACAATTGTAAGAATACAAAATAGAAAGAGGTGGTAGATCCGGACGTAACATCAAGTATAATATTTCTTGTATACTAAATTCCTAGGATTTTTAAAGTTAAAAATTTAAAAATTCCCTATTAATTTTTGAAATTAAAAATTCGCATTCCGTTGCAAAAAAAAAAAAAGAAAAGGACGTTGAGTTAATGCGCGTGTATTTTCATTTATTCCACATGCAAGGTGCTGTCAGTATACGTATGTTGCCACAATTTATTTACCGAAGCTATTTGTCGGAAGTGGATACGAGTGAAACGGATGTCATCGTCTGAAAGAGTAATGGCGTCCATAGGAGATACACAATTTTCATACTGTCTGTCCGTAGTGTTTCGATTCGCATAAAAGTAAAACGCGAATTTCTGTCAGTATCTCGCCGACGTAACGACGCAAGTAATACTTTGATTCGTGCGTTTCATTCTGTTACTTGGAAAATATTTTTTTCTTTTTACACGAAATGAGTGACATCGTGTAAATATCGCAAATCCAAAGAAAAGGAAGAAAAAAAAACGCGAGAAGAAAAATTAAATCTTTTGTTTTTGGCTTGCCTCTACATTTGCGCAGTTGTGCAAAGACGTGGGCACGTGGCGATAATCAGGAAAACGAAGAGGAAAAATGGAACGGAAAAGAAAGGTGTGTTTCATTACGGAACCACCCAGCCAGACTCATCAGTAGAACTTCTGCTGGTGACCACTGCTGGCTCTAGCTGCACGGGACGTTAGAGCGTGTAGAAAGAGAAACTGGAGTGACTGCTAGCGACATAGTTGTTAGATATCTGGCGGTGGCGGGCTGAACTGCCGCCACTCGCTCGGTCCACGCACGTTCGGGAGATGTGACAAGCGTTTTATAGTGCAACATCATCGAGGAATATTTGTTCGCAATTAATGAGCAGGTTGTTTATCAATGTTTGTAAATAAGTCTTCGCTTCCCGTTCGAAAAACCGAGGGTTTTCATTAATTGTTGTTGAATTCATCGCACCTTTCCGAAACATCATTCGTATAACCTTTATTAAGATTTCGTTGCTGATAGAAATAAGTTTTGTACCTGTTTATCATATACTTAACTACCGTGCTATATGATTGAGAGAAATTTCGAACTTTTAGCAGTAAAAGCAAAAGAATACTTTTGTTCGAAGGAATTCGAGCGACATTTTCACATATTGCGAAAAATTATTGTTGGTTTGTTAAAATTTACCCAGACTTCTTCTCTTAACCCGAGAAATTGTGCAAACAGTCAAGTCAGAATTCACTCGTTAGATAATTTAGCAGGCTATTGCATGCCATATGTGAATTGAAGACGTAACTTAGAAATCTGTCACATGTAACATTAACAAAGAGTAAATATTTCGTATAAGGAATTTTGCAATAAGAAATATATTTTGTGTTTATTTATTTAAAATCAATACTAAGGAATGTATTTTATATTTATTTACAGAATTAACAACTGCTGTTATGTCTGCAAATACTCAATTTGCAAATCCCCCGCCAGCCATAAGTTTACCTAATATGTCTGTGCCACCTCCCACTACTCCAAATTTGTCAGCTCCACCACCCAACTTAACTACCATAAACACATCTGGAAGTTACCAACATCGATACACTAACCACAGAGATGGAGCAAGGGGTTTCTTTAAACCGTTCAGACCTTATCATGCACCCAAAATTGTTGCGGCTGGTCAAGATACACTACAAGATGAATTTGATGGGAAAAGACTTAGAAAATCTGTTATGCGCAAAACTGTGGACTATAATTCTGCTATTATAAAGAGTTTGGAGGTAAGATCTTCAGTTTGATTTATAGAATTTCGTAAGTCTAGCAATGAATAATAATACTGTCTATTTTGTATGTAGAATCGAGTATGGCAGAGAGATTATAGAGACAGACGTGCCCTTCAACCAGATGTCATGTATTATCCCGATCTACTTCCACCGCCCAGTTATGTTGATAATCCAATAAATGCAGTTACTACAAGATTTGTAAAGACTGCAACAAATAAAATGCGTTGTCCTATATTTTGTATGGCTTGGACACCAGAGGGAAGGCGTCTTGTCACTGGTGCATCCAGTGGGGAATTCACCTTATGGAATGGTCTTACCTTTAATTTTGAAACTATTCTACAGGTATTTTTTACTTTTTATTGTATCTTTTCTTCTAGTAATTAAATCTTTCTAAATGTTATAGTTTAATGTTTAATAGTTTCGCACCTATTATGACCTTGCAATATTATTAAATGATCAATTAGTATTGTTTTATTATCAATGTATGATTTTGTGATTTCAATGAAAAATTATAAGAAACACTGAACCAAATTTCCAAAAATTAAAAATTTAGATTTACGTTGTGTCAATTTTTCTTTAGAATTACATTAGTTTCAAATACGTTAATCAAACATACGGTTTTTTGTCTGTTTAGGCACATGATAGTCCAGTGAGAACAATGGTGTGGTCACACAATGAGAGTTGGATGGTCACAGGAGATCATGCAGGCTATGTGAAGTATTGGCAGAGCAATATGAACAACGTCAAGATGTTTCAGGCGCACAAAGAAGCGATTAGAGGACTCAGGTATACCATCCACCACACTAGTCCTTACGTCTCTTGCGCCACTGTTATCGATGATCCGTCCATCCTTGCTGTAGTTAAGATATTGGACATGACTCTCATTCTCTTCCTTTTCTGGTTTTACAACACTTTTGTTTTTAAAACATTAATTCTTGTATGGGTACACAGGTGATTTCCAGAATTTTTTATAAATTGTACTTGAAATATTTACTGATATTTGATATCTTGTATAAAAGATATTTCATTTTTGATAAAAATACATTCCCTATGGCGACATTCGCATTGCTATAAACTGATTTTTTTTTTTTTATTAAAGTTTTCTTGTTACATTTAATTTTGATATTTAATTTTCACGTTTAACTAGGCTTTATATTAAAAGAAAAAAGATTTGATGTGCTTTAATACCATTACAAATACAATCACAAATAGCTGCAGATGTTTTTGCTTGATTAAATGTTTTATTGAAGTTAAATAACCAATAGTTTCTCAAAATTGTGATAACTTTTTACATTCTCGTGAATCGTAATAATTCAAGGTTGATCAGCAAGGATAGTGTAAATTTCTCTGCTAAATATATTGTACGTGTATATTAACATGAAACTTGTCATCTGTATTCGTAGAGTCTTAGGGACCTAAATGAATCTACATGGTCCACTAGATTACGATAGTATACACTTATTATTTTTACGTAGTAAGGCTTGGAGAAAAAAACAAAACAAATTGTAGGAAAAAAGAAATTAGGTCCTTATGGCTCATAGTTTATGGAATTTATATGGTCAGATCATTGGGCAAGATGTGTATATTTAGAATGAAGAATAAACAAACAAGAAATATACAGCAATACCTAGTCGAGATTCCCATGGAATTATAATAAAAATAAATATCCTGTGTCCTTCTTTACATCATCCAAGTTTTCAATAAAGTTAAATAAAGACAGTTACAGTACCATATGTCTCTGAAAATAAAAATAAAGTATTTTCTTTTGGTCTGTATCACTTGTGCCCTTTTGCAGATGAGAGAGAGAGAGAGAGTAACAGAGAGATATAACGAATTTCATGTACACTTCGGACATTTTTTTTGTGCAATAAATGTTGAACTTTTGAAAAAATATTACTCTTGGTATATCACTCGGTAGTCATGTGGCATCAAAAAGAGATTCTACTTTCATGACAATGGAAAAGTTTGTTGCTTGATCAGCAATGAATTTTGTTTGAGTGCCAGATATGACTGTCGAAGATGGTTTTTTGTTTATTTACAATATTTACACATAGTTCTTCCTTTTATTACTGATGTCTGTCTATTCCTCGAGACGAATTGAAAGTAACAGTCCACTACGCGTGTTCTTAGACTACATTATTGATATGTAAATAATTTTTGAAGCTGACCCAATTTGTTTATGTATTTTTACGCGTTATCATACATGTCTTTCACACATATATAATGTATATTTAACTTAGAAAATTTCATACATGAAGAGAATATTAGCAATCATATAATAGATAGTAGCTTGTTATGCATTTCATTTAAGTAATTTTTTTTTGAAAATTATTCTTTACAGGCTCGTTAGTTGATTTCAATCTCTACATAATATATTTAGGATTCATTAAGGACGCATGTGTATACAAATACATAATTTATTTAGCAGATGGTACTATAAAAAGAAGAGAAATATTTATAATATTCTTTGCTTGTTCATACATTTGTGTATATACTTAAACATGTACGTATATAATGCATGTGTAGTATTTATTTAATAAACAAAATGACAAATCAGTAATAAATGTAAGCTATTATATGCTTTAACTTCAATTTCTAACGATCATATTTTGACGTCATATCATAATAATGTCCGTAAGGTGTACCATATGTTTGAGGTGTTCTATTGAATAATAATAAACTTTTCATATTCTATCTCCTTCCACTTTGAATATATTGCATTTGTACAAAGATAGAAAATAACTTAAGGATAGAAAATAAAAAACTTCAATAAAGTTAATAAAGCTTAATGTGTAATCAATCTTTCATCATGCTATATTACTTTTATTATCTAATATTTTATACATGTGCCTACATGAAGTAATAAATGCAAAATGTATATTATACGTCTTATGATGTTGTGGTACTTGTTTCATTCAGAAAATTCTCATTGTGAGCATTTGCAAATAAAGAATCACTCTATAAGTATGTAACAGCGTATTGTTTGAATATAACACTTGTTTTTTGGGTGGGTAGTTTCAGTCCAACGGATCACAAATTGGCAACATGCAGTGATGATGGAACAGTCAGAATTTGGGACTTTCTTCGATGTCATGAAGAACGAATTCTCAGGGGTACATTATCTATTATATAACATTGGAATAAAAGTATTTTTATCTATTTTTTTATTTATTGCTCATAGCTTTAACAAGTAACTAATGTATCACCATTGATACCAAACTGTAATAAATTTGAAATTCATCTAATTATTGTTTAGGTCATGGAGCTGATGTGAAGTGTGTACACTGGCACCCACAAAAAAGTCTAGTCATCTCTGGAAGCAAAGACAATCAGCAACCAGTGAAATTATGGGATCCAAAAACTGGTCAGTCTCTTGCAACGTTACATGCACATAAGTCAACAGTTATGGATGTTAAATGGAACGAAAATGGAAATTGGCTAGTAACCGCATCACGGGACCATTTGCTCAAATTGTTCGATCTTCGAAATTTAAGTCAAGAAGTTCAAACATTTCGTGGTCACAAAAAAGAAGCTTCTAGCGTCGCATGGCATCCAAGTCACGAGGGTCTATTTTGTAGCGGTGGTAGTGACGGAGCTATTTTATTCTGGCACGTTGGGTATGCTTCACCAATTTTCCCTTTCTTTTTGTAATATTATTTTTGACACGTTTTGACATATTATAATTGATTTTTAGAGCTGACAAGGAAGTGGGCGCGATTGAACAAGCTCACGACAGTATAGTCTGGACATTAGCTTGGCATCCGTTGGGACATATTTTGTGTTCCGGTAGCAACGATCACACTTCAAAGTTTTGGACGCGGAACAGACCTGGCGATTTAATGAGGGACAAATATAATCTCAATACCTTGCCCGCAGGATCGGCTGGTGTCGATGACCATGAAATTGGTACATAACAATAAGAATATTGTTATTAAGTTGCTCCATAAATTGTATTTCCAATAGAGTAAATTTTCTACTTGCACGAATGAAACGGCGGGTCGAATTTATGTAATAATTTAATGCTCAGGAAATTGGATCTTGTACTATTGTTTTGACTATTTTATAGCTGATGAAGCAGCTGTAATACCTGGTATGGGACCAGAAGATAGAATCAATGCCGATGGCGAACCAGAAGATAAAAGTGGAGGTATTCCTGGTTTGGACTTGGATCATGCAGTCGATGAAGGAAAAAAATTTGCTAATAAAAAAGTTCCATATAGCAAACCGATTCCAAGGAATTTTCAAGCTCAATGGAATGAAATGGAGGCTGAGGATATGGAGCAGGTAGAAGCTTTAAATGCATTTGTGAATCAATTGATTGAAACCACGCCAGGAGCAGTACCGTTGAATGAAGTGACGCCTAATGGTATTATACTATACGGAAAAATGATTCCCGTCGAACGTAAGTATTTCTATGTTAATAGAAATATTCGGTATCGTAATTTTAAATAAAATTGCAAAACTATTGAGATCGTTGCTAATGTTGCAGCTGGCTCGAAGTTAGCAGAAGCAATCAGTAAAGGGAACGATGCCATAAATAAACTAGTATTCTCTGGAGAAATAGAGGAGTTACGCGACGTTGTGGGTCCACCGGATAACATGGATGATTCTGAAGAATATTTGCAAGACGACGGCGAAATCGATTATTCCAAAGTCCCCGATATAGAACTTCCTCCACCTTTGCCCAGTTCTAAGTTTGCACAGAATCCCGAACTGCTGAAAGCGCTGAACCGCGGTGGAAAGAGGAAATTTGATCAATTGATCGGCTGGAGCGATGGCGGAGCCAGTGATCGAACGTCGAAGATTCACCAACCGGTCTTTGGCGGAGTGATGACGGAGGACTCGCAATCGAGCGACACTGACTTGAGGTATACCGGAACGAAATCGAATCAAAACTCCGAGAGCAACTCTTTTCACAGTGGACACGACGAAGATCTCAGGAAGCTTCCTCACGGTGAAAACACTCGAAATGCGAATCGCGATGAGGACTTACGGTTTAACATATCCAGCGGCCCGGGAAGGCCTAGTTCACGTTCCGATTACGACGTAAGAAGTAATTACGCGGATAAGGATTTTAGAGGTCCACACGGATTTTCTTTGAAGAAGCCTTTGGATAACGACATTTACGAGGACAGGGACCGGGATGGTAATTCGCGGTGGGACGACGAGAAGTCGATGAACGATAACTCCAGAAAAGGAGACAGTGGTTTTTCAGGGAATTTCGACAAACGCGACAACATGCCGTTGGGTATAGTCTCCGGCATAAGTAACAGCATACCTCATTTAGGCAACAGCATATCTCACATGTCGAGCCATCATAATATGCAGAATATTAATCCCAACATGACCCCTCCGATTCCAAGTTTAGTGCCACATCCAAATATGTCTCAACATCCTATGCAGAATAAACCGTTGCATCCTGGTATGCAAGGAATTGACGCTCCCATGCATATGATGCACCATCCTAACATGCATCCCGGCTTTGGCCCCAATGGGCCGCCACCCGGCAACTTCGGCCCTAACTTTAGACCGCCGAATGGCAATTTTGGGCCGAATCAACATTTCAGACCGAGCCCGTTGCCTCCGTTCGGACCAAACCAAGGACCATTCGGTAACAATTTTCAAGGTCTGCCGAATTTTCGCGGACCAAACTCTGGCCCGCCAAACTTCGACCGGCCGGGTTTCGGCCCCGGTTTCCGTGGTCAAAACCCCGGCCAGAATCCGCCGAATAATTTCAACTCGAACTTTGGTAATTTCGGAAATAAACTTGGTCCTAATCGCGGTATGAACCGAGGTCCTAACGACAATAACATGGGAAGAATGGGAAGAAGCGGGTACAACAACCGCGGCAGAGGACGCGACGGCGATCAACCACGAGGAATTCGAGGAAGAGATAATTATTAAGAAGTAATTATTCGGAATGGAAGTGTTTGTATGTTATATGTGTATGTTAACATACTGCCGTTCGTCCATGCCAGTTCTATTCATGCTGGATTGTATAGATCGATAACAAATTCTACGTAGGACGGTGGTATCCTGTGAAAGCATTGGGAGTGTAAAAACGATCCGTGTCGGAAACGTTGCGAGCCATTTTATACTCAGCGTTAGAAAGGAAAATTCGAAAACGAGCGTTCGAAAATATAGCGTGCTTGGTGAATGAAAGTATATATTTTCTTTTTTCCGATGGGACTTTATTTGGTGAGAGAACAACGTCCGTTTCCCTCTCCCCTTTCTCCTCCCCTCCAGAAAAAGCGACTGATTATCGATACTACAGATGGCTAGATTTCTAAATGCGAATGAACTCGGGTCGGATGCAACTGCGACCTCTCTTATTCTCGGCACGTGATACCCGTATAGTATCCAAGCGTGGCGAATCTACGTAAAGTCGCGGAAATTGTAATATATAAAATATAATCAACACAGATGTAATTCCGATTTGGAGAGGAAAAAAAAGAAAAAAAAGGAAAAAACAACTGTTCACAAGCTGCCTTGCGAAAGAATTTTTCTTGTTCCGAGAGATTTCGAGAATTGAGCGCCGGAGTAGAATAGAGAAGCATGTGGAGCATGTTGAACGTTTCATAATTGTTGCTGGTCGTTGAGAGAACTGTGAACCAGAACAATTTACCTATCAATTATTAATAAAAATGAACTAAGATGCAAAAGTACGATTTAATCGAAATTTTATCCCAGATTTGATTTATAGATATATATTAGGCATAGGTTTAATTTAAATATATATATATATATATACATGTGCAAATATAGTTTAAATGTATGATGCATAAATATATATTCTAATTCTACCGTGCATCGAGTTACATTTGAAAGATTTTTTTTTATTTGAATACATAATTCTTGTGACTTCAATTCAATTAACATAAATATATTGTATCTAGCACTTAACATTTCATTCATGCCATCGCTTTACTTTCGACGTTTGACAATTCTGTGTTGAGCAACGACTAACCTCGTGTTATGATTTTTTAAAGTTGCATAAAACTGACAATGGGCAAAAAAGGGAAAACAGGAGGCGGTAATTTAGGAAAAGCCTTGATCAAGGACCGTTTCAACTCGTCAAGAAATAAGAGAAAAGTTAATTCGTCCATGGTAAAGTAGTTATTACCGTCATTCATAACCTATTCGCTTCGTCGTATACGAGAAAGAATAATTTTCGACAACGTATTTTTTTTTAATTAGCTTCATACTAACGAGTTAAACGATGGCTACGACTGGGGACGTCTTAATCTTCAATCTGTTACGGAAGAAAGTTCCTTTCAAGAGTTCCTCTCCACTGCAGAGTTAGCAGGCACTGAGTTTCATGCAGAGAAATTAAACATCCAGTTCGTTAATCCAAAAAGCGGTATCGGGTTACTCTCGAAGGATGAGAAAGCAAATGTACTGGAGTCGCAGCGGAAGAACAAAGCTCTGCTGAAAATACCAAGGAGGCCAAAATGGGACAATTCGACTACGGCCCACGAATTGCAAAACAAAGAGAGAGAAGAATTCTTGGAGTGGAGACGTTCTCTTGCTACGTTGCAAGAGATAGAAGGATTGATGTTGACACCCTACGAAAAAAATTTAGAATTTTGGAGGCAGTTATGGAGAGTAGTAGAACGCAGTGACATTATTGTACAGATAGTTGACGCGAGAAATCCATTGCTCTTTTACTGCGAGGATTTGGAGGTGTATGTTAAAGAAGTAGATCCCAGAAAGATGAATGTCATACTGATAAATAAAGCAGACTTTTTAACAGAGGAACAACGACAAGCATGGACAAAATATTTTACAGACATCAATTTGACGGTTGCATTCTTTTCTGCAAAATTGGCAGCTGAGAGTGAAAGGATGAAAGATATAATAGAGGAAGAAGATTCTGAAAACAAATGGGATAGTGAAGCAGAGGATAGTGATAGCGATGTATCTTCGTACACTTCAAAATTTGCTTCAGAAAGTGAATATGAAAGTGCAGATGATGGTAATAATCTAATTGAAAATGTAGAGAAAATAAGCTTCAAGAGATCTAGTGAATGTAATTTAAATGAATTGGAAAATTCAATAGAGAAATTAGACGAGAAAAGTACAGAAGATAATAATAAGATAAGAAATTCATCAGTATTGTTGAGCAGAGATGAATTAGTATCATTTTTTAAAACAATTTACAAGAGTGAAACGTATATGAAAGGAATCACAACAATTGGTTTAGTAGGCTATCCAAATGTAGGTAAAAGTTCCACAATAAATGCCTTATTATTGGATAAAAAAGTATCGGTGTCTGCTACACCAGGTAAAACAAAACATTTTCAAACACTGTTCTTGGAGAAGGATTTACTTCTGTGTGATTGTCCTGGATTAGTAATGCCTAGTTTCGTTTGTACAAAATCAGAAATGATATTAAATGGTATACTGCCAATTGACCAAATGAGGGATCATGTACCTCCAATTACATTATTAGGTACTTTAATACCAAGACATGTTATAGAAGATCTTTATGGAATCATGATACCTCCACCGCCAGAAGGAGAAGATTCTAATCGTCCACCAACGGCGGAGGAAATTTTAAATGCCTATGGATGTATGTACTCGTGTATTCCTTATGTAAGAGTACGTGATAGTTTATACAAGTTTTGTGATTTATTTTCTAATTTTCCTTTTTTTTTCTTATAGACAATAGAGGTTTTATGACACAAAATGGACAACCAGACAATCCACGCTCAGCGCGATATCTTTTAAAAGATTTTGTAAACGGTAGATTGTTGTATTGTGTTGCACCACCAACGTTAGAACAGGAAAATTTTCATACGTTCCCTCCGCGAAGAAGAATAATTTCTGAGAATAAGCATTTGCCGCCTAGAACAGTGCGCGTGAATAAAGGAAATAAATTTACGTCTGAAGATTTAGATAAAGCATTTTTTCAAAATAATACTTCAAATATACATGTAAAAGGAGTAATTGGAAAAATGTATGGCTCGTACCGAGCTGATTCAAAGTATGTAACATTATTGTATATTTATTATTTGATAAAGTCATCCTTGTATAATTTTTGACAATAATTGTTCGTATATAATAATAAGTAATAGAGCGTGTATACCAATTTTTTTTCTCAAATATTTTGATAATTATCGTAATAATTTTTTCAGCAATATAGAATCAGTGACTGGTTCCACACAAAATTTGTTGCTCGAAGAAAAACCGTGGAAAAAGATCAATAAACATTCAAATAAAAAGAAACGTGAAAAAACGAGAAGACTGTACGCTCATCTTGATCAACATTAATTTTACGAATATTTGTATTGTATTATGAGAATTGAAGGCCTTTTCGCTATATAACAGCGAATCGTAATATTTCGTAATATACAAGTCTCTGAATTTATAAACGCATCAGAGACTCATATCAATTCTATGTACCACAAATATTCTAACAATGAAATACATACGCATATAAGAATAGTTTGCTGTTGTACTTATATGTGTATATATTATAAAATTAAAATATTTCATAATTTGTATTCTTTACTTTTCAAACTTTTTCAATCCCTCTAATACTAGTGTTTCGAAAATCGGAACGACTCCAGTTTTACTTCTGTATATCTTGCCATGAATTACAGATACAGTATGGCAGGTCTCTAAAACGATCTTCGTAGAAAGCAGTATTTCGTTAAATAGGAAGCGCGGATCGAATTTTTACTTGTTGCGAAAAAGTGGAATTGGCTCCACATAATCGGACTCGGAGAATGTGGTGGTACATTTATAATGTATAATTTAGTCTGCTTTTATAACTAAAGTCGTTGATGAACACCAAGTTCTTGGTACGCAGCATGCTGTTTAATAAAATAGTACCGTATGCAAGATTGTTCTTGCAAATTTGGACTCAAATTCGTGAAGTAGTTCGTCTATATCGTTATCTAAGTCCTCGCTGTTTGCTAGCTGAAAAAAATATATTTCTTGATTAGAAAAATAATTACAAAGGATTATAACAACGACTTAAATGAGATCTGAAATTACCACAGTGACTAATTCACAAATGAGAAACGATCCAACTGTAGCTTCTTCATGATTATCCTGAATGTCAATGTTAATCAAATGTACTGGTTGACTATCCTCCTGAGTTCTAGATTCCATACATTCAATTACTTGATCATAAACGCGCTCCTCGCAAGTGATTAAAATATCGAATTTGTCCTTGGATAACTGAAATCGTTCTGGTTTGGGCTTTATTCTACGGTTTCTGTCCAGCATGTGTAATAAACCGTTTTGCGTATAACTAATGTCGTGGTTAAGGAATTTTAATTTCAATTATTTCATGAGCTTTATTGTACTTATCAAAGAGATAATAACGTGAAAGAATAAAAATGTAATAAAAAAATAATTATCTTGTCCCAAAGTTAGCAAACTTCTCGCAGACGTGCTTCTAAGAAAAAGAAGAGAAAAAATTTACTGATTTATTTAATACATAGGATACTATTGCTTGTCTTTTGATAAAAGATCATTGTATATTTCATCATAGGAAGTTCCAAAGTCGTATATGTTTGGACGATCAGGTGCATTTCCAGGAAGTTTAACTTTATCACCAGTTCCGAAAGATTTTACGTTGAATCCCTTTTTACTGAAAAACAGAAAAAACATAAATATCCATTTGTCCAATATCTTACGTACTTAACAATTTAGGCTATTAGGATTGATTACCTCAAGAAGGCATGAGCTTCCATGCTTCTGTTCATATTGCTAGAACATATTACGGCTACGCTTATGGAATTTGGTGTTGGCATCGTTCCAAAATTGTTTACCGATTTAAAAAAAACAATCAAATATATTAAAAAGCGTAATGTCACTTAACCTTAAAGGGTTATTACGCTGCCTGTCACATCCGGTGTACCTGTTAACGTTACATAAAAATTAATATAAAATCTGTTCGTCGTTTCTTACAACGTTAGGGTTATAAAAAGGATTCGAGATCGATAATCGCGTATAAGCTCTGGAAAGTTATATGATTAAAACGATTATCAAGCGTTCCTTACTTATCGCCTTCCCATAGTAAAATTCGTAATAAGAGTTCTATGTACACTATCTCGTGTTTAATAGTTGAACGTGTTTAATAGTGACATCTGCGTTCACACGAGAAGCTCGATCAGAATAGACACGATATCTTACAGGACTTTGCGTCACGCGTTCTAAAATACCGACATTGTAAAAAATCATTAAGATCAAAGTCTATTCAGTATATTTGGGTCTGTGTCGTCCGTAGTATATAAATAGACAAAACATCCAACGTATTTTTTTATCCCACAATTCTATCGGGGTCCTAGGATCCCCTTAACATTTTCGCATTACATTCTGTCGTACCGATTCAGGTAGGTTTTGCATCGTAGCACTGTTGGCGATGAGAATTAAAATCAAAAAATATGTTGCCAGATCTGTTTCGATCTTATTCATATTGTACCTCGCCTGTGGCATACATGTATGAATAAACTTGCAACAATGTATTTTTTTTCGGCCCACGATTGGTGGGGAGGTCTCAGGACCTTACCATTTTCGTATCACATCCTGTCGTACCGATTCAGGCAAGTTTTTTTTTCGGTGCACGCAGCGTAGTTCATGGTAAACGTTGAATTTTTATCGACCAGCGCTCCGTGACGTCATAAATCAGGTTCGAACCCGCCAGTTTGACGCGCTTCGGGCAAGTCTGCGCGAATTGCAGGTAAAGTTAATCGTAGAAAATCGGAATTGTACGAAATTTGGGAGCTTCGCGTTGTAAATCGTGTACTGTGCTACTTTTCTCTGCGTTCTAACCTAATTTATCGCAACGTATAGTGTAAAGTATTGGGAACACGGTGACGTTCAAGTCGAGTTAACCAAACATTTGTGGACGCATTCATTCCGTTCGTACGCGATATACGTGCACGATGATAAAAATGACGATGACATTGCACGGGGGAAGACATCGTGTTACAATTAGATGACGAATGTTATTTTTTTTTGTAACAGAAACGTGAAACGTCACTCGTAAACAGTCTATCGAGAAGAAAGTGTGCGTGTGTACGTGAGGAAGAAACGAGTCCTTTTTAGACATTTTTTTACCAAGGAACCTGTCAGAGCAGTTTCAAGGCAGCGATGCGGTGAGTGAAAAATCAACGAATAAGACAGTTAACCGCATAAGAAGGACAATGTTATGTTATAATTTTATACATACGTCATATAATTTTATAATTTTATACGTTCTTGCATGTATTGTATTTTGTACGTCCAACATACTATACCGTATAAACTCAGTGCATCAAGCATCGATGCGCGCGCAACTGCCCCCTCTCCACCCCTTTGCTATCGATTTTTATATCGATATTGCTTTGAAATCGAAATTGAGAATTTTAAAACTGAACATCCGTTTTAAATTATTGAATAGGCATCGCGCGAATTTTATCGTGTATTTTTTTTTAAACGTGTCGTTTATTTCACGCTTGAAATTTATAATACAGTTAATTACGTGTGTATATATATATTTGGATAACAAAGGCAGAAAAGAAAGATGTTTTCGTTAAATTACACAATGTCGCACAACCGCAAATTTGTTGCAATATCGCGGAATAACAAGCGGCGTTGGTAGTGAAAATTGTGGGTTCCGGGGTGGAATTAAGGCGGAGTTCGGGTTTCGATCTCGATAAGACTTTAATCTTTACGATCAACTAGTCCTTCGGCTCTTTTTCATTTCTCCCAGTCGAGTGTCTTTCTGCTCGCCAATCATTTAGACCGTTTCATTTACGTTTGCTTCGCCAACAATTACGGGATTGCCTCAAACGCGACTGAAAACTCAGAGTATTGAAAAATTAAAAAAATTCAAATAATCGGAAATTTAGAAATTCAAAGACTCAAATTACAAATATTCGGCGATAAATCGGAAATAAAAATAACGGGACAAAAAAAGACTTCTTTGTCTTGAAAGTAAAACTTTAGCGAAAGTAAAAGAGTAGTTTGAAATATGGATATATTTTTGCAAAGATTCGAATGAAAATTCACAAAGACGATGAGATCTACAAAGGACGTTTCAAAGCTTCGTTGCGCGCGCTCCTCAAATTGTTGCTTTTTAAACTATTCGATGACAACTTGATTGAAGAAATTGTCCCAATGAAAAGCGCCAATTGTTGCGACACAGAAACGATCTTCAATCTGCGTCCGTGTTTTAAATCTGTTTCTTCATCAGCCGTCTGTCCCTTCTGGCTGGATTGCTGCTACTCTTTTCGTCGTCGTTTGCCGTCGTTGAGCAAAATGATCGGCTCGTTTTCCTTTTCTATTGTTCTCAAATGGATTTCGTTAGCTGCATACTTTTGTGTGTCATCATCATGGACGGAAATTTGTCTCTTGATCGATCAACGAAATCTCTGAATCGTGTAAAACAAATTTCGCTTGTATTACATGCCACGTACAATGCATGTTTTACAAACATTGAGAAACAAACGAATAGGTAGCACTGCCGAAATTAATGGAGTATAAAAGTGTGGTTAATAATAGTTAATTATTAAACAAATAACACTCGTATGGTCGTATCCAGTTATTAAATAATAGTATAGTAATAAGGTATAATTAGTAATAAGGTATTATTAATTATTAATTTGGTTACTCATTTTTTTTTTCATTTCTTATTCAGCGTTATCACAGTAAAAAGTCTTTAATTGGAACAAAAAGTTCGATTAACTGTTGGTAGATTTATCTTTCAACTGAAGGTTACTATAGAAAGCCGAAGGATTGTTGTGTAGTACATGTAGCTATGACGTAAGAGTGAGGTAACAAGAAAAAAAGAGAAAAAAAAAAAACGATGGCTTTAAGAAAAAAACTTCGAGTTTGCTCGAAGTGAAGTCGAATCTTTTACCTACGGTGTACAACTCGAATTATTTAGCTTCTAAATCGATCCAAACCATTATTTTCGAACATATTATCACTGAAAGTGATTTTAGCGGGGGTAACCTAGAAAATCGGGCCACTTCAGGTGCAACGCTAATGCAACGAAAATTAGCGATTGGTTGATTTGAGTCACGTGATTCGCGAGGGGGCGTGGGGTAGATCTCGAGTAGGAATGGCGTTGTCTGGTACTGAGCGATTGCGCCTGTAATTTGTTTCGTATCGATTCAAATGTTTGCGTATCAATAAAATTTTATCGCAAAAAAGTCGTCTTCGTTTCCTAGTTAGAACAGTTTCTCGAATTTTCCTCTCTCACATTTTATGTTTTCCTTACGTAATTTTCTTACTCTCGTATGTCGCACGTCGAATATTGGTTATCCGCCAATAAATGAAACGCAGTATTTATTCGTATTTATTCGTTATCGTCGGATCGTCGAAAGGAAATGGCACGACGAAGTGGCGTCAACCTCGTTCCCGTGCATTATTATCTCACGCACGTTGTCCAGCAACGATTCCTCCGGCCAGTTATCGCGGATCCTTGTAAATTATTCCGCGTGTGTACGCGAAGACGGATGTCCTTTGACTTATGGATATTGATGAGGGACGTTCCACCAGCGTGAGCCATCTCGCTGACGTTTGACGCATTGTTGTCTGCATAAAATGCCCGATCGAGGCGTCAGCCGCGCGTTGCAGCCTTCCCCCATTAAATTACAATCGAAATTACGGGCCGAGCTTACTCTTCGAATATCAATTGTTCGACAACCTTGTGCCTCTTGTATTTCTACATCTCCCCTCTTATCCTTTCCCTCGTAATCTAAATTAAAACTTTTAATTTTTTTCTCTTAAATCTTACGACTTAATAATCTTTCAATTAAATCTTGTTAATGATATTTTTGATTTTCTTTTCTCCCTTACCGTTTAAATCCTACGGCTTTAAGATTAAAATGATTGTTTAAATCTCAGTTATTTTTCTGCAACTGAAATTATGAACAAACTCGAGACATTCAGTTCGTTCCCCTTTTCTTGCTTTTCTCTTCTGGCACGTTTCTCTTCTTCTTTTTCCTCACTTTTGTCTCCTTCTTCTTTGTCTTCTTTTTTTCTTAATTTCTGAAACATTCGTGCCCGAGCATAAACACGCATAACATTTGCGAAACAGCTGCACGCGACTCGAACGTGCCTCGTGTTGCAGAAATATCCCTCGCACGATTTCGAGCTAGGCTATCGATACGATTCGAACGACTTTTCGAACGACCGGCTGCCGACGTTCGAAGGCGCTCGTCTTAAAAATTGATCTCAAACTCTAATCAAATCGATCGTTGAGTTGTAACACAGATTTGTACGTGACAGAAATGACTCGAGAATACTTGAAAAATTAAATTTTCCCGGCGTGTTTGTTGCACAACGATGTTTCGCAATTAGAAACTTTTTTAACGTGGACGCTAAGCTAGAATAATAGTCAAGTAATAACTCTTATATTTAGTCGATTTTTGAGTAAATGTAAAGACAAATTGTTGTTTGTACAAATTCATATCTTTGTGTTTCCATCTGTTTGAAGATAACGCGTAGCAAAATAAAGGACATACCTATTTACAGTCTGTCGTCTATCATTGCATCAAGAGAGTACATCATTATCTTTGCATGAGATCAACGTGTCTCTGTAAATTCACGCGTTCACACGGCATATATATATATGTGTATATATATGTATATCGCCACGACAATTCGAGACGATCGCAAACACGATGGAAAACAAATTCGAGAGATTCCTCGAATTTCTGATCTTCGGCGTTCTTCGAGGCATACCGATCGAGAACAGATCGTGACGCGAATCGTGATCTTCGAGCGAGCCTGATTGATATCTCTGATCGATCGGAGGACGCTGCGCCGAGATGCGTCGGTGCGTTTCCTGCCGGGGAAATTCTCGATAGCCATTTCCGGCACTTTTGTCACTTTCATCACGCGCCTGGATATCAAGCTATATCCTAATATTAATAAATTCTCATCGTGAGTTTTCTTCTGCCTGAATGAATTTGACAAACACGTGGACAAATGGGATAAACGTGATGTGAATCTACTTTCGACTTACGTGTACGTACCGAATTGAGCAGTTTAATCAGCTAGGTTCGATTTTGTCGAAAGACAAAATTCGTGAAACATCTCTCTGAAAATCTGCCTAAAAAATGTATACGAATGCATAATTGTTCGTCCAGTTGCATATATAAATAGTACATAAAAAACTACACGACTTGTACCTCAGTTCATTCATCAAACGAAGACGACCTTTTTGCCATAAAATTTTATCGATATCCAAACATTTGAATCGATACAGAACAAATTACAGGCGCGATCGCTCAGTACACCAGACAACGCCACTCCTAGATCTACTCCACGCCCCCTCGCGAATCACGTGACTCAAATCAACCAATCGCTAATTTTCGTTGCATTAGCGTTGCACCTGAAGAGACCCGATTTTCTGGCTTATCCCCGCTAAAATCACTTTCAGTGATGATATATATAAATATATATAAAAATATAAATCTATAGTACTATAGTATTATATAAATGTATATAAACGTAATATACAAGTACTGATAATAGATAAGTAGTATACAAATAGTGATTATAAAATTTATTATATACGTATGTAGTTAAACAGTCTAGTTGGAGTGACAAACGAGCGACTAGAAAGAAATAGTACAAAAATTCGTGAGACATCTCTCTGGAAATCTGTCTAAAAATGTATACGAATACACGTGCAAAATGTATACGTGTTACTTACTGGGCACCCCTAATATTTATCCGTATCGCGCTACGAACGATATCTATTTTTTTCCCCTCTTTCCACACCGAGAATTGTCTCGTGACATCCGGAGATCTCAGCTGAGCATGTAAAGTGTCAACACTAACTACTGCACAACGTTCTCGTTTCTCTCTCTCTCTCTCTCTCTCTCTCTCTCCCTCTCCGCGAGATGTTGGGGCAACGTCCTATCAAGGTTACGAATGTTCACGTGTATCGACGAACTTCCTTAACCCGCCGACTATCGTTTTCGTGGCGCGGCGCAGCGTTCCTCTTCGTTCAAGTTGTTTTACAAACCCGTTCTGACCATGTTTCACCAGATGGAATACGACAGTTCCGTTTAAATTATAAATAGATAATAAAAGCACGCAACTACGGCCTACGTGACTGATCGTGCATTTCACGTATACATTTTTACACAGAGAGATCAGACAGATGTTTTACGAATGTTTCTAGCCACGAGTACATCGTTCGTTTTTCATTCGTTTGAATCCAACTGGATGGCTCGTTTAATTAGGTACGTATAAATAGATTTTGCAATTGCTATATATATCTTCATACGTATAAATAGATTTTATAATCACCATTTATATACTATTTATATACGCAACTGTACGTAGCGTAGAAAGTGCATATTCGTATATACAGTTTTAGACAGATTTTCAGAGATATGGCGAATTTTGTCGGGTCACGACAAACGTTCTGCGGTCGTTCCTATCGAAATTTTCATCAGCGACACGCGCGCCGGTCGCTGATCGTGTCTCCTCACACATGGAGGCACAGCCACTGGGATAATGAAGATTCGCGCAACGATAAAACGTCGTCTAGAAATTATCCAACACCCGCTACTCAAGCGCCCGTTATGATTCTCTGGCGATCGAAAGTGAAGCTTCTTCTTTCACAGTTTGGCTCCTTTCCATTTCAATGGCCTAATTTAGTCACGTTCGCGATTGAAATCTGACTGAAATTTCTCCTGCCTCGTCCTTTGCAAAAGTGAATGATATCTTTTCTGCGTCTTGTCGTTGGAACGTTGGAACTCGAGTGAGAACGAGGAGTGAAAGAAATTCAAAGGGCACTCGTCGCTTTCACGCGTCGGGGAGAGGTCTTGCGGAGAAAGCAACGCGGCGAAACGTTTCCTGGCTGTACATCTTCGCGCTCTCGTGCCCGCTCCCTTCTAATATTTTTAGACTTTCTTGTTCTTCTTCGACCTCGACTTCCTTGCTCGACGTGGTCGGAGTAACGAGACAACGAACGAATTCGCTATTCAAAGTTGCCAAATACTCTACACTCTAAATCAATCGAAAGGGACAGTACGATCGCTGTAGCCTGAATTCCCTCCCACGCTGGCATAATCCGGAAATGAAAGAGCCGATAAAGCGGCTAAAGAAGAAGCTAACTCACCATTATCTCGACTACCACACCAATCTATACTCTTGTCGGCTCAGAAAATCAACAGAAAATCAAAGGAAACAAATGGAGATCCTCGTACGAACCAACAACAATAACTAATTGGCTAACAACAATAAAAAATTGATTTTTTGAAGAACTGCCTTGGTCTCTACCAGAACACGACCAAGTTGTAATCTTAAGAATCATAGCGGGTCACAAAAAAAATACAAAAAATACTCACCCACGAGTATCTCCTCAACAAAGGAGGATCTCTGAGGAGAATTTGCGATTTGTACAAAGTTCAATTGACAGTGGAACGTTATTATTGTCCAGTGCAGAAAATATACCACGAATAGACACCATAAATGAACATAAGTCTCTCCCTGAATGACAACTCGAAGGATAAAGAATCGATCTTAAAACTAACATACCTTCTAAAACAATTTAGCCTAATATAACAAATTGCAAGATTTGGTTTCAAGTCGCTAATAACCCATACAAATTTCGTTGACGTGACTTTAAATAACGAAAGCAAAGAATAATCTCAAAACTGATGAACCTTCTAAGACAGTCTAACCTGATATAACAAATTGTAAGAGTTGGTTCCAAGTTTCAAGTCGCCAATGACTCACACAAGTGGTTGATAATGCGTCTTTAAGTAAAAAAGGCATCCTAAAACTAACAAGACCTTGTAAGACAGTCGACTGAAAGAATGTGAAGGAAACCACAGTCGATGATGAAATATTCGTGGTGCATAGTTGAGATGGTTGGGCGCGATGAATCACGATCGAATCGATCGAGAATGGGCAGAAAAAAATGGCGCGAGAGGAGGTTAAACGATGGACGGGGGGCGATTTGTCTTTCTAGCACCTCGTTGCAAGCAGCGACTCCTTTACGGGAAACAGATAAAAGTAGGAAATTCCTTCTATGGGGGAAATTCACACTTTCAAAGTGAATTCGTTATTTCGCGTGTTATCGTTTGTCGAGATATTATTCGAATTAAGACCAATTGCTCTACAACACGTTTAATTTAACAAATACACGAATTTAATAACTGTTGAAGAGAATTTTAATAGAGTTCGTCAGAGTTTAGAGTTTCAACAGAGTTTATAAGAGTTTAGAGTTAAAAAGAAAAAAATTAAAAAGAGTTGATTATAGCTTCCGTATTTACAGACTGTGATACGTTTAATTTTGGGGGGAGGGGGGACAAATTAACCACGTTGTAATTAAATTTGAATAAGTTACATTCAAGTTTGATAAAACATTTGTTTTGTTAAAATTTTGTTTCAATCAATTGAATTAAATTTAGTTGAATCTTTGTTTGAATTTCAATTAAATTTTTGTTCTAATTTCTTCTCAAGGCAGGAACCTTTTGAAGAAATTAAAATAAAAGAAAGACACGATTTGTTTGAAAATACGTCCAAAAATTTAAATTTCATCGTGTATGTATGTATGTATGTGTGTGTTATAGTCAAACACCTAGTAGATTCAAAGATCTGTCTGCTAAAGTCGAGAAATACCGTATACGGCGCAACACGAAAATTTATCGAGATGAGACGAGCTGGAGAGAAACTCGAGCTCGATCGTTGATATTCACTAAAATTAGGTGACCATCCGTCTTTGCGACGCCTTAAACGTCGTTGAAGATTGCTCGTTGCGAAAGTAGAAAGATGAGCAAGATTGTTCACCGCGAGGCTCTTCACGGTGTCCGTCGTGAATATCGGAACGAATTGCGCAACGCGCAACGTTGTTCAGAGATTCTCTGGCAGAGCACCGAGAAATCCGTCTGGCTGGCTGCCTTCGATCAGTCCAAGAGTCGCGCGCGTGATTCGAGTTCGAAACAGCTTGGACAACGAGCTCGTCCTAGACATCGTTTCCGATTAACGCTGGGAACCATCGATCAAGCATCGAGGCATCAAATTTTTTTCGTCGTAGAGTAGAAAAATGGAAAATTTTATTTATATATATATATATATATACTTCACGATACGAAAAAAAAACATGTTTCTTTCACTTTTATACTAACTCGCTTAATACGAAATTACTTTCAAGTGAAGCTAAAATGAAACCAACCCAATCAATCGATCGTTTTGACCATTTTGGTGAATAAATTAAGCGATCAAACAGGGATCAAGTTCGGTACGATTTCAACTTTTTTTCGAAGAAATTTTTTTGGACATCTGGAACTCTTCGAGCTCGCGAATTTTGGTCTTGGTTTCAATTCGTCGGTATTCGACGAGCAGCAGTCTGATCGTGAAAAATTGCGTCACTACGCCGCGGCGTCATTAACATAACGAACAGCGAAGAAGCTTCAAGAGGGGCGCGGGGGAGAAGCTTTCAATTAAACAGCAATCGTCAATTTCCGGCAATTGTAACCGGATAGATCAACAGATGAACGCGCACGTGAAATTTCTGTCGTTACGGGGCTCGCGAAGGATACGGATTTATATAACGGAACCACCACTTATTGACCATAATTATCGCATTACGTTGCATAACCTTGCTACTCTGATTCGAGGTAATCTTCGTGCTCGTACGCTCAGCTGATCTTCCTAAATCGCCACTCCGCGGACAAAAAACAATTTTCGAAGAAACGAGTTTCTTTTCTTCTTCAAATTAAACTCCTTTCTAAATTACGTGTATTTTCTAAAGTACTGCAAGTTACTCTGTACAGCAGGGGTGGCCAAACTTTTCTACTCTACAAAAGTGGCAATTTTTTCTCAAGCGTCGCTAAATTATTTCGACCATAAAAACGCGTTTCTAAATGGTAGTAAACATATATTATAGTAATAATAGTGTAATAATATATTATAGTAATAATCATATATAATAGTAAACATGTAAGGAGGACATTAGAAAAAGACGAAATAACTTACTCTAATAAATAATAATAATAATAATATCTTACTCCAACATTTACAAGTATCAGTTATAGTCGCGTTTATGACATTTTGCAGTATAAATAAAATAAGAGTATAAAAGTAATCTTTGCGTTAAGTTTACATCGCGAATGTTACATCATTTATTAGTCGAATCATTTTATTTGGTCGAATTTCGTTTAATTCGTCGTATCAAGGGGATAGCTGTGCTATAAAAGAGTACAAAATTGATCTTTGTGTTAAGTTTTTTTTTTATCGCGAATGTCAAAATGCAAAATAAATATCATTTCATTTAATTCGTCATGTCGGAAGGGGACAAGCTAATAAGTACGAAAATTTCGACGAAGCGGACGAAGGCAGAACGCGCCGAGTCGTTCATGCGTGTCCTCCATTACCGGTTCTTCCGCGTTTGCCCCGGGATTTCGCGTTCGAGCCACCGTTTTCGCGGTTTTTCACACACCTCGACTTACGGTACATCGCATTAAAATCAAAAACGTCACCGACGACGCGCGATGTTGCATAACGGAATTGCACCGGTCTCTGGAACACGATCACCAGAAATAAGTAGAACGTCCGCAGACGTTTTTGCCTCCCCCCGGTTCTGGTTCCCAACTGACGCACGACGTATCCGCGTTTAATCTTTTTCTCTTTTTTTCTTTTTATTAATCCGTTATCGTCAAAGTGGACCGGTCTACTTTGAGGAATCACTGCGGAACGCCACCACTCTCTTATCTAACGCTTATAATACGTGTTAACCAGCTTGCTGCACTCATCTAAAGAAGTAGGAGTTTTCTTTTTTATCTTCCACAGAGCGTGTGAACAGAATGTGAACAGAACGTGGAAAATGTAATTGAACTGCGAGTGAACTGCGACTTTGCAACTACTGTGCTTCCTAATGTCTCTCGAACTCGACCCCGTTCAATGATGACTTTGACTCTTCTCTGCAGCTTACTACCTTTTTATATCCTCGCATCCTTTATCCTTAAACTGCCGGGTCTCGTAAAGTTTGGTTTTCCTCGTTACCTGCTCGTTAGTCTTACTTGCGTCTGTTTCTACTAAAAACTGATCTCGTCATTAAACTAAAGTTAAACCCACGTTACGGCGCTAAGTTTCAAAGTGTTAAGACATCACAATCAGTGAACATCTGTTTGGCATTGTTTGTTCATTTCGTGATTCGAACCTTTGCTTATAATAGATTCATAAATAGATTTTGAATACTTATCGTCAGGGTTCATTAAACTAAAGTTATCTAACCTAAACCTAACCTAACCTAAACCCACGGTGCTAAGTTACGGTGCTAAGTTCCAAAGTGCTAAGACACCATCAGTGAACATCTGTTTGTTTGTTTGTTTCGTGATGACTGCAATAGATTTTTAATATCTCTTACTTATTGTCAGGGATCTGTCAAAAATTACCTTCGTTAAAGATCTATTCGTTGGGCCTTAAAGTTGGATTTCGACCAGTTCTCGAAATTATCGTCGATAATTTTCTTCTAAAAACAGTTCGTTCCATCTATCATCTGTGACATAGATTTATTATCTCGAATAAAAAAAAAAAAGAAATCTTTCTTAGCGATTCTCTCCTCGACAACATCGTCAAGCTGTTAATTTCAATTGAGACTCGAGTTTCATTAACGTAATCGTGAAACGGTGATGAGTATCGCGTGGTAGAAGAATTGTATTTAAGTAATTACGAAGGTTTCGCAAGTTAAGATTCGCCGACATAGCGGAATCGGTATCGACGTTGGTCTAATGTAAGTCTGCGAGGCTTAACCCCCGGGTATTAAGCGTTTCGTAACGACGAAAGGTCACTGATGCATGCTGATGCACCGTGAAGAGAGAGAGAGAGAGAGAGAGAGAGAGAGACGTCGAGACACTGCCACTAGTTCTGCTCTGTACATCCTTTCCCATAGCCTTTCTCTTTCACCACGAAGACATATCTGCTCTCCTCTGATGTGAGTGAGCAAATGTACGTATGTACTTTCCCCTCGTCGTCGCCTCTGCACCCCGTTTGCATTTTCAGTCTTTTTTCTATATGCGTGTTATTCATTTTACGCGATTCAACTTGTTGACCGGTTAAACTTTTTCGTTTCATTGCAATTTCTTCTTTAGATTATCTGTACACACAGGGTGTCCCTCACGAAGCATCGTATGGGTCCTGTACATACAAGGTGGACCAAAACAAATCTATAACTTTTTTTATCATATAATATATCTTTTTCAATTTTTTTTTTCTTTCTACAAATCAGAGTACGCTAATAGAAATTCATGTTTGAACTTAGATTCAATTTAAAATCAATAAAATTAGTTTCTTTCTTACATCTTAGTATATTTAGTATATTTTTATATATTATTTAGTTTTTTTTAGTTTTTTTAGTTTAAAGTTTAAAGTTAGTTTTTAAGTATATATTATATGTTATTTAGTTCTTTTTTAGTTTATTTAGTTATTATATTACTATTTAATTTTTTTTTTATTTTCTTAGTTTTATTAAAAAAAAAAGATGCGAAGAAACTTTTGACCCACCCTGTACATCGCTGTCTCTCGAAAACGACTACCATTACCATTGCCATTTCACATGCTCGAAGGACGTTGCTCCCCCCATACCAATAACCAGATCCATCGATCCGTCATCCTCTGTCCGTCGTGATTGTGGTCGGTCGTCACGATCATCGATCGCACGGACAAATCTCGACTTTTCTCCGGTGAGAAAGCTCCGAGAGTCGGTGGTGTCGTCGTTCGATTGCGTAGGACGGTTTGCCAAAGGCAGCGCGCTCGTTTCCATTTTGATTCGGTGCAGCTGCCCGCGTGTGCCGCACAGGGCCCGTTAGATCGTTACGTAAACGCGATCGTCCTGGACGATCGAGATTCTCGAGAGAGTTGGACGGGATCCCAAGACGAACCGCGACTTCGTAATGAACTTCGTGTAGAAACCGGAGGGTAGAAGAGAGCGAACAGAACGATGGGGATTTGCATTTGCGATCGAATTTTTATTTCGTTTGTCTCTTTTTTAATCTTTTTTTCTCTTCAACAACGACAACGTCGACACCGCCAATTCTAATTCTAACTTTTTCATAGAAACGTTTCGGGGTTTCGAACGATCTTTTGATAGATGTACGAATAAATGTTTGCCTTTTGGCAAACGTGTATTCGACTCTTCATTCGTATTCTGTGTATATCGTCAGTCCAAACGCGTTTGGCAGTATTAGCATTTCACAAAAGTATTTTACGTTCACCTTCTACGGATTTATTTCAAGTCGACGTGTCGTGCGCACTCCTGTGAACGATTAACGAAATTTTAGCGGTCTCGACAATTAAGTATCTAATTGCAAATTATCTAATGCATAATTATTAACTCTTGTTTGCTGTCTTTGGGTCATTGATCACAGCAGCATATTATGATTAAAAGTGATTTTAGCGGGGGTAACCCAGAAAATCGGGCCTCTTCAGGTGCAACGCTAATGCAACGAAAATTAGCGATTGGTTGATTCGTGAGGGGGCGTGGAATAAACCTCGAGTAGGCGTTGTCTGGTACTGAGCGATCGCGCCTGTAATTTGTTTCGTATCGATTCAAATGTTTGCAAATCAATAAAATTTTATGGCAAAAAAGTCGTCTTCATTTCCTAGTCAGAACAGTTGCTTCTGGACCTTTCAGTGAGATGAATCGTACTGGGGTACAAGTCGTGCAGTTTTTCTATCCTAAGGTATTGAAAACTAAAAGTTAATATTTTGTAGATGCATCAAATCTTGTACAGAATTTAAGTAGTTTAGTATAGAATCTAGTACCAAATCTAGTATAGAATTAAAAAATGTTTCAAATTTCTAGAATGTAATTTTGGAACAGAACTAATTGTCAAACAAGAGATTTATTTGAATTAAAGACGAGGTAAATTAAAGTTGAACTGTTCTCTCCGCCTACAGTCCAACGACACCACACACGAGGGTTAAAAATTCCTCGAAGATACACGGAGAAAGCGTCATTTCTTAGTCCTAAGCGCTCGAACATTCACAACAGAGTCAGTTTAGAATTATTGCTTCTAGATCAACAGAGATTACACTTACATTCCACTCGTTACGTGATCAACGATAAATCAGCGATTTCCTCATTCTAGTAGCAATTCTCGTTTATAAATTTCATTTTGCGCGCCATTAGGCATTGTCGTAAATTGCAAATGAAATATTGAAGATTCGAAGATTCAAGGATTGAAAGAAAAATTAAACGACGATGCGTTTCCGAATGTCCGCTGGTGGATAAACTCTGATTTCTGATAAGACTGTGAAAGTAGCGATAGCGGTAGATCGTGACAATGGTGGGGAGAGCGGCCTTGAGCGGTCATAATCCTCGTTCTAGCTATAGCTAGAGAACAGGCGGCACGGGATAGCTGTAAGAACCATTTAACAATCGACCATGTACCAACCCATAAAATTTTTCGCGTTAAATCTCGAATTCGTCTCAAACTGTTGGCAATGAAAGTTATTTACAACGACGATTAATATTGTTTCTTTCTTTATTTATTGCGTAGTTTGGCAGATGATTCGTTGTGTTAACAATATCTTTCAGTTTCATAGACAATTTACAGTGGAAATCATTCTTAACACAATCTGACAGATTGCGAACAGTAACGTTTCAACGAAAATTTAGACGTTAAATTTAACGCGGTAAAGAGGCAAAGCAAGTTTCAAACAGCAATAAACCGATACTTTGAACGGATATTCAACCACAGTTTATCTCGCGTTGAAAATGCTCGATAAACTTCCGTTGCAATTTGCCGCGTAAACGCGTTTTAAAGGCCGGTTTATAGAAAATCCAAGTGCGACCAGGCGGTCCGAGTCTCTTCATCGGCCCATGAAATCAGAGGGCAGCTTAAACAAGCAATCAACAGCCTGGAAAACTCATTGTTCCGGCACCCTAACGAGCGGAATTTTCTACATATTTATACTACAAACGGACACGGTTGGTTACCCGACGGTCCGCCGCGTTCCCTCGCGTCGTTTAATAGAAACAATCAAAGCAAATCTGTCATGGCCGACTTACGGCCGCGTATCGATTTCTCTCCCTTTCGAATTGGATCGAAACGAGAGTTGAGACTCTCAGGGTTACTATTGGGTTGAGTTGTCCCATAAGTAATGTCGCATTTTTGCGTATAAAATAATAGACTAAATAACCTTTTTATAATAAATAACAAAAATTTATATTGTCCGTTATTTTGTACGACTTTTTTCCCATCTTGTGGGGCAATTGTATAATTTCCTTCTTCCACTAAATTCACTATTTTTTTTTGGTAGAAAATGCAGACACACGCATTTTTTCAAGCCTCTAGAGAATCAAAATTTTTACCATCTAAGCGAATTTTGTGACGATATAATCTGAGGGTGCTACATAAAAATTTCCTAGTTAAACTCCCTTAATTTTTGTTTGACTAGCTTTTCTATTGACTAGCTCTGCCAGTTTCTCCTCGATATTCGTCTTCAACCGGTCTAATTGATCATATTATTTCGCAGAATCTATAGTCTCATTTTGTGACAGAAGTTTATAATACACTATTCCATTCTTGAGATTTCTGATCTCAGGGGTATATGTGGCATTTGATGCCTCAGTTGCAAGACTGACCACACTTTTGTGCACAATTTAAATCTTTGTCTGCAAGAATATGACAGTATAGTATATTAAATACATGTTATACTTGGTTTTAGGACAGTAATAATTAATTTATTGTAAACAATTTATATTGTATATTGCACATTGTGTATATAACTTATACTTTCATATTGTGTAACATTGTGTATTTATCAAGTATAATTTATAATTTATACTGTACTATTTTTATTACACAAACATGATACATGTTCTATAGTACTTTAGATTTCTGAGCGAGGTATGTGGCATTAGGTGCCATTTGTGTCATTTGCAGGACAATTTAAAGTTTTGTCTGTCAAGAATGCCATAATACAGTATATTGTACGTCATAGGCGGTTTTGGGATGGTGATATCGAACAGAGCGTGCATGAGTCGTAGATCGCATCGACGTTGCACGCCAGTTCGATCGAATGATACAAATGTACAGGCGTGGACGTATAGAACGAGTTGCTTCGAACAACATTCGAACAGACGCGCACGGCTGTCGCGGATGGTGAAACGTTAATAGAAAACAATCAATGGCCCCGCACGTGCACCGATCTGTATCGATGCACTCGAATAGGTAGTATATCTACAATTTTATGCAATGACAAAGGGGCCTTTATTTTCAGCGTGATTTCATTCGGCCTCGTGAAAGCCCGACTATTTTTCGAGATAAAATTTCATTCATTCATTCATTCTCGTGCGTAGAATGGAAAGTTCGATGGAAAGTTTGATAAAATAATGCGTCGAAAGATTTACGATCCTCTCGAGGATTTAATCCATTCATCTAACCGATAAGATTTTATTCTTGATTTTGTTTATATTTATTTAAGATTTTGTACTTGACTCGTATTCGTTCGTTTCGTTTGTTTGAAATAAAAATTAATTCAAAGTCAAGAACGAAATGAAAACAATTGCCTCGATTCTTCGAAAAATGTTTTCTCTATCGTCGTGTGAAAGCGAGTTCGACGGAGGGACAAATAATCGGTTCTATGTACAAAAGCACACACTTTAAGTTGTCGTTAACCAAAAACGAATATACGTACAATTTACATACAATTTACGTACAATTTACAGTCGCTGACTGAAGGTAGAGCCTGGAAAGAAGCAACTTTCGCTTTGTGTAATGCATATTATGTACAGGGTGGAAAGAAAAGTTTGTCCATGGCTATCGTAGATGAATTCTACACTTTAGATTTGATGGAAATGCCTGTAATCTGCCGAAAAATTGATCTTGATTTTGAATTTCAAGGTCAAAAAAATTCTTTTTTTTTTATTTACATTGTATTCTACTCATTCTTAAAAGTAAAAATTTCCAAAGAACCATAGGTCTCAATCTAATAGTTTGTGATCCAAATCAACCAATCGCTAATTTTCGTTGCATCAGCGTTGTACCTAAAGAGGCCCGATTTTCTGAGTTACTCCCGCTAAAATCACTTTCAGTGATAAAATAGAATGATTAGATATTAACAATTAGCAATTTTCATGAATTTTATTCAAGATTTAATTGTCTCATTGAAATTTATGGTATAGACTCTTAAAAATGTGTGAAGATACAGTATGAAATGTACGAAGAACGTAATTGCAATCATTGAGAAAAATAAATCGTAATCAATTCTAACTAGAGTTCTTAAAAAAACATAGGAAGATAATTCACACTTTCTCCCTAACGCGACGATCGATTAGCAAACTTAGCATTAACTTCGTTTCACAATTATAACCTCGTTCTAAATCCATCGTTCTAACAGGTCCACCGACTTATGGCAGACTGTATAAGTGTATATTACAACTTTAATAAAACCTAGTTCTCTTCGTAACTATTCCTCCTCTTTAGACTTCTTTTTTGTGTCAAAAACAAATTACAAAATTTCTTCTCGATCAAATTGGTTATAACAACTTTGTGTCTTCCAAGATGATACCATAATCAAGACAATTACGTCAGTCTAGAGAGCTAATACCGAGTCGCCTAAGATCGTTAAGACTTGGTTACCGACGGAGTAGAACTTTCGAAACCTTTCGCCACACCGCGCTTTCGCCTTGTGGAGAATTATAAAAAAAATGAAGTTTCAGCTATGTTCTTTTGCACTCTTTCGTCGAGTGTGATTCGAAATTAGTTTTTATCACAGAAACTCTCACGTTGAATCAAACTCGACATTTTTAAATTGCCAGTTAAATAAAAAAGAGGAAAAAAATAATTGAAAAATAGTTTGGTGTGCAAAGAGTTAATTTTACGCGAATGTAGAATATGTTCCGGAAAGAGAAGACTTCGAAATTAAGCGATTCAAGGGAGAGAAATGGCCCCACTGTTCGTTCGATTGGCAATCGTGAATCACGGAACAATCACGTCTCGTTAATTCCGTTTCAAGCTTGGTTTCGTGACTCGTTTATTATTTATAGGGGCACCGAGCCTCAGATAATATGCAAATTCGTTTGTTCGTTGACGTCTGTTTTTGCGCCGGCTAAACGAGCCGGTGTAGAGTACGTACACACGTACACTTGCTTACCTACCGCGCTGAAGTCGCGCGCGGTTTGGAGATTTATGCGCGTTGGCCGTCCTCGTAGCCAACCGGAAGCTCGTTACGAAGCCGCTATTGGCCTCTCTCGGTTCGCGCACGAATCGAACATCTGCAACTCGCTTTCCTCAAATCTTGTGATTTATTAGATCGTCGCTGGCATTAACTGGTGCGAATATTACAAAGTAAAAAGAAAATGGACCTGGCGCCAACTAAAATACGTGTTAATGCTGCAACATTCGAGAGAATGACCGATACAGCGTCCGTTTATGCGAATAGAACGAATAGAATCATCATTCCGCTGATTTAGATTCGACTGAAAATCGCGCAAATAGGGTCTGTCAGTCACGAAAGAAAGCAAAATATGATGGAGAAAGAAAAGCTGGTACAAGTTGTGGAAATATATATTCATTTCATATAGGTTAACAAAAAAAAAAAGAAGATAATATTAATAATAATGACATTGCACTAGTGTAATTTAGCCTTTTCTTTTTAATTGACACAAACTCGTTATCCCCGTCGCTTGAAATATTTGAAAGTTCGAAAGTTCTTGGTTTTCATAGTTGATGGTAATTTTATTCGGACGATTTATTCTCAAACTTTTCTTTTTGCCAAGCTTTCGTAAATTTGCTGATATCCGCTGCAACGATTCTTTAAATTGTGTTGAAATTTCAATTTTCTGGCCGCGTAAAAAAAGTGCCGCGTAAATGGAGAAACGGGTGTATGTGGATATTAAAATGTTTCACATGCAAATATCAAGAACGGTATCTGGTTTGTCCAGGGAATTTTTACGAAAATACACGGTGACACTGCCTTTATACGTACGTTATATTGCATTTCTTTTTTTCGATAGATAAAATTTACTATTTTCTTAATAGTTACTGTAAACTTTACTACTTTTATTACTAATTTATCAGAACGGTTGCATATACTTGCAACCAAGTGCAATTATTCGAACTAATGCAATTATTCGATTGGAGACGATCTTCGCTAGCGGTTCGTGTCAAAAATGGCGGGTTCTAGTCGCCGCGAGAAAGTCGTCGGGCTATGTAGCATGCTCTGAATCGGCTCGAACGAGGGGAGAGGGTACGCATCCTCGGAATGACGAAGGAAAGTGAGTCAAATTCTGATTGATCGCGCACGTTCCGGCGTGCACGCTCGAGAAGTTGAAACGCATCTCGTAACACGGTTCATGGATCGCGCGCGGTGAACGAAGAAAGAAAGGAAGAGGCGAACGGGCAACTGAAAGAATCGAGAGCTCGACACAGTGATCCAAAATCATTTCGTCGCGCTAGTATCGCGAGTATTCTGTTCATTTTACAGGTTTTATAGGCTACGTACGTAGATACAATGTAAATAGATCGTACATGCTCATAAATTTACAATTATTCAACGAGTTCGACATTCACAATTTAGAATTCAACAAATTCAACGTTCACAGTTTACATTATTCAATATACAAGTTCGACATTCACAAATTCATATATGCCTCACAATTCAACAAACTCAACATTCACAATTCACAATTCAACAAACTCAACATTTCCTCCATTCATTCTTATTAGCGACGAGTAAAAGGGATAAAGAGAAAGTTTTTCCACTCGAATTTGATTGACACAATTGAGGTGGAATAACTTCAAATTTCCCTCAAATACAACTGGCGTTCGAATCTAAATTTTCTTTCTCGCATATAAGTAAAAATTAGAAATCCTTTTGTTCCTTTGTTTATTTTTCTTGTGTACTTATTGTTAGTTCACCATTTAGTTCACAATTATGTTATTAATATGCCATTGAACCATTAAATATTATTACGCTAATATAATGTTGTAAATTAAAATATTTCAGTTATTATAAAAATAAATCCGATTGAATATTATTGTCATTATTAAACCATTTCGATTGTTATAAAAACAAATCCGATTTCCGCTTCGCTGTTTTGATGGCACAGCAAAGCGAAGCAAGATGGCGGCCGCCAGATGGGAGAATCTCCCCTTTTCATTCGCGTTTGAATAATATTAGCGTATCGTAACGCGCGATGAATAAAAAGTAGTCGACGATATTACATTGTCGTTCATCAAGGTGCACGATGGCAAGGTAAGAGGCCTAATCGAGGTCTACCGGATCGGCATTTAATCGAGGCCTGCCGGAATCAACTAGGTTAATGAAAACGCGCAGCGTGCGCACTCGGTTTGCCTCTTGAACCGTGAATTTTTCTCAACTTTCTGTCGAGCGCGTGCTTTCTTCTCGAAAAGAAAACAATCCCTTTCGAGAAACGAGGATTTGAAAATTATTCCATTACAGAGTAAATATTTTCAAAAATTATTCTACTGCAAAGCTGATATTTTTCAATGAACATTTATTGTTTAAAATTTCCTATTAATTACGGGGGAGTTGGTTAAAAGCTGGATATTACTTTGCATTCTTTTTTTTTTCTTTTTTAACGAGAGTTAAACGAACGAAAAAGTGCAGAATTTTTAAACCGGATAATTTTTGAATTAAATTTGACCGGATGTTGGTACGTTTAATTATGTAGATTAATGTTCACTTTTTTCCACACTCGGAAATGGAGAACTTGTAAAAGTTGCTGTCGAAATTGTCGTTAATTCGATAGCTGGAACATTTTAAAAGTATTTCAAAGTACCACACTGTATCATACTAAAAATAGTGTTGCATATTTCTTACATTGAATTATTGACTAATGAAAGTTAAAAAAAGTAATTTCCTTGACTTTTCATTCTCGTCGACGCAATTAGACTCGAGTTAAAGAAAAGAAAAGGAAATAAAAGATTACTTTATCGTAAATAAGTATAATTATATATTAGTTATACGTAAAAAATTGAAAGTTGTATATTAATTGTAAAAATTTTTAAGTGTAATTACGTATGAATTGTAAATATTTACTTACGTACGGCAAGATTTCAAACAAAGAAGCGTCATAACCGATCGAAATTTCCGACGTATCGGCGAAACGAGATGCTATCTGAAGAGGCAGGAGGAATTCAGATAAAGAGAGGAGGATCCTAACCTCTTCAGAGGGGGAGACGCGATTACGTGGCCGACTGAATAACCGCGGAAGTTCAATTAATTCAAATCACGCGATTCTGAAATTCTAAGCAACGGCGACGTAAAAATGAGAGCGAACAACGTAATAAGCGAAAGTCTCCCCGCTTTATTCGGGTGAAAATTATAACCCCATCCGTCTCTGAATTAATATCTCGCGTTTCCAAACCCGCAATGAGGATCCACCTTAATGAGAGATAATGATCGTTAATTAATGCAGAAAAATAAGCCACTGTTTTACCGACTGAACTGATAGTGATCATTTAAATTTTACTATTAAATATTGATCATCGCACATCCTTCGTGTAATAAGTACAAAGTGAAGAGCACACTGTGGATAAACTAAGGATAGTGAAAAATTATCGATGTTTCAAATACTGATAGAATTTCGCGAGGAAAGATCATCGTAACGATCCAACGTTGGTCTCATTTTAAAGCACGATTTCTTTTTCTCCCTTTTAAGATGGTGTAGCGAGTGGGGAACTCTTTTCTCGAAAGAGAAAGCTTTAAAAATTCCAACTTACGTTAAAAAATTTTTTTCGCGATTAGAGATTAATTCCAATTTTTTTTCTTTGCAGCAATCGCTTAGAATTCGCTGTGTAATTTTTTTTCCATCACTTTGTTGAATTTTGAACATTAGGATTGACAAAGTAGGATTTCTTGAATTTTTGTCGTTTGGCTCCACTGAAAAAAAAAATCATGTACGATAGATAGATAGGTGTTGAACGAGAATTTACGCTAAAATCACGGCTTACGGAAGTGGGTACGCGCACTCATTTATATATACATATATACAATATAGAGATCGGCGGAACGCGATCCTCAGAAAACGTGCGCGGGAATCATCGTGAAAACAAACTGTGCTCTCCTCGATGCCTGGGAACTGGGACGGAATGACGTTTCCAAGGCGCGCATATCGGCTGCTAGATCGATTATAAAACAGACCGAACGATTTTGCGAGTCGAAGATGATCGAAACGATACGGTGGAGATTTCGTTTGTTGTCGCAACTTGGCTCATTTTTTTCGCACGAGATTTCATTCAGCAGTATGTTTATCAATCAAAGAACGTTCGAGGAACGTCACGAACAAGCTATTCTACGATTTTTTTAAAGATTTTAAAGATTTTGAAGAAGGAAGGAACTTGAAGATTTTAAATTGTCTTACGTTCGTTTTTAACACGCAAATTAAACTTTTTCTCAAACTTTCCTCGTAACTGCGCTGTTTTCTCTTGCAACGGCGTAACGTCCTTAGAAGGAAGTGCAATTTTGAAATACAATTTCAAATTATCCAAATTATTTTCGATTTACAATTTGCAATTTGCAAATTATTCGAAACTGTCAATTTCTAATATATTGTGAATTTTCAGGATCTCTGATTTATCGTTAAGAAACTTTGTAATCTCGTAAGGTAGTCACAAGATTGTTGCATTTGCAAGATTTCTGTGATCGAGTCGATGAACTTTGCGTTTCGAAAATAAATTCCTCCGTAGCGTTAGATAACTGTTTTGGCTCGATCGGTGCACTCTCATTCTCTTTTCGAATCATGTTATTTATAGAAAGAAACTCGTGGAGCGGAGCTCTCCAGTCTCTTCTGAAGCGAATCGGGATGATTCTGTCGTCGATTAAATAATTAAATAATTAAATACACGAAAAAAAAATTCATGCAATCTACAATGGTACTTGTACGATGACAAACATGCTGATATTGCGTGTCAAGAATTACGCGTGTGTATTTTCAAACTCGAGACGAGTACAAAGCAGTAAAACTGGCGAAGATTTCAAAAAAAAGAACGAGAACTTGGGGGAAAATAGGTTTGTAATGTTGATCTTGCTGGTCGATCTCGGAGGTGCTTCACACAGCAGGAAGAAGAAGAAACGGGCATAGAGACTTTATTTTCCTTGTACCGTTATCGTGGATCCATCCAGGAAGCGACATTTATCAAACGTACTTATATGTATGCAGCAAAAGGAGAAATCGTTACCGGCAAAATAATATATTCGAGGCATGCATTATCATCTTTCTTTAAAGCGTGCATCGCGGAAGATCGACCGCGGATGCCGGATAATTGCAAGCAGTTGTCGTTATCTATCACATAATCCCTCGATCGATCGTATTTATTTACGCCTGCGTCTAATACCGATCAATTACGGATATTTTCTTATTTTTTTACGAATAATGTAAGTTTTATGGTATTCTCGACGTTCACCTCGTAATCACGCGCGACTATTTTCATCCACGTTCATATTTTTTATACCTCATTTGTGTTAATATTATTCTGTTTATATTTATATTATTTTTATATTCATTTACATTCGCGTATTATTATTTTATTTACATTCGTGTTGTCTTTGTTTCTCATTTAGATTCATATATTATTATTTTATTTATACTCATACTATCTTTATGCTCATATATTATTACATATATATTATTATTCATATTCATGTATTGTTATTTTATTTATATTAATATTACTTTATTCATATTCATATTGTCTTTACATTCACTTACACTCATATATTACTATTTTATTTACATTCATATTATTATTAACATTACTTTATTTATATTCATTTCACTATCTGTCACTTCTGTTTCGATCGTTTCGAAAAGAATCCGTATCAAACCACGAACCACTTATCGTACAATTAGGTTCTCGACATTGAAGCGAAATTATCGAGTAGAGGGAGATTGAATTAGAAAAAAATATCGACGAAACAAGAAAAATATTGTAGTTTGCTCAACGCAAGAGATTATTGCAATCAAAAATGCCTGATCGTCAACTTGCCTTTTTACTATTTTATAATGTGTGTTATTGATAAGATCGTAAAGTAAATACATACGTAGTAATAATACATAAATAATACGTATGTTACATGACACGGTTGTTATAGTTTTCAGCAGCTAAGAAAGAACTTTAAAACGAAATAATCAAGCTCAACTTCTACTTTCAAACAATCGAAATTAACCAAGGTACTTTTTAAAAAGTAAGTTTGCCGTGTTCTTCTCGCGTGTTTTTTACTTGGTCTTAAGTATTTACGATCTTTGGTTATTAGCTTACCATTAATTCACAATGTTTATCATTAATAGAAATCGATACTTACGACCGGTAGCGTACGTTCCGCGAAATACCGCGCAATTTCCGGTTTTACCAATCACCATGCTGCGCATCGTTGCGATTTTCCTCTGTCATAATCGCCATAATCGCGAAACACGACGCACGACTGAAAATTTGTTGAAAACCATTTGAACTTTTTAAATTATTTTCTTAATTTTAACGAATTCCAAACCTAATAAATTCAATTGTTCGGACCTGTATTTCAATACAATCTTTGTAGGATAATTCGAAAAATTCCCATGTACATCCTGTGATCTAGACATTTAACAATTTTGTCGAGTTTGACAATTTTTATCGAATTTAACAATTTTATTGAATTTCTGAACGATAAATCGGTAACTTCAGCACGTGTTTGACCTTTGGAAGGTTCGGAGAAAACTCGAAAGTGACATGAATTTTTATAGAATTTCTCATCCAATTTCGTATTCCACATTTTCCTACGTGACATTTCTTCGATACTTCTAAATGTATATCTTGTAAAAAATATTATCTCATTCGCGCAGTTTTCATTTCGCGCGCCTATTGGTGTATCTGTTCTACGAACTGGCAAATAAGATTTCTTTGCGAGTGCTATCAATATCTAGATCCGTCCTCCAGATAACAATAAGTTCATGTATAAAAGGGATTGTTATGAAGTAAATCGTATAGATAGTCATGTCGTTTTGGGGTATATCTCTAGAATAAGCACAGAGCGAATAATTACAGTGAATTAATAATTCCAAACCGTGGAAGAATGTCTGTTATATTTCCGTGCGCTGTGAATTGAATGTTGCGTGTTACGCCAATTGTGTCACAGAGTGGAACAAATTTAGATTCGATAGTTTCGAACCTTTCTTATCGAAGCTCATCACGTGATAATTTATTATCACAGTCGGTAAGTTCAAAAATTCGTACGAATATTATTCAATATGTAATTAACGACTACAGACTGAATAATTAATGACCAAATTGTGACCGTGAGTTTCTAGTTTCTGCGTTTTAATTTCAATCCCTAGACTCGAGTGAACTTGCTCGAGCTGCAAACGGGGAACCGAACAGCTCGATTCCCCACGAGGTCTAAACTTAGAGTGAACTTAGATGGAGCTCTAGATGCAACTCGGACCGAAGCTAGACTCGACACAGACCCAATTCTTCAGCCGCACTAAATCGTAACTCAGCCGTCTAACCCGGCTAAGCCAGACGTAACCCAAAGGCGTAATCCAGTCTCGAACTGGCGACCTAGACCCAACGACCAGTCTACTTTTCTCAACAAGACCTGCTAGACACAACCGAGAGACCCAAAGGCTCGCCAAAGTGTAGCGAGGCATCCTGACGTACGCACTATGCGTGCTGTACAGTTCGACAGTGTGCGACCATCTGTTCCGAAAGTGTTACTCGCGTTTTGCGCGACAGCTGTCGCGTCCTCTTCCGCGGCCTTAATTTTCCTTGCTCTTGCCCGTCGGCATCGACCCAAATTTCCCGCGGTCTTTCATCTCGACGTGGTTGCCACGTTTGTTCTCTACTATAAGTCTACTCACACGTTTATATAGAAGGTGGAAAGACAAGTTTGTCCTATCATGTGACCATCATAGATTCGACTTGATGGAAATACGAAATATCTAAAGAACTTGCCACGAAATTGGCCTTGACCTTGAATTTCAAGGTCAAATTTTTTTTTCCCTTTTTTTTGGAATTGTATTCTACTTATCACGAAGGCAAAACTTCTCCAAAGAATCTAATAGTTCTTTTGAAAAATCGCAAAAAAGTTTCCTAATCATTTAACACGCGTGCACGCTAACAGCGACTTTATAGTTCTGTCTATATTACGTAATGTTTCTATTTCGAATAATGTTAATAGTTTTAATCATTTAGTTATTTAGACTCACACTGATGCTACAACTATGATAAATCAAATATTCCGAAATTTAATACGAAAATTACATAAAATAGACATTCAGTCATAAAGTCGCTGTTAGGACGTACGCGTCCGCAGTGTTAGATGATTGAGAAACTTGTCATTTTTTAAAAGAACGACTATGTTATTACGACGTATGGTCCCTTAGAAAAATTTTACCTTCGTGACGAGTATGACATATGTTAAAAAAAGGTCAATTACTGTTTGGTCAACCCTATTCTTAGATTGAACAAATTCTTCAATAGCTAGGTATTTCAAGGATTTCAAGTGTTTTTTCATCTCTCGTTTTTTTACGATACTCGACTGTCGCGATTTATATTGAAACGTATGTTGTATATCTATCCATAAAAAATGAAGGCAAATCCAACACATATGTCAAAATGTTCGTGCCAAAAGCAGATTACTGAAAAACGTTAAAATATTTGTGCAAGATCTTGGCTTGCTGAGTTCTTTTTTCCTCTCGCAACATGCTAATTCTTTCTCTCGATTCGCTAATTTTCCTTGTTCTGCTCAACTGCGTATTAACCAGAATATCCAATCTTATTAAATTCCGACGAGAATGGAAATACCAGACGTCGTGACTGCGTTCCCCCTTCAAAATTGCTAATATATTATATTATATAATATATTATAATATTCAGCATTCTTCATCTTCATCAATTACAACGTGAAGCATCAGAAAAATTCAAGACTAAAAATACTCGCGTTTAAACAAAATTTTCATCTGCATAATTTTCATCCGCGAGGTTGTAATCTCGTAATCTTTCGCAGGAGGTTGAGACGAGACGCGCGGCGGCACGTTTGCAAATTGCGTTTAGTCGATACAATTGCCGCGAAAGAAACAGAGCCGACCGAGTCAGAGCCGACGTCGTACGAATTTTTAACGCTAAACTACCAAAGTGGTCGAAGTGATTGATTTATAATTTCTGTTGGAAATTTTATAGATATGGAACAGCGTATTTTTCTAGTAATTTAAATAATTTTTCGTAAAATGTGTAAACAGAAGCTTGTGTACTTCGTTGCATTATAAAGTTATTCTGTTTCTTTTACTTTAATGTCTCTAATGGAAATTTTATCGTTTTAATCGCCGGTCGTTCCAGCGTTAAAATATCATGGAATACAAGATCCAGTCAAAATGAAAGATTTAAGTTTCTAATTGAATTTGTTACGATACTTTTGCAAATATTTTTGAGAGTCACTCACAAGATATTAATTCGACGATATATTTTGCTTAATTCTAAAACTATCAAAATGCTCAAAATAACCAAAAATTTATGATTTTTATGATTCAGAAATTTTATCGGTATAAAACAGCGTATTTTTGGACATTTCAGTGACTTCAAAATGTATATAATATAAATTGAAGCTCATTTTTCTATATTTGTTTGGCCTGATGTCTCTAATGTCTCTAAAATTCTATGCTTTAGACGCTGGTAGTGTTAAAAATATTCTCTTTAATCGCCGGGGGAGCACACATCCTGTTTCGAAAGTCTCCGCCGCGGATAAAAAGCGCGGCAGATTCGAGTTTTATGGCGTGGACGCTGGCACGGCTGGCGAGCGTCTGGGCTCGAAAGTATTCCGAGAAAGGCCGATTCGCGCGAAGACCGACTCGAACGCATAACGATCCATTGAACAATGAGAGAGGCTTCTAAAGGCTCATCGGAAGAGAGGAGCGTAATTCGTGTAATGGGATCGTTATCTTTCGCGGAACAAACTTCTTTCCGCTCTATTCCTGAAATTCTTTACATTCGCTCCCCGATGGAAGGATTGATCAGTAAATGAGGAAGAAAAATGAAAAGATGCGAATTTTCAGATAAAACCAGAAATAAACTATTATACCACGACATATTTATTGTAGGTTAGGTTTAAACGTAGATAATAGCAGGTAATAATAATAGAGAGAATGAGAAATTACGTAAGGAGTTGAGCTGAATATTCCATCTTTTATTACACGTGTATCGTAATTGGCCAATTTCGATCACGATCGTAAGACGATCTTTTATTTTATTTTTCATCCTTCCTTTTCTATTTCAATTTTGTCGAATGATTTTGCAAGTGGCAAATGCAATGAAACGAATGCGTTCCTATGTTCAACTTTCTCTTTTGTAATACATCACGAAGATAATAAAAATTCTCTGGTAACAGCGTCTCCTACTTGGTCGATAAGAGTATATTTACTTGTAATTATCGACAACAATTTAGAAGTCACTTGAAATTACCGAAATTTCTCTCTCGTTTTACGATACGCGTGCAATGTAAATAATTCTACTCGAGTAGGAGTAGAACGACCCTCGGCGTGTCGCGTGTCCCGCAGAATCATTCTGTTAAGCAAACAATATGCAGCTTCTGGGGGGAGGGGGGGATGGAAGGGAAAAAATCAGCGCTGCTATCTGTACCGTTGGTCAATATTTGTCGTGCACCTAGCGTCGATAGTAGCTCAAGGCAGTTTCGACTAGCGAGCTAGACACATCCGGGCGCGACGTTTTCCCTCTCGCTTCGCACGCGAACCGAATATTTCGGAATCGATAGCGAAACAAGAGTGAGTTACGACGTAAGTGTACATTCGCTCGAAAACCGTTTAATCATGCACGTTTTACAACCGTGGTTCTCAAAGGGTAATTTGTTTTTCTAGGGGAGGGGGCAATTCGAGAATGAGTTATTTAAATGAATTTCTTGCATTTCACCTCAAGATGAGCTCAAATTTCGAATCTGTTAAAGATGTTTAGATGGGGCATGGCCAAAAAATGATTGAGAATCACTACTTTACGGAGACAACGAGTCTTTCTTTGCGAACGTCGAGGCAGCGATGGGGAATAATATTTAAAGTGTATCGATGATTCGAGGTCGATCGAATCCGATCACTCAATAACGCAAATGGATAAAAATTCCATCGACACGTCACACAAATCGTTATCGAATCACTTCGAAACGATCCACTGTATTAGTAATGTCGTTTTTTTTAAATTTAATGAACACTGCCATCTAGTGATAATAATTTAACTTGTCATAACATAACCTATAAATAAATTAACATTTAGACATTGACGCAACATAATCTATAAATAAATATATAAACAAATAAATTAAAACATATAACTTATATAACACATATACAAATAAATTAACATTTAGACATTGATATAAATATATTGACACAATATTTAGGACATTATAAATATATTGACATTTGTTGTGCTTATTATTAAATTATACATATACTGCTAAATTATACATATATTACCATAGATTAAAACTGTATTGACTCTTAAGTGAAATAAAATTTTGCACAACGAGTCTTTCTTTGCAGAAAACGACAACTTACTTATACACGTATCCCTAATGAAATGGATTTTATAAAGTAGCGGAATTTTTACGGAATCGCAAAAAGATTCCAAGAGAACGAGATTGAAACATCCGAGAAATGAAGCGACAATGCGTTCCTTGTGCATCACGTGTTCAGCCAATCGAATAAAAAATCGAATAAAAAATCAAGAAAGAAACACGAAGAAGAAGAAGAAGAAGGGAAAGAGGAGAGGAAATGTTAATCATTGGAATGGAAAATGAATTCGTGAGATCGTTGGAACGCGGTAACGCGAAACGGGATAAATTTTATTTGGCGGATTCCTTCTGGCAAACACCCGTTACTATTTCCTTCTAACTGTTCATCTTGATCTCCCTGTGTTTCTCTCGATGGACGCTCGGTTTCACCCGATGCCCGAAGAGAACCCGCGTTTATTAATACTAATTACACTCGCATTTCATCGTCGTCCAACTCGTACGGTATCTCATTCGCGTCGATCAATCAGAAGTTGAAAGCATCGTTGCCATTTACATTCACGTTTTACTGATAACCCGAAGCTTTCGACGTGCGAATACTCGTTTCTCTTCTTTTCGTTTTTTCTTAATTAAAAATAAATAGATTTTCTAGCTCGAATTTCTTTCGTATTTTTGCCTTTTAACGGATTGATAAAACATTGATAAGAATCGATATTAGTGCTAATAATGCCATAATTTCGATTCGTCAACAAAAAATCACTCTCTTTTCCGATCAAAAGTATCGTAAATACAAATATATTCTAATTAAACGATGTGAACGTTACAAGTTGCGAAGGATATTTTAATTAAACGGGATGAAATTAATTGCGCGTATCACTCGTCGTAGTAACGCTAACGAGACCTTTTACCACGAGACATTATCTCTCACAGTGACATTTTCTCTTTCGTACATGTATATCTACATCTTTGCGTAATGTTTGGGCAATCTGATGACTCTAATTATCGCAGCAACATACACGCGTAATGTACGATCTCGCGTGTAGTTACTACGCCTTCGGGTTAATAACCAGGGAAACAGCGTTGAGATTATAGTTATCAAAACCTTCTTCTTTGTCCCGTAGGAGCGATTGCTCGTGAAATCTCCGTAAAAACCTGTATGATTTTTCGACTGATGAATCATACGATCCCTTCCCACGTGTTGTAAGGTTAAGAGTGATTGCTGGTTCTATGGTGGAAACGCGTGAAATCTGCAAATTCATAATATGCTTTGGCAGATTCAACAGTGAGACCGGATTAGCCGTTTAACTGCTAATAGATAATAATCAGAGAAATTAATAATGATAATAATCTGCTAATAAAAACTGCTAATAAATAACAATCAAAGAAATTGATAATAATTAATAATCAATCAGAGAATAAATCAGCACTAGTTTGAGTTTCTGATTGAACTCGTTACTTGGATAATTTTGCAAATATTTCGAAAGTACCCCGAAGAAGATATTAATTCGTGCAGATTTAAAACAACGCGAGATCCAGTGAAAAAGACCAATTCATTCGAGTTTCTGATTGAATTTGTCACGGACACTTTGCAGATACTTCACTCCAAAGAAGATAAAACGATACAATCGTACGACATTAAAATCGACAGACACTCGTCTGCTTCTGTTCGCGTAGATTCAAAGCAACGGCCAACAGGTCCAGTCCAAGTGACTCACCCTGTATATCCCCTCCGAGCATATACCCATCTGTTCCCAATGTCCATGGAGTCTCGCGGGCATCTCCCACCCCATGACGTCCACGGACCACGAGTATACCCACGTACATAAGTCGACCGATCGTTTCCCTCCCTCTTTGCGTTTCCCCGCCGTGCCGTGGTGCAGTGTTTCCGCGCGACGACCCTCCAACCGGCCCCCTATTCAAAGTCTCTTCGTCCGGCGTCTGTCGACAGTCGGCAGTTAGTCGCGGTACCTCCTCGATCGTGCAACGCGCGCGTCCCTTCTCCGCGTTCCGTTCGCTCCATTTCTCCACCTTTTTCTCATCGAGAGTCGAGTCGCTCGTCGAGTCGCCAATTTACTAATCTTGTTCCTCGTCCTTTGACCCTTCCGCCAAACAAAGAAACCGCTCGACCCTAACTACCATGGCCAAACTATGTGCTCGTTAAACTTGTGTTCGATAACCACGCAACAGGTCCATCCTCGCTCTTTTCACATTTTGACTCGAATGCATCATCGTCTGAATGCGGGTGTCTCTTGAAGAGTTTGCCTCCTGCAGTTGATTCACCGAGAAAAGTGAATTTCTTTCCTTTTCTTTTCTTTTCTTTTTTAATCGCGCGATGTTAAAGCTGAGTTGAGCAAAGTTTTCGTTTATGGGAGTCGAGTGGACTGTTGTCGAGAGAAGTGAGTGTTCCACGTTGGCTCCTGTGAGATGAAAAAATCCAAAGTTTCCGAAATTGTTACATCACCGCTTTAACTTTTCGACGAAGCTTTCGACTCCAGAAAATAGAAACTGGACCGAGAATCTAAAAATCTAACATTGTGAATGTCGTTCCAATGTTTGTGGAATTCTCGAAGGATCGCTTTTGTTACAGCAGTGAAAATTTTGAATGTTCCAAAGAAATCCGGATGCCGGACGAATTGATCGAAGATCTCGAAGATTTTGAGGGAATAAATAAAATAATCAAATAGATAAAATAAAATAAAATAAAATAAAATACAGAGAAATACTCCAAGAAACAGCAGAAAAGAAGAAAATCGACGAAAATCTCAATTTGCTCGAATTTCCCTGAAATTTCCAGGCCCTAAAGGACGATCATTGGGGAGAAAGGGGCAGGGAGAATTCGAAGAAGGGGAGTTGGAGAGAACGTCGAACGTAAAAGAAAAGAAAGAAAAAAGGATAGATCGACGAGATTGTCTCGAAGGCCAGGCTACCTGGCACAGATAATCAGAGGAGAAGAAAGTTTCGTCTCGGCTGCTGCATCCGGCTCGGAGACGTGCGTCCACCTTCCTCGGATCGTCTACCCACCTTCTTCGATCAATTTCGTGACTTCCTCCTCCTCCTCCGTTCGTTCGTTCGTTCGTTCGTTCGTTCGTTCGTTCGGCCTCTTTCCTCCGTCTTTCTTTCTGGCGAATTTCTGGCCGAAAGAAAGAGAAGGAGGGGAGGGAGGCGAAGAGGGGAGGGAAGGAGGAAAGGTGAAAAGTGGTCGGAAGGCAGGAATGCCGGCCTGTTAATGATCTTGGCGCGCTTCTTCTTCGCCGTGGACACGGAAGGAATGAGAGGCGCCGCGGATGATGCGACTCCACGGTGCCGATTGAATGGAGCTACTTCCAAGTGGTTTTGACCGCCTCTCCCGCTGGATGACTCGTCCCTCTCCCGTGAGTCGAATAAATTATCGATCGACAGAGTCTAAACGCTCTGAAACGAGGTGTAATTCTTCTGCGAAGAGCACAACTCTCGAGTCAGTCGCCAACGGCGATGAAAAATCGTCGATCGGTTTGAACTGATGCGAGAGATTCGTAGGATTCGCTTCGTTTTAAACTCGCGAGTTTGTTCATTCCGAACATAACCTTCACGTTTATGTACGCGGGTGGGCAACCGACTGTGAGAAAATTATACAGATTCAGACGCGTGTGGCAACATCGAAAAACGTGTTTTCGCGACCGAATCCACACCACATGGCCTCGAAGATTGAAATTCTTTTTCTTCGCAACGACTTCTCAAAGCTCGCCATTTTGTCGAGCTTGGAACATTGGGGTTCCAGATGACAAAATACTGGGATTTTCTAAAAATTTTGTCGTTTCACTCTGATACTCAACCTGACGAAGCGTTCGATGAAGCGGAGAGGAGTCGTTATCGAAGGAGAAACTTCAATCTTCAAAACGATAGTGGATCTAAATTCTTGCGAAAAGGAATTTTCAATGCTTCCGCACGCGTTTGAATTTTGACAATTTTCGAGGAAAATTGTGTCCTCACTTCAAATCATTTTCCAAGAAAGCGAATTTACGACCGTCAAAGCAGAAAATTTCGGTCTTTAAAATGAGACCAAGTGATCTTCTTTTTTATAAAGTTGTAACAGTTTCAATCATCCATAATTTTTCGTTGTCATTTCTGGTACAGTTATGCTCTTCACTGCATAAAGTGCTCCACTTCTCACGTGCCTGAAATATATTATACGTGTTATATATCGGAGGAAAGTGTTTCGAAAGAATTCAATTAAATAAGATTTTAAAAGATTTGATTCTTTGCAATTTGTAAACAAATCATTTTTCGCCGAGTTTCTGAATTTTGACGATATTTAAAAATTTCTGTTTGTTAAATGCATTAAATTTAAATTGTGTTATATTTTTGACGAGAGAACGTTATATATATATATATATACGTATATTGTTTGAACGAACAGTTTTATTATTAAGCGCAGTAGGGTAGAGAGAATTGTTTGATCGTTCGAGTCTTTAAAAACCTCTTAACCTTGTCGCTGCATTACAGTAATACGCAAATTACCACGTACACGTCACTATGATTCATTATCCGGCTCGGCGAATTATTAAATTAGAATGGTACTTTCGATTTCTATCAACGGTTCTCGGAATTTACACTGCCGTGCTGTGCCGATACGTTAACCTCTGAATCTTCGCCACAGCAGTAAAAATTACGATCTTTCTCAAACTAACTTCTAACTTCTAACTCTCATTTCAGTTTCAATATTAAAATTCCTGTCATCTCCAGTCTGCTTCATTTTTGTTCCGTTCGAACAATTTTTCCAATCTCGTTCACTCAGCAGTTTCCAAGCGAAAATATTCGCCTTTGAATATACAGTAGTATCCTCTCGAACGTCTACAGTCGGGACATTTAAGAGAGGTGGTGTATTCTGCGAATTGACGCCGAAGGAAAAAGTGGGAATGAGCGTTGATTTTTATTCCGATACCAGGCACGCGCGACGAATTTCAATATTGTTTACTACGTTATTTCATTATAAAGAAATTTAACATTTTAACGTTTTATTTGAACCGAGTACATTTAAAATACTATTTTAAATTTAATACATACATACCTTTAAACTGAATGAATCAACAAATTATAATTAACAACAAAGCAATAATTTACCAAATGATTGTAATTGATTTAAATTTCTCGAAAATTTATTGAAATTCCTATAAAAGTAGTTGTTAATTGATAGTCATCAATAATTGAATGGAAACCTCGAATAAAGGTCTTGTTACGTTACATCGATGTTAAATTAACAGTACACACAGTACGATTCTATAATCGTATTAATACATATAAATTGGATATGTATTTGTTATTTAATATAAAATTTGTCTCACTTTGATCGAAACAATCATAATGCGCTGAAACGTGCTTGTTTTGTTTCACGTTTCACGCGATCGCGCGGCAAGGTAGCGTAGAGGGGGGATAGTCCCAATTCCAAGAGTTGGTGGGGATAGCGACGGATGCGTGAGTGGACACTGCTGTATCTATCCTTACTGTAATCGATCTTTTTACGAAAGGAATACACGCAATTTTATGCACAAAATAACGAGAAAAAAAATTAGATCTTTGCATTCTTTTTTTTTCCTTTTTTTAACGAGAATTAAACGCACGAAAAAATGCAGAATTTTAAATTAACTTTTTAAACCGGTCATTTGATCTTGGTACATTTAACCCCTTAACCTATGGATACGTGTGAGACTCGTACTCTTGTATTCGGGCCAAAACGTATTACTACGGGCCTATCGTTCGGGCCAAATGTAAATATTACGGGCATGGCCCACGGTACAACAATCGGGCCAAATGTAAATATCATAGGTCGTGCGACGGTCGCGGCTCGTGTTAGATTCTTATTATCTCTTTGTATCGTAATCAGTTACATGTTATTCTCGGTCACGTTCGCACGTTGAAATATATTTTCTTAAATATTAGAGAAGAATCCCCACAAGAAGAATGTTTTCAAAAAGAAGATTTTGTGATGAGAACAGCGAGAGTTATGTTGATACTTTTGCTACCGAAAGTGACAATAGTGACATTACACGTTCTGTGCGAAAAAAATGCAAGCGATTAGTTATTGATGATATCTCTGACGAAGATCAACTACCAGAGCCCTGGATTTGGAAAGAAATAAGAAATAGTCGAAAAATCTGGAACTATACGATGACTCCTGACATAAAAATTTTCGTACGGAGATATACCAGAGAGACTGCATGCGACATTGGGCTCATTTTCCTAAACATATAGATAGTCCAATAGCATCATAATTAAGGCCATCAAGACCTTGTAAAGTAAAGTAAAGCACGAAAAATAAAAAAACGTAGTGAAACAAGAGGGAGTGAAACGTAGTGGGAGTGCAAGAGGTGCAAAGTTCCATCACATGTACTAGTATATTTCGAACGATATCATACCATTGAAGATTATTAATTTTTTGTTATTGATTTTTTTATGCTAATTACGTGAACTGCTAACTTTATTCAGGAATTGCAGATAAATGTTATTGATTTATGTTATATTTTAGTGATTGATAATAAACCTTTAGTGGTATATCTACAACAATTATTACATCAGGTTGTAATTACTTATCAAATATTCCACAAAATTAAACCAGTTGTATCCTACACATGTATTTACATTCTGTAAGTCGTGCGACTTAGGACCGACTTGCCGGGCCGTCGAGTGGCCCGAAGGGCCCCAGTTGTACGTTTTGGGCCCAGACTGTTGGAACGTAGCTTGTAGGTTAAGGGGTTAATTATGTATCTTTGAGAAGAAAATGCCAGAGTATTTGTTCGCTTATTTGAATAAAAAAGAGAAAGAGAGAGAACAAAAAAAAAATCGCGAAACACGACAGAGAAGAATCGAACCAATTGCTTCGATCGATCATCCCGAAGCGAGCTCACCGATTAATTGGATCGCGATTTGCGTAATTATAACGCAACGTGAGCGCCCCGGGGGAGGGGGGAAGCTTTTCGATACGGATGGTTTCACGATTAAAAGTAATTGTCCCCCAGAAAACTACCGTTAAAACGATCGTGACCTCGATCGAGCCTTTATAGATTCTGTATAGATCCGCTTCTGGACCGTCACTGTATATATGTGCGTGTACATGTCCGAACAACCGGATCGGCAACTTTTTATCAAATCGAGAGCGCTCGAAAAAAATTTGAAAGCGCTCGTCTGAAATTTGACTCGTAGATGGAAAATTCGTCGTTTGGAAGATTCGATCCTTCCTTCGAACATTTTCAAATTTTTCATTATTTCACGTGTCTCTGCTGTCACGAGATTCACGGTTAGTGAATATCAGTGAAAACCAGTTTGAAAACTATGATATGTACAAATATTGTATTATACATTATTGGTATATATAAATATATAATATATAATTATACAAATATTATATTACACACTATTGGTATATACAAAAATTATGAAAATATTTGTTACGAGCGTTTCAATACGCAAAAGTCACGAGAGAATAAGATCACTTAAAGGAAAATTAATTAACATAATTGTGCATTAAAATAGTTTCACGAGTATAAAGAGTTCTGCAAAGTGGGCCTCATTATGTAATTTAGCGTCATGCAACGCGATCAGTTCAGTTTATAGCGGTATATCGTCGTCAGTTCCTCTCCTTAATACTTTCTTTTCAATTAAATTTAAATCTAAACCACTTGAACCTGAAAACTGCATAAATAGGCAGTTTTTATTTTATCTACTTTTATTTACAGATAAAATCTTCTACATTCGTGGTTCCCATGTCCCACAAGGGGGTAATTTGATTTTTTAGGGAGGGCTCAATTCGAAAATGAGTTACTAACAGTGAATTTTTTGCATTTCTTTAAATGAAGATTTAACTTTTTAATCTTTTTTTTTCGTTCATGGACGTTACGTTATGTTTTTTGGAAGCTGGTTTAGATCAAGTTAATGGCTTCATAAAAAATTTATTTTTTATATAATAAAAATTAAAATTGTGTGTCACTAAAATAATAAATAATAAAAATTACGTATCACGGGAGCGTCAGGATTTTTTAGAGATGCTAGAGGTAGGGCATGGCCAGAAAAAGGTTGAGAATCACTGATCTACATAGTTACATCAAAAAAGCGCTATCGCGTCGCATGGCACTATCTAACACGGTTTTTTAAATGGCCCCTGGGCATTAATACGGTTAATAATAATTTCCACGACTCGTGGATTTGTTAAACGAGACTACCGATCGTTTTTTTGTTTGCTTTTTTTTCATACATTAGCAGAAGAGAAATAAGTGGTGGTGACACGTTTAATCACAAAGATCCGTGTAATCTCGAGATGTAATAGCGTTTAATCATCATTGATCAATTTCGTGGCGATGATTGTTCACGCTGCTATTTCTTCGTTGGAACGTTCGTCGACTGCGTGTTTTTACCATGCGCGAGAGGAAATCGAAGAAAAAGCACAATGAAGGGGAGGGAGAGAAGGCTTCTTCAAAGGGGAAGGTTAGGAATTCTTCGTATCTCTTTGAAGTTAAAAAAAATTATATATAATATTGTAGTAATATATATTATATATGATATAATACAGGGTGGGCGAAAAATTATTTCCTACTAAAATAAATCCGTTCTGGCGGTCAAGGAATAGTTTGTAAAATATAATGAAAAAAATCATTGAATCGTTTGAACTTAAATTTAATTAAAAATTAGTAAAATTAGTTTTTTCTTATATTTTGATGTGGGAAGAAACTTTTGGCTCATTCTGTATATATAATATAATATAGTATTATAGAATATTGTGTATATTACACACAGTATTATTATTATTTAAAATCAAAATAATTCGTTGCGTCACATTCAGGTAAAACAAAAAAGTTTTTAATTCAGTTTCAACCGGAATTTCCATCAAATAATCTACGATTAGTCTCCATTGTTTCATCCAAAAGCCAGGTACGAACTAATATTTGCAAGTCTAATATGCAAAATTGCAGCGAATCCTGCAATCTCTCATCTTTCGTTTACCTCGAGCAAACAACAAGCTTTCAACCTTGTTCGATTGAACGTTAACCGTAATTAACGCAATCTGAAGAGCCAACTAACCATATTCACCGCGTGCGTCATTCCAAAAGGCTAAGCATTACCATCAGATATCTTTAGAATTTCGAAATCAGTAGAAAAGAAAACGAACTGGAACAGCTCTGTGTATTATTTCTTCATCTTTCGCTCTTCTCTCTTTCTCCGTCTGTCTGCGTCTCTTTCTTACTACTACTACAGAATAGTTTGTAATCGAAACGGAGTTGAATTACAAATGAATTATTATTAACAACGACTAAACTTAGAATTATTTGAAAAATAATTATATATTAATTATTACTTGGAAAATAATTTTATATTAATCATTGCTTGAAAGATAATTATATATTATTCCAAAATAATAATGAATTAATTCAACGAACAAACTTGAAATTGTTTGAAAAATAATTATGTATCTTTTTCATTCTTCGAAATTTCGAAACGTAGGAATTAAATTTTTACGTAATAAATAAACGAGAGCTCGTAAAAGAAAAGTCGCGTATTTCGCATCCGCTATACGTATTTGTATCTCGGAGGACAAAGTTGGGTCGTTAAACGGTTGAAGGATGAAGAAACGTGGCATCGATAAAAGTTTTAACTAACACAAGGATGTTGGTAGATTGCGAGATACGCGTTACGATGTAAAAACACAGCATTTTAAAGTAATAACGTAAGCGAGATATCATTTGGATGCTATTATAATATAATATGTAAGCGAGACACCGTGCAATCTTTCTCTCTCTCTCTCTAACTACCGTTTCGCAACGGTTGTCTGCTATCGACGAAACACGAATAGATCGTTGTTAATTCTTTGGCTGCGAAATTGGGAGAGAACGGAGAAGCATAGGTAACCATCGAAATTTTCTATTGTCCAATTGTATTTAAATGTGTAACGATGTTTAACTAAATCTTACGAGAAAGGAACAAGGAGGAAGAAACGAAATTGTAAAAAATTAGAAAGTAAGTGTATCAAAACTTTGACATTTTTTAAATGTACTTTTTCAACGAATTCGGTTTTTTAACGTTTTTAACGAATGTTGTAATAGAAAAGAACAGAAACATTCTTCAAACAAACGTAAAAGAAACACGATAGAGAGATCAGTAATTAACGAAGATGACTAATTCCCTCGCGCACGAGGCGAAGTAATCAACGAGCTCGTCTATGATTCTTATTAGAATCTGTATTTCATTAAACTTTGCAGAAAGAAACAAGGAGAAAGGCTAAAGAGAAGGTAAAATTAGAAAAATTGGAAAAAATGGTCCAATTTTGATATTTTTTAAACGTACAGATTCAACACATTTTTAACTATATTCGCCTATAGTTTTTTTGATTCAATTTAACTAATTTAGCTAATTTCAATACGTATTTTAATTTTGAAATAGAAAAGAAAAGACAGAGGCTCTTAAGATCTAACAAAGATCAAAATCAACAGAGATGAATAACTTTCTCGCGCATGAGGGAAAATAATCAGCGAGTGTTTCTGTATTTAATTAATTATCTGTATTGAATTAAATCTAAAGTAGAGAGGAACGAGAAGAAAGACCAAAATGAAATTACAAAAATTAGAAACAATGGTCAAATTTCGACATTTTCAATTCAATTCAATTTAACTGGTTTAATTAATTCGACGTGTTTTTAATTTTGAGAAAGAATTTAGAAAAGAACGGAAACTCTCGAAGCAAACAAAGCGTCGATAATTAACAAGGACGAATAACTTTCTCGCGCGAGGTGATCAATCAGCGAGTTTGTCTGATCTGCGATTGTCTGATCTGATCTCGAAAGAGCAGCAAACGATGACGTGCCGGTGGTGGACGTCAATTTATCGTGACGTTTTACTTCCTGCGTGGAAGGGAACAACGGCCTGGTTTTCTACTCCGGTTGTCGTTTAAGTATTCGCGTGTGACCGTCCTAATTGCGCGATACACGCGTGTTACGCGAGCGTTCGTCGTACAAACCGACGATCCGTTTTCGAGCGTTTCGTGAGCGTCCGCAACGCTCGAAACGATTATTAACGATACGTGGCTTGACTGTCGGCAATGATTGAACTCGGCTCGACCAGACGAATACCAAACGAGTGTTTATCTTCTCTTCGACCGTTTCACCCAGCAGAAACCAAGTTTCTAAGCATTCTTGCGTACGCTTGAAAATTTTGAAATATTTGTACGAAACAAATAACAGTTTCAACAGATTCACACTCGTGTTTCCGACGGGTTTAAAGGACTTTTTAGTGGTTTAATTAACACGTAAGTCATTCAATATATTCCTATATATACTTGGTCGACAAATATTGGAACATTTAAATAAATTCTAATAAAAGGATATTAGAATTTATAAACGAGTTCAAAAAAGGATTTTTTTTGGATGTTTTTGGATGTTAGAATAACGCTTGAAAGAGTGGTTTAATTAATTAGTTAACATTCAATATAAACGAGTTTCGACAAAAGGAACTTTTGAATGTTAGTTTTAAAGATTTTTGGATGTTAGAAGACGTTTAAGGGATATTAGAATTTATAAACGGGCTTAAATGATTTTTTAGTAGTTTAATTAACATATTCCTGTATGTACTTGGCCGACAAATATTGGAACATTTATAAAACGAATGTTTCAATAGTCTCACATTCGTGTTTTCGAAGGGTTCAAAGAATTTTCCAGTGCCATAATCAGTGATTTATAATAGGTCCAAAGAATTTAATCAGCACGTTCAAATTGTTCAAAATATTTCTTGGCACAGGCTTGGCCAAAGGTATTGGAATATTTATAAAATGAATGTTTCAATAGGTATATACACGCATTCGTATTTTCGACAGATTCAAAGAATTCTTCAGGAATTTTTCAATTCAACTCACTTCAATTTTTTTAAGAATTTTTCAATTCAAAAAATTTTTTGATCACGAAAGTCGCTGAATGAAATCAACAAGTTGTTCGATAAATTTCGCAGAATTGTCGCAACGGGTCTCTCGCTTTATTAGAAATGCAGTAAGTGCGGGATATCGACACGATTTGTTGCGTTTAGGATAAAGTAGCGGCTTGAGGCTCGAGAGAAGCCGGGGCGAGCGATCGAGAGTAAAAGGGTCGCGCACCCACGCACGCAGCGATTCACAACAATGCGATTTGTAGGGCGATCGAGGTAAGCGACCGGGTCAAGCGCGATCAGACGGCTTAGCGTTTATTTTAACGAACTGCATAGCAGCGAATCGACCGACTTTGCACGCGATTATTCCCATCTCGATACGTATCTCGTGAGATATCTTCCGAGAAGCCTTGTTAGTCGAGTTATAAAAAAAAAGAATTAAAGTGTCATTACACAATCGATGCTTTGAAAGTCATCAGCGTGTTAATGCGCGAAACTTGTTAAAAGAAAAAAATTATTGCTCTTTGATCGTGACTTTTTTCTTTTCTTCAACCACTCTCAAAAGAGAACTTTGCACAATCTACTTGACGCTATCTCGACACGATGAGCTTTTCAACAGATATGTGCATGATCGATGCTTGAACGCAAATAATGGGTAGAGTGTGTTATTTCATTAACATAGTCAGGCTGGAAATTAACAGCTTCGAAGATAAAAGTATTATTATAAGCAACCGATGGACGTTGAACGACGGAGTTTAAAAATAACGGAATTATCGTTGTAAAAATGCCAATTCCACGACACAGACGCGGGTATCGTCGAAGAAATTGCTTTTCTCAATCTGTTTTTTTAATCAATCTCTTCTTCGTCAATGAGGCGAAAAATGAGGTCGGAGTCGTAGCTGATTTAGAAAATAAGAATCCAGAACTTCAAGAGCGATCAGTCCAGAATTTCTACAGCGAAAAAAATTGTTTAAAGTCGAGAGAGATTTGAACGCTAGAATACCGATAGTAGCCAGAGGATTTAAATTTTACAATCGAAACACTTGAAATTTCTTAAATACTATTTATTAAAATATTGCAAAGAATATTACGTGCATTTTTGCGTTTCCCGTACCTCTGCATTCCATTAAGTTAACTTACCACAGCGTCGGTGATGGTCAGAATTATCGCAGCAAACAAACCGAACAAGCTGAACGAGCCAAGTTTGACATAACCATAATTGTCGTTTCACGTAAGTAGCGGTTCGCCAGGAGCAACGCACACATTCAGCAAACGTGGAACTTTCGGTGTTAAAAGAATTCAGGCATGCGTGATGTGCATACGCGCGCGCGCGCGTGTGTGTGTGGTTGTTGATGATCGTAGATGATACGTCGCAATAGTATCTTACTCTCGAATAACGAAGATCGACAAGAAGGATCCTCGACCAGTGAAATCGTCTGATGGTTCTCCTTCTCCTTCTCCTTTCCCCCATAGCAGCTACAATTAGGGTTAATTAGCACGCGTAAGCGAGAAATCGCAATTGGAGCAGACGTGTACAGCAACAGCATCAGTCGCTCTCACCCGACAGTCGACTTTCCATATGGCTGGGCTGCTGGATGTCGTATAGCAAAATGCTTTGTCTTCGAACGCTCTGTCGAACGGGTACACGCCTCTTCGCTCGACTATAATGAAACTTTCGAATGCGAAGGAATTGAAGCGTTCAACTATTGGAGAAATGAGGAGGTCGACGATCGTCAAATCCGTCTTTTTTTTTTTCCTTTTTTTTTTTCATTCGTATCTCTGTAATTTTTGTCGATGATCTTTTACGTTAGTACGATTGTCAAATCATAGTTACCATAGCTTTCGAGAATGTAGGGAATACGTTGTAGGATCATGTACTCTGCACTTAATCTTAAAATGAGCGTCGATCGATATTTTTTTCATTCGATTATTTATTTACAATTTTTTAATCGTTAACTCGATAAAGTTAATCGATAATCTCTTACGATTATCAAATCCTTAGTAAAGCATAGGCAAATATACATCGTCGTATATACAGGGTCTTTGTAGGGTCATGTATTCTGCATTGGACCTTAAAACGATCGTCAGCCAACATTTTTCTTCGTTCGTATTTATTTGTAATTTTTATCGATAATTTTTTACGTGAATACGATTATAAAATCATAATTATCATAGTTTTCGAGAATGTACGGAAAGTATCGTATATCGGGGCATGTTTGTAGGATCGTGTTAGACCTTAAACACTCGTAGAGTAAAATTATGTCAATTTTCATCTTCCACGTTGTTCTCATATCTCCATATCCGTTATTGATCCATTCGAATTCAAATTTCGTTTGAAAAGAAAGAAATTTCATTTAAACTAACGTGACAAATCAGTTTAAAGACAGCAAATTGAAAGTAGCACCCGGTAGTTTAGACTTCGATTCATTATCAGGGGTTTCGTGCTACCAACACGTTGCACAATAAAGATTGACTTATCGCGAAGCTATGCCACGATACGTACAGTCTGTAACCTTGAATTTACGGCTCCAGTTTCGCTTTGATTCGATCAATTCCCTGTTTGCAAAAGCGAATCGAAGAAAAACAAGGTAATGATAAAGTAATTGCATTTTCGTCATGTTTTCGTTCGTGAAATATCGAAGGCGAGTCGAAATCAATCGACATTCCCCGGTGAAGATCTAACTTTCATTAGCAGGCCTCGTCTTCTTCAAAACTAAAACTTTGTCCTTTCGTCTACGTCACGTGAGTCAAAAATAGCCGAACCAATAAAGGCTATTTTGATCCGCGCAACTTCATTGAAAAATCCTCTATATAACGACAGAGTATTCTCTATCCCTAGACGTATCAACTAGTTTCAATTTAATTTTCAGTTTATTCCAAATTTCGTCATCATTTTTCTCTATTCGTTAAATCGAGTTTTTTCCTTTTTCGTTTCTTGAAAAAATCTTCAAGCCGGAGTTCGAATCTTATTTTCAGCGTGCTGAAATTTCCAACACTTCGTGATGGAATTCAAAGTTTTTTTTTTTTTTTTTTGTTCAAATTGCAAGAACAGTTCGCTTATTGAGGGATCTGCGTGTACACGATAGATCGTGACACTTTCTCCTGCACGCGATACGAAACGAATGCTTGGACTTAGACCTAGTGCTTTGACTCTAGTGGCTCGAAAAGGACACTGGTTTTTTTTCTCTAGTTAGATCGATGTTTGATATTCAATATAATCTGTAATTTGATTGATATTTTCGTCAACAACACTCTGAGATTTTTGTTAGACTCGTGATCGAGTGTTGAATATTTAATTTTTGCTTCAAATCTTGAACTTTCATGTCATAAATAAGAATATTAAATAAAATACTTTCTCCGGAGAGCGTGCAATCCTTTCCAAACTATTAAAGTTCATCCACTCTAATTGCAAGATTTTTTACGACTCTCTTTACGACCTTCTCTACACTATGTCATCATTTGATCCTTAATTTAAGTAGTTTTTCAGGGAGCTTCTCTATTAAATGTATCTAATTAGTAATTACAATACTTTAAATAATAATTTACATTAAATTCGCAGTAAATCACTTGGGATTAATTTTGACGTAATGAAATCGACAGACTAATAAATGGAAATTTATACAGTTGTAAAATATTATATAGTTATATAAAATAAAAAGTCACAAAATACACGAACTTCTTAATGCATTTTCTTGAATGGACTTTCTAAAAATAAACTCATCTTGTAATAGAATTAATCAGTTTGACTTCTCATTTGAATTCATCGTCAAAGGTTAGAATTTCAATCATTCCTCGAAGCTTTCGTCACCAAGTCCAAGAACCTCACTTCTTTCTCTCTCTTTCTTCTCTTCTCTACAAGAAACTAGAAACGCGTAGAATTAATTATGTACGTATTATACCTATTATTATGCTTAAACATACCATCAGAGTTATTCACTTGGAATACTTCTTTGTGTGATTTTAAATCACGTATTATCTCCTTCTATTTCACTTCTCTTTAGGACCATAACGAGTGACCAAACCGTATACAATAATTCGTCGCTTTCTTTTTGAACTCGTCGATATGATATCACTGGATAGAAATTATTGCAAAGTAATAAATTTATTATTTGTTTTGCCTAAATTATGCCTAAACATAATTAAAACTGAGAAAATATTATAATTTTGGGACAAAAAATTCTCAACGTCCGTAGCACGTCATTCCAGTGTAAGAGATTAATAGAGATTAATATGTATCTTGTAATTTCAGTAACATCACACATTGTAAATTCGCCAAAGTTGTCTCTATAAATTACATTCGCAAGTGCATAAAATGTACGTATGTCGTTTCTTCCATTCAATTCTTCTTCCTTTTTTTTCTTTTTTTAAGAAAAATACCCTTGTATCTCATCGTCTCAAGCGAGCCTTTTAATTAAGACAGAAGTTTTCTTTGGCGAGGCGCGCGTTAACACGCTGTTGGACAAAGTGGGAGAAGGACCCTCTAAGTTCTTAGAGGAGAACTTAGGTTGGGATAGCGCTGGACTAGGCTTTGGACGAAAGAGCATCGGCGTGGCGCGGCGAGCGCTGGATCGCCAGGTAGTAGAGGGAGGTGCAAAAGGTGAAAAACAGTTTGCCATCAGCATAACCGGTTCCACGTATCTTGAGCCAGAGCGTCTCACTGTTTCTCCGGCGTGGCCGGATGACAAGGATTCGGCTGGCAAACAGTTTCTTACCGATCACAATCGATCTCCGTCTGTTGTCAGATTAGCCTGTTGTTGACGTAGCGGTATTTGCGACGAGGCTAGGCTGAAACTTGTTTAGAAAATTCATCTGCGAATGAATTATTGAATTTGAACTGAGGGAAATTGATGGAGCACTATTCTAACCTCTTAACATACGAATTAAATGAAATTTTCCATTGCTTTTCGTTTTAACATTTGTGTAGACTTAGCAAAGATAATTTTTATATTGCAAAATGTAAACACGATAAAAAATGTAGATAAAAAATGTAGATAAAAAATGATGAAAGAACAAATCAATAATTCAATAGCCTTTAGAAAACGCGTAACGTCTCCAAGTTTGATCCAAGGTGCACAGAATTTTGAGGTTAACTTCGATTCAATTTCAATAGAAGATATAGTGAGTCCATTTTTATATTCGTCCATATTCTTACTCGATGAATATTAACTTAAGACTTCACTAGAATAGAGAACTTGCGTATAATATATTTTGCTTTGCTTCAGTCTTACTGTCAAGGACGGCACGTGACTTGGCAAGGTCATAAAATCGATCATAAAATGCGATTGTTTCTTTTTCCGCTCGCGAGAAACATTGCGACGTTGTTTTTTTTGCAGTTGTTGGTCGAATATCTTCGTCAAACTGTTCGTTTCGAGCCATTGGTTATTGGTTATTGCGAGTCGCGGATTTACTTTACACAGCGATTCGTCAAGGACAGATGATCCCGTTTATGGTTACAATAACGGGAAGAGAAGAAAAACGAGCACGATGAAAATAAGAGAAATACGAATGATAACGGGTTAACGAAAATTTAAAGATACTTTGAAGAAACGAATTAAAAAGTCATCAGTCTTTTCAACGTTTGCTTATAATAACCGGTGGTTATTCATTCGTAATTCCTATCGTCCTCCACCACTTACCCTCCGGTTTATATATAAACGCTACCTGACGAATAAAAGCTAGCTCCTCAGTCCAAGCGTGAAAGCTACCGCGACAAGTCCGGTATCGTTCCTGATACCTTGACACCGTCGACTCGTTCCAGATAAGCTTTCCACTATCCTGTTCTGCCCGTTTTATTTGTCAACCAGTTTTGGTTTTTCACTTTCCACTGCAACGCGATACGGGAAACGATAAAGTTGAAAATCGTCGTCGTCGAAAAGGTCAAGGATCGTTTGGAGGGAATCGAGCTTCCTCCAATCTGGTTTATTTCTCCCGCGAGCATTTTCCATGTACTGGGTGTCCCGTTTTAATTTACAAATGCAATTATCTCCGAAACTATTTTATGCATAGACTGTATAAAAAAAACTAATGGGTTTTAGACTTTTTCTTGTAGAGAACGACCTGTTGCAAAAAAAGAAAAAAATTACACAATTGTACTTGAAAAATAGTAACGAGCTTCGTATCTCTTATACGTGTATATCTTGAGACAATCTGAGCATAGCAAACAAAATAGAAAACAAAAAAATGCATTTGAGATATTTTTTAAGTGAAGAATAATTTCGGAGATAATTGCATTTATAGATGGAGATGTGACACCCTGTACAGCTCTCCGCAAAAGAGGGTAAAGAGAAGAAGTTACACAACTATAGAAAATATAGACGACTGAGAGAATTTCGACAATCAAAATATCGATGTTTTGAATTTGGTTTTGGTCCATCTTTCTGTAGAACTTCAAACATCGAGTTTTCTTGGTTAAGGTTAATTCCGATAGGAGAAATCAAGGCAATTTAACGTCTCTAAACCATTCCAAGTGGTTATTTAGCTCATGGTCGTTCTGGATGAGCGATCACGAGTAATAACCCAGGCATTAATGACGTACATGGCAAAAAAGATTTTCCTCGATGCAAGAACAATTATGCCGGAAGATCGGTGGTCTCGGAGATGAAGTTGACGAGTAAAACCAACTACGTGACAGGATACGTAGTTTTTTCTTGTCCCTCTTTCTTGCAACGCGACGTCGAAGGAGGAAGAGTTCGATTACGATCCTCCAATTTCGCCGGTTGCATCAACCGTTGGGAAAACGTTTCCGGTTATTATCGACTTCCTCCCGAACGCTAGACCGACCGGCGCGACTCGTCGCGCAAGATACTATTACGCTTTCTGTGCTCTTCGTCTTCGTGTTCCTCGGGACATTCCCAGTAATCCGAGCGAACCTAATAAGAAACGGTGAACAATCTCTGCGCCTTTTAAATGTGAAGTTTATACTCTTCCTTCTCACTTACGACAAACGTAGCATCAGGGCCTCTTCTTTATTATTATGCGTTTTTTTTATTATTTACGTGCAGGACGAACTACGTAATTTGATCATCCCTTGTTTCTGAAGATACGAAACTAATTTATTAACAGAAAATTATTTAGTACAGAGAAGGTTATAATAATTAATCTTCCTAAGTCGACGAGTTCATTTCACCTCCATGTTTTTAACTGGAATGATGTATTTTTTGCAGCTCTACATCCCCTATAAAAAGATACTCTATAAATTATAATACACTCTCTATAGAAAGATACCAAGTAGCTTGATCATTTTAAATGTTTCCGTTGCTTCTGAAGCTACGAAAAAGATCTATTAATAGAAATTATTTCATACAGAGAAGATTATAACAGCTTCTTCGTAAGTGGAGTTTGTTTTACCTTCATGTTTTTGAGCGGAATAATACATTTTTTTGTAGCTCTGTATTCTCTTCCCAAAAAAAGATACTTTATAAATTATAATACACTCTTTGTAAAAAGATATCACGTAGCTTGGTCATCTTGAATGTCTCCGTTGTTTCCGAAGATACTAGAAAAAGATTTACTAATAGAAATTATTTCATACAGAGAAGGTTGTAATAGCTTCTTCGTAAGTGAAGCAGTTCATTTCACCTCCAAGTTTTTAACTGGAATAATATATTCATTTACTGCATTTTCGAGAAATAATAACTATTTGTTTAAGATTTTAGCCTCAGTTTTGTAAAATTTGTCGCGAAAGACGAAGAGAGGGGCAACATTGCATTGATACAATCTTTATCTTGTAATTCAATCACTTGTAATTAATGATGTTCTATCTGTGTATATATATCCAATATACACCTAACACGTGTACATACTTAAACACGTATCGCTACACACAGATACGAGCAGTATCTGACAAATTTGCAATTTCGATGGAATTACAGGTGCAGAAGCATCGGAGATCCGCTTGGTGAGTGGAGCCGGGGCCAGATAGGCAGTCTGTCCCGATCGATACGCGGCTAGTCGATCAGCATGAAGCTGCAAAACTTGAGCGGCGGTGGGTCCAGGTGCGCCAGACGCGCTCTGCTGTTCGTGTTCGCTTGGGGTCTGCTGATGATCGCGGCGGTGCAGTTTCATCACATGGAGAACAGCCTGAGGGAAACGCCGACGGCCGAGGAGTCGTCCAACGAGTTCCTCCTCGACGACATTTACCGTCGACGCGAGCTGATGAAGAACCGCGGCTCCTCCAGCCTCGGCCTCTCCAGATACCTGTTGCAGAGATCCTCCGCGGACTCGAGTTTCTCGAATTCCGGCGGCTCCAGCCTTCTGACCACTTTGACCACCATGTCCAACAACCCGACGAGGAATCCGCTGGAGCTGGAACCGCTGCTGGACAAGAGGCCGGCGAAAACGGAGGAAGAGCTGATCGAGGAGATCGAACAGAGGATACCCAGCCTGCCTTTGGCCTACTGGAACAAGAACAGCAAATATTCCGGCAGCCAGGCGAAGACCAAGGGGAATTACAGCTGTTCGAACTTGAAGTATCCCTCCATCTACGACATAGAGTTCAACAACGTTTACTGGCAAACGATGCAGACGAGCAACGGCACGTTCCAGCTGTTTGGTGCTTACTACGACCGTCGAAAGTTGTCCAGGATAGGTCCAGCGGTTCGAATCGTCGGGATGATCGACAGGATCGAGCCGATCGTGAAGACTCACTGCCAGCTGTGGTACGACGGGCAAAGAGAGCCGGTCATCGTCGAGACCCTCGAGTACAAGTACATCTGGTACCCGAAATGGGGCAACTACAAACAAGGGATTTATCAGCCGTACGTGATTGCCTGCAAGATCCCTCAGTCTCACTGGTCGAAGGGCCCTCCCGCCTCGGTCTCCACGGTGGAGAAGAGCTGCGACACACCCAGCAACAATCTCCGTGTCATATACAACAAACCGGAACGCAAGAAAGACTTCGCCGTGTGCGTGAAAGGTCTGGACTTTCTTCACGAGGATCTGTCCGTGAGACTGGTCGAATGGATAGAGCTGATCAGTCTGTTGGGCGCCGACAAGATCTTCTTCTACCAGCTACAGGTTCATCCGAACGTGACGAAGATTTTAGACCACTATCAGAGGCTAGGGATGGTCCACGTGACTCCTTTGACACTCCCCGGTGGGCAACCGAACGTCCCCGCTTTTCAACACATGTATCTGACCAAGAAGACCAATCACAAGAGGCAGAACGAACTGATCCCTTACAACGACTGCCTGTACAAGCACATGTACGAGTACGAGTACATCGCGCTGCTGGACGTGGACGAGGTGATCATGCCGGTGAAAGACGCCACGTGGCAGGATCTGATGAAGAGGGTGATGGAGAAAGCGCTGAAAATTAGAAACGAGACCAGGGCCTCGTACAACGTGAGGAACGTGTACTTTCTCGACGATCTGCTGCATTCGCACGGGTTCTTCAAAGACATACCAAAGTGAGTACCAGATTCGATGCTTCTGGAATACACACGAAACAAATTATAGAAACCTAAGTGCCTGTGTATTAATTTGATTTATTGATTTTTTTTTCTCTTAATCTCTTCAGGTACGAATTTCTAATTACAGTTATATAACGAAGATGTTTGGTTTAATTTCATTTTATTTTTGAAAAATTAGGTTAAGTTCGCATTTCAGAATAATTATTTTTGTAACGGTTTCGCGAATGGAAGTAGCTTGTTTTTTTATAGGACATAACTGTCCACACATGTGAATGCTAAGGGCGTGAAGAGGTTGAAGTTTAAATTTTTATAGGAAATTTATTCTAGCGCGGTATAAATAGCGGAGGAAACAAATTTTGAAATTTAGACTGAAATTACGTACATAGGTACGTTGCTCGACGACTGTGTCGATCGTAGTAATCGCGTCTGAAACTTTAAATTATGCAAAATTGCGCAATTTGGATCGAACGCAATATTAGATGGCAACTTATCGATAATGACGGTATTCTTCATGCTGGACAAATAACCGCTTAGTTTCGAAAGTCGAATAAATTGCACCTAAGATACTTCTACGATTTCTTCTGTGTCATTAAAGGTATTAGCAAATTTTAACGCAACTCTCTTTCTCTCCTCCCCCTCTAATGAAACTAGCACGGACTACGATTTAGCAACCACTTCGAACGTTGTCAGTCAATTTTGAAAGAAAAAGAAGCGAGGCGGAGCGAAACGCAGCGAAACCGCTACGAATGATCTAATGTGCGCGTCATCAATCTTCCCGTAATTAATTCTTACGTCGAGAAAGAGCCGCAGAAGAAACCGTAGAAAAAGCTGACTCGACTTGGAAAAAAAAAGAGTTTCAAATCGTTGTTTCAAGTCGGTGAAATTGAAGACTGAAAAGAAAAAGAAAACAATCTGGAAATTTACAGATTTTCCAAAGAAATTGGGAAAAGTTTTAGAAAATTCGGAAAAAAGGAGGAATTAGAACGAGTTGGAAAATTTTAGGTTAGGTTTAGGTCAGAAAATTCGGAAAAGAAGAGAAAACGAACGAGTTGGGAAGGTGAAAGGTTACGTTTGTCCGCAGGTACATGCACATGCTGCAGCACGTCTACCGTTCCCAAAACTTCACGAAACCCAATCAGTACATCAAGTGTTTTCACAATCCGGAGAGGGTGGTGACTCTGCACAACCATTTCCCGTTGGCCTGCCTGGGTGCCGGATGCACCAGTTACCCGATACAGACCGAGGACGCCCAGCTCCAGCATTACAGAGCCGACTGCGTGAAATCGTTGAAGAAGACTTGCATCCAGTATCGCGAGAACAGCGTGTTGGACACCACGATATGGCGGTACAAGGACCAATTGGTCGAGAGGGTTACCAGGACGTTGGAGGCTCTTGGTTTCTTTAGGCCGAGCTAGCGAGAGCCAGAAGACTCGCTGAGTTTCAGATCCATCCTGCGCGCTATCGACGACGAAGCTCGAAATCGTCTTGATTCGAATTTCGCTTCGTTCGTCTCGTTCCTCCTTCCATCGATTTCCATTCTGAAAATGGTGCAACGCGTGGAGAAGTTTGCTGCCCTCGAGCGTGGCCTGGGAACACGGTTTGCTTCGATTCACAGAGAGTTTCTATCAGTTTTCTATCAGTTTTATCTTACCAATAAAGTAGATATCTTCTTGAACCGCGCATTCCAGTCAGACGAATTTTTTTCTACGTTACGATTCGCATGAAATTTTCTGAAACCAAAGGTCGACGCATCAAATATCAATAGGCGTTTGTATTATACTTCTTGTTCTTGTAAATATTTCCAACAAATAATCTGTTCGAAGACTAGCGTACAGAGTGAGCTAAAGCCTTCTTCTTACCTAATGAAAAGATATAAGAAATATAAGAAAAAAAATTAATTTTATTGATTTTAAATTAAATTTAAAATTATTTAAATTTAGTAGGAAGTGATTTTTGGTATTTACACTCTTCTTACTAACTAATGTAACAACGTAAGTCGTAAGAACGAAGCATCCGTGGTTCATCGACGCGTTCGAGGAGACGAAAAGGCTGTGTAATCGGACAGAACGTACGACAACGACTAGAATAAGGATCCGTAGGATAAGGATAGCGTTAATAATTTTTTCTTCCCAATTTTGTGCCACTGGACGAGACTCGACCGAGACGTGCAGAATTGTAAATTGAATGCACGTCTTTGCTCAGCGTTCCTCGAGTTAACTCGTGCTACTGCAAGACGTTCGAGAGATCAAGTATCATCGAACCATCAATTTGTCAAAGACTGGAGCATTAAACTCGAGCGCTCAAAATTCGGAACGAGACGATATAGACGTTCACGTCTATATTATTATATTTGAATTGAATTTGCCAAAAGTCGGTAGAGGTTGCGGTATAATGTTATATTTTTCTCGACGTTCTGCGTTACTTTGCAACTGCTTCATTGTACCTCGAGTACTCTCTGTATCGATCGAATTCAAGTAAAGTAAACAAATGCATGTACATAAATGTGTATTTACACAAGGATAAAAGATGTATGCAAGATGTATTTTGTCGCAACACTTATGGGAACACAGAAACGATGGATTGGTAAATCGATACAGAATGATGTCTCGTCATTTCTTCGACAGTCTCGATCGTGATACGATAGTAATTTTTCGTATTTGTTCGACACTGTTCGTTGACATTGTTGCATTCGACCGAGTTGCACGATTGTATCATTGGTCGAGATAGATATAGTGAGGTCAAAAATTGATTGTACAAAAACATTGGTTAAAATTTTAAAAGTTTCGTGATTCGAAGCGACAATTTGAATCGTACTAAAACTATCAAAGCATTAAAAGTAAAAACAAATCTGGAGAAATTGAGTAATTTATTGTCTATATATATATATATATATATATAGTTGGTCACTAGTTACCTAAATTTAATTTGCAAAAACTTAATTTTTCCACTCCGTGTAGCTTGTTGAAGCAAATTATAAGTTTATACGTATAAAATTTGCATTCAAAAAAATTGCGACATACATAGTCCATAGTAGATTAGAATTTAATCACAATTCGTCAAACAATTCGTCATCATCGATGTAAACGAATCAATGGTGTAAACTTGGATTTGTACTTCACCGTATCTTATCTACCAAGTTGACACTAATCGTTGATATTATTATGCTATCTGAAGACTAGGATCCACAGTTTCCGTACGTACGTTTTTCCTTTCCTGTTTTTTCTTTTTTCTCCGATTCCTCGCTCGAACGGAAGTCCCCCGCGATAACGGGAAAGAAAGGTCGATTATGGGCATGAATCGGGAAGTAAGACGAGCGGTACTTCAAATCGGCATCGATCGTGATTTTCGATTTATTATTTTCAATTTATTATTCTCATTTATTCTAATTTACGGGACACTTCAAAATAAGCGCTCTTATAGCTGATCGTCACTTTTATCACATTTTTTTTTTGAAATATTTAATTCTAATGCAACTTTGTGCAAGTTTCTCGTTCATCTTTTACATCATTACATTCTCCTTATTTTCACATTTTTACAGTATTTCAAATTATTTATAACTTATAGTTATAAATTGTAACTTATAAATTATAATTATTAATAATATTAATAGTTATAAATTAATGAATTAATAATAATTTCAATTATTAATTTATAATTATTTACAATTTTAAACGCTTAATTATTTAGCTTCCTCCTTGTTTTATAATTGAAAAGTTGAAAAAAAATTTTAAAATTTTTACAAGTTACAGTGCGAAAAAAGTGCCCGTACTTTTTGCGCGATAAATCGTTTGAAACACCCTATAGAGCAGAGAAACATCCAATCGCCGCGAAAAAGCATTGTCCTCGCCGCAGAATGGCTCTCGAGTTCACGATCGATGCTGTAATTCGAGTTCGCTCGCAAAGTAGACAAACTGACGATCGTATTTCCCGTTCAATGGCGTTTCTTGCGCGGCTTCAGCCCGTTCAGAGATGTAACTCCCCTGTGAAAGACTCCTTGGTTCCACGGATGTACGAACAATCCCCTTTTCTTGCAATTTGCCGAATATCGAGAAACTATTTGTCAAAGCAGAGTTGCTCTTTTGGGATTTCCACTTGAAAAAAATGTTATTAGCTTAGCTAATTGGATCGATGACGCAACAACAAAGTTACGTCAAGCTACGTCGTGATAATTGTGGTAAAGAATTTTTTATCGCCACAATTGTTAGAAGAAAAAAAAGGAATTTCACGAAATGAAACGGAAAATGTACGATCCGTGGAAACGATCGAATGCTTTCTTCCCGCGTGTGTTTTTCTTCGTAACTCGAAACGGGCTCCATTGGCTCTCGTTTTCCTCTCCTTTTTTTTTCTTTTCTTTTCTTTTTTTTGCATGGTGAACCTCGATCGCTTTCTACGCGACACGATCGTTTTTTCCTTCATGTTTTTCTTTCTTTCTTTCTTCCATTTCTTTTTACGCTGTTACGTGAGAGCGCGATTGACGTTGCACCATGAATTGATCTATAGGCTACTAAATATTATTATTATTATTATTATTACTATTACTACTACCACTATTATTATTATTACTATTATTATTATTATTATTATTATTATTATTATTATTATATTTACCTCTGGCAGATCTATTCATCGGAATGAATTTTTCAAGGAATATTTATACACTTGCGAAAAATACACGTTGAGATGCAATTCATTCGAAGTTAATCACTTTTTTATCACTCGAACGCGATTGCGATGTTATATGTATCGTTTAAATGATATTCCATTTACGTCCGATTTCGCGATATCATTCAATATCGCGATTTCGATCGTTCCTGATCAATCGATCTTGCACCCGATTGACCCTTCGTTTCTTTTTCTCCAAAATTGAAGCGGAATCGAGCGTCTAAACAAAAGTGCCTAAAATCGCGTTCGTCGCGAATTTGAATGCCGATCCACGGTCCTCAGTCTTGACGATCGATCTCTCTTTTTTTTTTTTTTTTCATGTAAATACACAGAAGTGTCGGTTGGGATAATAATAAACCATTACCACGTACGCCACACGTGTCTTTTACTTTTTACGTGCATCTTCTTTTTTTCTTTCTTTTTTCCTTAAGTGAAAACTAATTGATTTTGATTTCCTACAAAAACCCCCCAAAAAAGGATGTAATTATGCATATGTACGCAATTATATATGTATACTTGTGATCTTCGTGTCAGTGTATTTGATACACGATATTGGTGCGTTTTTTTTTTGAATTCCCTATTTTGTAGCGCAACAAAGTTTGTTAATTAACTCCGTAGATGGTATACATAATTGATACGCGAGTTTATCGCGTCGTTTTTGCATCGACGATATATATATATATATAACTGTTAATAATCGATTAAATTATATAAAAAAAAAACTCCAATCCAAATTTTGGACATCCAGAATTCTAATTCAAATTTTACCAGAACGTACCACGTCTGTGCCAGAAGTTAAATATCGCTAGAGTGAAAATTTTGATCTATCGAGTAAAATTACGAGATCTTTATTCATTCATTTTGTAAGCCAAATTAAACATAGAAAGAGAAATTGGGGATCTAGGAATAAAGATACGATTGAAAAAATTCACGAATCAATAGCCTTGATTATTTTTTTTTTGCAAATTAAAATTTTGATCGACTCACGGGCATAGAAACGCTAGCGCCGCGGTGAAACGGTCGAACTAAAATCCATCGCTGTCCTTGTCGCACAAGTGCGTTCCTTGTCTGTCGCGTAGCATAAGTCTGTCTTGTTACACACTAGTGTGCTCTTTGTCTACGGATGGTGCTGCCATCTGAGCCCTTCAATTTTCAAAAAGAGAAAATGGAAAAATTCGATAGATGGCAGCACGCTATCTCTCCCGCCAAATAGTTCTGGATAGAGCCGCTAGATGGCAGCACCTCCGTTTTTCTTAGACAAAGAGAGCAACAACGTGCAACAAGAACAGACTTGTATAGCGTGACAGAGAAGGAGCGCCCTAGTGAGCGACAAGGACAGCGATCGATTTTAGTTGCACCGTTTCACCGCTAGCGTTTCAGGGTCCATGAATCGATCAAATTTTTATTTGCAAAAAAAACTAATTAAGGGGATTAATTTACGAACTTTTTCAACCGTTTCTCCAAAATTAAACCCTCGACCCTTCTCCTGAATTTTGTTTGACGCAGAAAACGCACGAATAGAGATTTCGAAATTTCATTTCGACGGATCGAAGCACACTTATCTTCTCTATAGATGGATTATACCCCACGATATATATAATGAAACATTTGTTACACGTAATTGAAAGCGTAGACGAAAATTTTGAATGTGAATCTTTGTTTAATCGATTGAGTGTTAATAATTACTCTGTTGTACAGGAACGATACAACAAGCTTGCGCACAATTTATATACATATTCGTATACATTCTATGGAATTGATCTTTTGTTCTGATCTTTTATTAATGTTTCTAGCTTTCCTCTGAAAATAGTTTTTATAGTTATTACAAGTACGTGTAACAGGGAGTGGGATCTTTGACACGGAGAATGCCATTAAAATTGCGAACTGAACGCACTGTTTAGCTTTAGGCAAGTTTAAATTCAAACTTTGTCGATCCAAAACGACGAGTTTTAACTTATTTTAAATAAAATAAGTTAAACTTAATGATTTATTTTAAATAAAATTTTTACCTTCTTTTCGCTAAATTTTTACTTTTAATAAAATAATAACTCGTTTTAAATAATACACCACCAATGATACGATCATATTAACATTTTACAGTTGGACGATGCATTCAGAAATTCAGAAAAGAGAAAATGGAACTACTTCGCGAAACTGAAGACTGAAGACTATTTAAAAATCTGGAATTACGACTTTCAGTTACACAGTCGATGCGTGTGTATCTCGTGTCAATTAATTAATAAAATACGAGTTCTTCGCGATGAATCCGTACGTGACGAGAAAAACCAAAATTATAAGTTCCGATCGATCCAAACTCCATGACTCTCGTTCTTTGCGATGAAAAAGAGTGCGTATCTCGATCTCGTGACACAGTGGGTGGACCTTTCATAACGCTTCGCCTCGAAACGAAATTTCGACGATGGCATAGGTAGGATAAATTTGGAACAACCATCTCGAAACGAAACGTGCCTGTGTGTTCCACGTTAGTTCCGCAGTTAGTTTCGCTCCTCCAACGTCGCGACGAGAGGGAACTCGTATTTCAACACGTGTCGTTAAAATAAAAAGAGAGAGGTGGTACGATTACTCTCCGTCAACGATACTTCACCAGTTCTTCTTTCGGCGCGTGAAAATTTACCCAAACTCGCCGCATTTTGTGTCCTCCGTCGATGGAAAAATTACAATTAAACGCCAAAGGACGAAGAACTTTCGGATTTTCCTTTCCGCAGATTCGAGGAGAGAGAGAGAGAGAGAGAGAGAAACAAAAAACAGTCGTTTTGTATCTCTTCCCTCTTGCGTTTTATTTTATTTTCTTTATTTACTTAGGAAAGTAAATTAGGAAAATTTTCGCGTCGCAATTCCGCGAGGTCGACGCTTTTCGCGCGAAACGCGATTTCGTATTTTCGCAATCGAGTTTAGCATTTACAAAAAGTTGAGCGCCCCCGGTGTAAAATGGTTTTTTCTTTTTTTTTGCCCCATTTCTGTCCAAATCGGACGATGCAATCGGGAAACGAGATTTTTCTAAAATTGACGCTTTCAGTGTGAAAGTGTAACTTTGCTGTTATCTGTTTTTTTCTCCTTCTCTCTCTTTTTTTTTTTTGCATTTTCGAACAATTTAATTGGATACTTTTAGTAACGCGGACGATCAGTGATTTTTAAAATTATTGTCCACAGATATATCCGCGCGTATCGATCGTCCCCGGCATAAAGTGAAAAATTGCACAAAGAAATTAATTCCACGGTTCGTAACGCGATTTCCCGACTCCGAAATGTACACGTGTTTGCGCGCTCGTCGTGCCTGAGAAATTTCTACGGTTCGGTTATGCGTTTGCTTTAGCTGTTAAAATAATCCACGTACACGCGCCACGCTATCCGAAAGCTCGCTCGTCTTCGACGGCATGTAATACAATTGGAAGATTGATGACGGAGAAATTTGCTGAATTTGATTTTGTTCTTTATCGTTGCAGAGTACATAAACGAGCTCATTGGCTCACATTGGCTCAAACCAACCTAAACCAACGTTCAAAAGAAATTAATTGCGAATTAATCTCTTAATTAAAATCGTAAATCACAAATCGAAAACCTCGAATCGAAAGTTCAAATTATCCGCCAACTTGAACTTGTTGATTTCTGTTCAAAGAGAAATGCAACGAGGTTCGGTTGTAGTTGGTAAAGCGAACAGCTGTCGCGACCGATCGAGAAATTCGTCGTGGTAGTGGTACGATAAGGGACAAATTCGAAGAAAGGAGAGGAAATGCAGTGAGGAGGTCCTTCGAGGAGAGGGGAAGGCGCTTCGAAGCGGAGAGGAACGATGCCACGTTCGCGGCCGGAAACGTTCGAACTGATGGTCGAGGCCGAGAGGCCCTCCAAGTGCATCAAGTTCCTTCGTTTTCTGTGGAAGTTCTTCAGATGCGTTTTCTCCCACGTGTCGCTGGTCTCGTTGGTCGTGCTCTACTGTCTCATCGGCGCGTACACTTTCGAGGCGCTCGAGGCCACACACGAGAAAGAGGTAGACAAATCCCAAATTTTCATTTCTCCCTTTCTTTCTTCCATCTGCTTACTTTTATTTTTTTTTATTTCTACGCAAATTAATTAACCAAGCAAATAAAAGTTTCGTTACTTTCTTTTTCCCTTTCTACGGTCACGTTTCAACGCACGTTTCTGAAATTTCCTTGCTTCCTCTCTAGAGAACACTTTTACTTTGATTTCGTTTCAGCTGAAGATGATGAAATGAAAATCTTTTTTCCTCTCCTTTTCCAATTTCTTTTGTCGTTCGTCTGTCCCTTTTCTTTCTTCTCTTCTTCTTCTTCTTCTTCTTCTTCTTCTTCTTCTTCTTCTTCTTCTTCTTTCCTTTTGTTCAGATTAAAAAAGGCATCAAAGACATCAGAGGAAACGTGGCGGAACAACTGTGGAAGATCACGAAAGAGGTGGAGGTTTTGATTCGTGAGAATTGGACGGACAAGGCGTTACGCGAATTAAAGGTATCCATTCGCGTTCTCCCGCAACGCGACACGACGCGACCACCAGAAATTCAACTCGAAGTTCCTCCACCGCACTACCGCGAGTTCTCCGCTACTTCTTCGCTACTTCTTCGCTACTTTTCCACACCACTTTTCCACGTCACTTTTCTTCGCAGAGCTTCGAGAACAACCTCGTCTGGATGATGGAGAAGGAGGGTTGGGACGGCAGCGAAGGCGAGGACGACATCCAATGGACCTTTGCCGGTGCTCTCTTCTACTCCATCGTGGTCATTACTACCATTGGTAAGGCTAATCATCGTTAACACACAATGATCTTTGTAACAATATAACAATCTCAATTTAATCTTGGTCATAATATGATATTAAATATTATAATAACAACGCACAATATTAAATATTTGTGATAATGATAATCTTATAAGATTTAATCTTTATAATAATATATAATAATACATCATCGATACACTACGAACAATTCCTACGAGTGAAGAAAAAGAAATTCGTAACAATTTTTTAATATTTCGTTGAAGAGAGAGCGTGGTATTGTGAAATACAATACGTACGATCTTTGGTATTTTCTTGTCTCTGTAATGTAATCTTTTGATATATCGATTTTTAGCCAGCTGGTAGCCATAAATGAATTTCGTTGAAAAATTGTCAGTTTTGTGTACAAACTATCTAGGAAATATCAAATAAAAAAGTGCATTAAGACTGAGACTAAATGGAATATTCTCGTTCGAATATTCCTCCCTAGTAGCAGAAATTTCAAAGGTTCTAAAAATTCCAAATACAGGGTTATTCGCATAATTTGCACATAATTTGCAATAATTTTTAAATTGAGTGTCCAATGAAAAATTGTATCAACTTTTGGTGGATTTCGGAATTCCCTTAAGGTCATCCTTATTTTTTTCAATTGGATCGTGTATTTTTTTCATCGTAAATCGGAAGAATATTAAATTCCAAGTAAAAAAAGTATCAAGCAACGATCTAATCATTATTTTACGATAATTTGATCATCGTCAAATAATTTCATGGAACATTAATGCGTGTCAAGCGAACAAATGATCGAGAAATATCTCCTTAACCATCAGGTTTAGGGCCAATGTGGCTTAATACTTTTTTACTTGGAATTTAACATTCTTTCGATTTACGATAAAAAAATATACGGTCCAATTAGAAAAAAATAAAGGTGACCTTGAAAATTTCGAAACCTACAAAAAATTGATACGCCATATTTTGCCTTTCTCAAAATAACTTTCGTATCACACAATTTTTCATTAGACGCGTAATTTGAAAGTTATTTCAAGTTACGTGAATCACCCTGTATATTCCACGTCACACGAACCCTCGTAGCTCGCTTTCGATGTACGATTCTTCGTTTCCTCCAGCCAGATCGACTCTTATTAACAATTTACAAGGCGAAATAGGCGAAAGATTCGCCTCCTCCTCCTCCTCCTGTTGGAAGATTAATCGGGATTGAAAGTCTGGTGTAAATGAGGCTTAAGCTTTTTCATCCGCGCTGGCGCTCTCCGTCTGGTTTTTCCTCGCGGACCGAGCGTGGAAGTCAGAGTCGTTGTAGTCGTAATCCAGCTGGTAAGGGTTGCCGTGGGGTCGCGGATAGGGATTCGGATTCACCCCCGGGAAATGGTAATTTCCAGGATATCTGTTAGCGCTGGTGAAACTCCCCTGCGGCCTTCGATTACCATAATAGTTGGGCGATTGCACGAAAGCCGCCGGCTCGTACTTGTTCGGAGCACTCTGTAATTTATGTAAAAAGTACGAGGGCATAAATCGATTGTCGGATGTACGATAGAGCAGCGAAAATTAATCTCCCGTAAATTATTCTTTCGGAATAGTTTCGGTTAGGTTATTTCGTACTCGATCTTCCGCTATTACGGGAATAATCAACAGCGCGGTAAATTAATTTTTCCCCCAATTTTCGGGAAACTCTAAAAGTTTCTAAAACGGGGGGGGGAAGTCCCTTTGTGTCTCATTTGGATCAGGGATACAATAAATTAATAAATCGTTTCGTATCTCTCCAATTTTTGGGAATTTTTCTGAAAGTTTGGAGTCCCTTTCTGTCTCATTTGCCTTCTGTAGTATCAAGTAGTATTAACGATATTATTAATTAACAATAATATTAGCAGAAAATAGTACCGGATACGAAGGATAGTGTCCTGGTCCGTATTGTCCGTATTGTCCGGAAACCAACGCTGGATACCTCCTGCTGTTAAAGCAGCAGTACTTTTTATCTTTGGAACAGCTCCCCTAATTGATAAAATTGATAACGGATGAAACGAGAATACAACGAGGACATTTTTCACAATCAATTTTCGTCTCGTCACTTACGAATTTCAATCCGGCGGAAGGGCAATTAAAGCTGTATCTACATCTGCAAGTGTCGTATTCTCGATATCGAGGATCGTCCTTGACCCAAGGTGGCACGAAACCGGTTCCGAAGTCGCCATCGTCGACACTTCCGGCGTAAGGTGGTCTTGAGAGATGAAAGCGTGTCACTCAACAATTATTCTCTCAGTTTTTCTGTATTTGAGTTTTCTTCAATTCTTCAAACTGATCGAGTAATCGATAAAGCTTTGCGAAAGTAAATTCCAAAGAAACGAAAAGAAACGAGATTTTAGGAAAAAAAATTCCTGACACACGTAGCAGAATTTTGTGTATCACTAAGAAACATATTAGAAAAAAAAAGAAAAAAAGAGAGAAAAGAAAGGAGAGAATTCAAGCTAGTGCAACCTCTAGACCGTGCAACTCCGAGCCTCGAGTTCGATCGCTTTTCGTAAAATTCGACAGATCAGGTCGAAATCATTCGATTGCACAGAGTCGATCGACATCGAGGACGCGAGGGCCGCGAAAACAGGCTTACTGGGTTGGAAAACTGCGAGACGATACGAAATACCTCTTTATAATGCCCGTTGGTCCACCCGGGCCGACAAGAACTTCTTTGTTGCCAGGATACGACGGCGGTACAATGGGTCTGCCGTTAGGACCGTAAGGTCCGGTGTTTTGTGGTCCAAATCCTATGAAAGGTCTGTCGTGGCCGAGATCCTCGAGGTTCTCGTTCACCTGGTACCTGTAACTGAACAGGCAGTCTGCATTTTTATTCTCTTCTCCTTTATTCTTTATTTCATTCTCCTTCCCCAGTACGTGTGCGTATTATCGTATCAATCTTGTCTCTGATATTACCTTCAGATAAATATACTTTCAAATATAAAAGATACATTCAACTGTCTGTACAACAATCTACATCTACCAATATGTCACAGATATAACAGAAATTGACTTTGACTTTTTCAATTTTTCTATGCAGTTAATATTCTCTCAAATAGATCTACGTTTTTACCTACCAACAGATATAATATCAATCTTGTCTCTGATATTAGCTCGAAATGAATATATATAAGCATCTATATAATCTACATCTACTCACCTACATCAAGATTATCTACAGATCACAGATGTAATAGAAACAGACTTTGACTTTTTAAATTTTTAAATTTTTCTACACAGTTTAATATTACTAAATCGTCGAATAAACCATCTATATAATCCATCTAAATATATCAATATGTCAACAGTTAATAATAATAAATCGTCATACCGACTATTATATAAATGGACCGTCAACCGATATGATATACATCTATCTACGAGCAGTTTACAGATATAACATCACAGAGATACTAAAATACCAAAATTTCAAAAATCCAACACACCTTGTCCTGTCGACGTTACTCTTCTGTTCGTTACCGTCCCTCCATGCCCATCCATCGTCTTCGGCGGCCGCTATAGTCACAGTGACGCAACAGAGGAGAAAGAACGTGGCCATCGTTCGACAGGAAGACGGGGCGGCGGTTTTGTCTCGTTGCCGGGTTGGTCAACTTCGCGTTGGCGAATATCGCACCGACTAAAACGAGAGTGAAAGTGAATCCCGTCTTTATATATGCACCGTGTTGGAAGGTGAACGCACCAAGCGTGGCTCGCTTCGAGGTCTCTTCGACAGCGATCTCGGATCAACAGTTTTCGCCCGTGTGCGTGCCTCCTCTTCGTTGCGGCGATCAAAATCGCTTGAAATTTTGAATCGGACAAATTCTCGCGATGGCTCGAGTATTTGCTGCAGAATTGGGAAACCCTCAGAAACGAAGTGTCTGAAAGGAAAATCGATAGACGTAGAATATATAAATATGAAATGAATAAATCGAAAGACGAAATGAGAATTAGGGAAATTGGAGATCGAACGATGAAACAAACATTTCTTTGCAAACAAACCTTCGCAATCGAAAATCGCGAGATGCATTGAGCAACGTGAGACGAGCACGTGGGTGCGGTTGCGTGGAAACCAGCGTCTCTCGTGTCTCGTACTCGTCCTTCGATCTGGGAAAATCCGTCGTCTCGAGGAGGGGAAGTTGATGATTTCATTACAGAGGTGGTTCTCCGACCTCTCTCTTTCGATAAGATCCAGGGAAATGACGTAACGCAACTTCGTCCACGAAGGACGTCCTTAATTCGAGCAATTTTCTCGTTCTCTTGCCGTGAATTATCCCCCGAAGTTAGTCAACTTTGACTTTCTCTAAAAATTGATCTTCACGGTGTGTTTGACTGCAATTTCTAATTCTTTTCTTTTTTTTCATGCAGGTTTAAAGGTCACACCGACATCGAGTCATCAGCGACTAGGTACTTATATTTTTTGTAGTATAGAATTATATTTTGTATCCATCAAATATTGGAAGTGTTCTCTTCGGATGATTTTGGCACATAAGCTGGGTCAAAAGTCACTTTCCACTAAAACAAATCCATAACTTTTTTTTTATTATACATGACAGTCAACATTTGAAAGGAAAAACTTTTAACAAACATCACGTTTAAACTTAAATTTAATTTGAAATTAGCTTCTTCTTACATTTTGGTGTTTTATTTAAAAAAAAAAATAAGTGGGAAGAAATTATTGGTTACCCTGTAGAGTGTGTTGAGCTGTTGAACTGACAGATTTTTTGCATCCATTGCAGAAAGAAGAGAGTTAATCCTCTCGATTAGGTGTTCATGGCTAATTTCCAATTCTTCTCCACTGTCAGATACTTAAGAAAAAAAAAAAAAAAAAAAGAATCTCACAAATGAAGAACGTCTAAAGTTTTCACGTTTCAAATGAAACTTGCGCGTCTTTTGGACAGACAAAACACGAAGCGTTTTGAACGATTGCAGTTCGTTTCAACAACGATGGCGTTACAGAGTCAGGGAACGTTAAACGTTCTTCGAGGTGAGAGAAAAATGGCCGGCCACTTGGAAGCGTCGCGTCGTTTCTTGCGGTCGGGTGTAACCTTGTTTCGGGAGAAGGAAAAAGGCACGATCGAACGAAAATCCAATGATCAAGGTCATTTTCACGGGGAATGCGGTCCCAACCACCGAGGAAATTCACTTTTCCTCCCGGGACAGGAAGCCGGCGGCGACGGCGCCTGGTAATTCGTTTTCCTTGATTTTTGCGCCGCGTTTGTCGGCCAACGATCCCGTCGATTAACCGTTTCACGGTTCCACGACGAAAGTGGACCTCTAAGTTTGTTAAGTTCACCGGGAGAATTCATTGTGACGACGCGATAAAAAGCAAGGATGAAGGATGAGGAAATTTTCTCCTTTCGAACGAAAAATGCGTACTTTATGTGAATAAAGATTTCCTATTTCTTCCACTTTAATGCAGTGGTTCCCAACATTTTTTTGGCCATGTTCCACCTAAGCATCTCTAAAATCCTGTTGGCCCACTCCTGCGACGCGTAATTCTTATTATTCGAAAAGTGAATTTTTGACTTTGTGGAGGAAGCCTAAAAGGCCATTAACTTGGTCTAACGAGCTCTCAAACGAACGTGACATCCATGGAAAAAATTAAAAAGTTAAATTTCTGTGGGCCCCATATTTTTAACCACGGCTTCAACATCTCTGGTAGAAATTTTACGCTTTAGTCGTCGGTAGTTCCAGCGTTAAATATAGTCATAAGCTTGCGTGATCACAATGGGGGAAGAATGACGTCACATCGTCGGGAAATTTTGATCTTTCCTCGAGGAATCCGGTTACATGCACCCGGGAAAAATCGACCAACAAACAAAGGCTTGTAACGCGTGACCGAGTTGCGTTCCGAAATCCAGCTGGAACATCCGCTCTGCTTTTGTGCCCGATCGATCGATCCTCGTCCCCTTCCGGCGGATGCGCTCAATCTTCTCCATCTTTCTACTCCCGCGTTCTTTCTCGACTGTTAATTAGAGCAATTAAAAAGAACAAGAAGAAAACGGGAACGGAATCGGAGATGAAAATCTATCTTTAATAAAACCTTAGATATATATATATATATAATTTATAACCTATACACACACACACACACACACATATATAGATTATAAATTACAATCTATCTACACATAGAATGCTTTAAAAAGATAGAATCAAACTTTAAAATATATGTGTATATATATATATATATATATATATATATATGTAGCACCTGTGAAAACAAGGAAAAATGTCTTATATATATACATAATACAACGTGGGCCAAAAGTTTCTTCCTACCAATCTTTTTTTAATAAAACATCAAAATATAAGAAAAAAACTAATTTTATTAATTTTAAATTAAATTTGAGTTCAAACGCGATTTTATTCATTGTATTTCAAAAATTATTTCTTTCAAAAATTTTGAGAAAAATTACAGATTTATCTTAATAGGAAGTGATTTTTGGTCACCCTTTATATACACAGTCAAGTATTACTTGTTAGTAAGTTACGATGAATTTTCCAAATTTACGCATGAAAAAACTTGAAGATGCAAAGAAAATGTTCGGCATACATTACTTAATTTAATTTTTAACTTTCAAATCTGTTTTTTTCTTTTCTTTTCTTTTATTTTTTTTTTTTGTTGCTCTGTTTGACGAGTATTTGTTTATATGCTCGCGAAATGCTCTTTGAAATTAAATTCGAATCCTTATCACTTAACGAAACTTTTCGACTTTTTTAGAAATTCCAATTAAACTCGTGTATTGTACAATATAAAAAATGAGAGATTAGGAATCTCGAGATTAAGAATCGATGTAAGTAAGAGCAAAAAACGTAATTGATGAAAAGGTAACCTTGACCCAAACTGTGGGCTGAATCCACGTATATACGAAACGGAGGAAGACCTGTTATTACGAAATCGGCGGAGGCTGAAACGATCTTGACCAAGTATTCTTCCGAGTATCGGTATGAAACCTTGAAAATATTTGAACAATGTTGAGAACCTGAAGTTTGCACAGGTTAATTGTGTACACATTTGAAACCTTCGTTTTGAAATGTATGAAAGCAGATCGCGGCTGAATTGTACAAATTATTAATGTATTTAATATAATAATTTTCAAAGATTCATTTAGGGATTCTTTCACACCACAAAATTCGAAATTCATTTAAGAGAGTGATAATAAAATTAGATAAATCATCAGCGTAGGATTTTCGACAAAGAAAGCCATGAAACTGCCAACAGAACGGAATCAATTGTGCATTACACCATTGCGAGCAGGAAATGACGCAAAGCTAATCGAGCGTTCCTCGACTCGCAGGGTACGGTCACATCGCGCCGAAGACCAAGAACGGGAAAGTGGTCACCATATTCTACGCTATCGTTGGGATCCCCCTGATGCTACTGTGCCTTTCCAACATCGGCGATATTATGGCATCGAGTTTCAGGTAAACGACTGCGCACAAAAATATATACTTTCTAATGTCTTCAACACTAACGAGATCAATTTCTAAATGTATATTAAATATTATATATTTGGATATAAGTACATAATCAAACGCTTTGATACTGTAATTTTGTTCATTATCTTTCGTTTCGCTGTGAAAACTTGTATGTAAGTTGAAGAATGTGAAGTGAGTGTTTTTAAACTATTCGAAACATATATGAAAAAAACTGCAAATTTTCAAACTTTGAATCTTTAACTATTATACGATATTTATGAAGTGATTCTACAATTCCTAAAAGTGTCTTTTTCGGTTTACTTTAATTATTTAATTAGATTTTTATACTGGAGAGTTTGCTGCTACATATGCACGAAACCACCAAGGAAAAGACGACCAAGGAGCCATTTTGTCAGATCGTATTCCATGAGACAACCAGGGTATTTATTTAACTCGATTGTTCAACGTAGTAACATCAAGTAACTTACACAGGAGTGTTTGTGCAAATTCGTATTTGTTGGGCATTATCAGAGAAATGGAAAAATAAAAGTAGGAATTTGTTTGATCGTCTAGAACCAGTGGTTCCCAATCTTTCTCCCTGTGACACATAATTCTTATTATTCGAAAAGTGAATTTTTTACTTAACTTTTCAAAGAACGTGACATCGACGACTAGAAAAAATTAAAAAGTTAAATTTTCATTTAGAGAGATGAAAAAAATTCACTGTTAATAACTCATTCTTGAACTGCCCTCCCTGTTGGATCCCACGTTGGGAACCACGGATCCAGACAATAATATTTTCAAGAAACACGTACGACAGAATATATTTTTGATAAGGCGATACGGTGGAAGCAAGGGTGGCCTTCGAAGATCCATCAGAGTGAGCCAAAGATCTGCAGATTCAGTTCTGGGTTTGTCCGAAACTCTAACCAGATCATCGTATTTCGACGTGAACAATAGGTATGGTGTAATTCGTTAACTGTAGCGTTATTTCATTTATAATTTAATAATGTATAATTTATTAAATAATTCATATAATTTCATTTAAACGTAATATTAATATAAATATTAATTGCAAAATATTATAAATAACGTGATAAAACATATAAAATTTTTACAAAACACTTACAAAACACTTCCCTTTTTCTCTTTGTTTCTTCAATCGAGGTACAACGCTCGTCGATACGAAGATTCGGAACCGAAGAGGCCCAGCTCCTCTTGTCCATCGTCGATAAATCCAAATTTTGGATTTAAAGTCGCGACCGTGTCCAGATACTCGGATTTGCCGATAGCGAAATCAAGCGCAGGTATCTGAAACAGCACAAGTTCTGCTAGTGAACGAAGGAACACGAGAAAAACACGAACATTTCTAAGTAATTATTCCACTTAGCCAGTCCCAAGATGACGACGCAATCGTTGGACAGGAAGTTGCTAATGCGTTCGCCGAACGACACCGATCGTTCCGCGGTTTTGTGCAACAAATACGCTTTGGATGTGTTGGAGATCGAATTGCGACGCTGGCAAGTCTCCGCTGGAAACAAAAATGACTGTAAGCCATTGAAATTAATCAACGAATGAACGAAATATTTCGCGTGCTACAGGGTGGCCTGAACACGAGAAAAACTGAAGATTTAAGTTTTGAAAAAGTCATACTTTTTTTATTTTCTTTTTTTGTAAGTTACAGAGCATTCCTTGGAGATTAAAAATACATAATACTACAAAAAAAAAAATTCATTAATTATATTTCCAAATAATGAAAATAGTAAAAAATTAAAAAGACACGTGTTTGTAAAAGTTATTTTTGTTTTATATCATTCAGTCTTTCAGTAACCCCTATATAATGTAATAATATACTACCACACGCGTATATACAAACTTGTGTCACAAAGAAAATTTATATTCTCACACGGATACGATTGAAAGCAATTTCAATCCTGCGTTTTAATAAATAATATAATAACTGGCCGTGGTCGTTCGTAGCAGGGAGTACAAGCGACTCGCGGGTGAAAGCAGAGGCGGCAGAGATCCGAGAAAACGGGGAGAAACAAGCGCCATTAGCGACGAGGTCGTTGCCCAGAAGATGCTTATCCATGGAAGGTGCGACCAGCAACTACAGAACGAACCTGGCACCGCCTTTACGATCGTCGTCCATTTACTTGGAACTAGAGAACTCCAGGAGGTCCCAGGTTTCAAAAACCAGGCGTTATAGAACCAATTACCCCATTGGTAAACCAACTCTTTTCACGCAGAAATCTTCATTAATTAAGCTCTCTCTTTGATACTCGTTAATACTTTTCTAATTTACTTGGTTTGAAAGTTCAATTTAAGGAATTTCTAGTTTTTTTTTTTTATACTTTGTACTTTCAATTTTGATTTTGTTTCCTTTTTTCTTTTTCGATAAAGCTCGATCCTACAGGAGAGACACGTTGCCAGCGGATCTGACGTCCTCGACAGTGTTCCCTCTACACAGACAAGTCTACGTGGACGATTTTGACTCGGATTACGAGTATCACGCGAACGACGATCAGGAGAGACAGCCGATAAAACCGGTCCCGATTTGGCTTTGCGTCTTTCTGGTGGTTAGCTACATTTTCGGTGGCGCCTTCTTATTCAGCGCTTGGGAACACTGGCCGTTCCTCGATTCCGCGTATTTCTGCTTCATTACTCTCACCACCATTGGTCAGTATGGGCTTTAATTTTTCGAATTTTCCACTCGTCAGACAGAGTTCTGACTTGCGTTCAAAGTTTGAAGCGAGATAAAAAAAAAAAAAAACAAACAAACAAGCAGAGAGAGGAATTGAATTGCAGGATTCGGCGATTTCGTACCGGCATACAAGCTGGACGCGCACAAAGGGATCGCGGTTTGCTCGTTGTACTTGTTATTTGGAATTGCTTTGCTGGCGATGAGCTTTAATCTGGTGCAAGAGGAGGTCATCAACAACGTGAAGAACGTCGCGAAGAGGCTCGGGATCATCAAAGAGAGTGACGACGAGGAAGATGCCGACGACTACGACGCGTACGACGTCGAATACAATGACGAGGTCGACAACGAGCTCGAGGGCTACGTCCTCGATGACACCCCTCGATGTCACTCGATGGCTAGAAACGTTCGCGGAATTTCCGTCGCGTAGAAAGCCAATCCCGAATTTCTTTTCATTCACCAGAGTTACACCTACTTTCTTCCATTCTTCCTTTCTTCGTTCTTCCCCCTCCCTCCCCCTCCCTCTCCCCTTCTTTCCTTCTCTTCGTTCTTGTTAATTACACTTGGAATGGAGTACCTCCTGTAATTGGACACCCCCCTCCCGGTCAGAAATTTTCTTTTCAAGACGACCAAGATGGCTTGCCAAGCTCTCAAAATTATCATTATTATTTCTCGAAGTGAAATTCAAATAACGTTATTTATTTTATAATTGAAGCGAACGAGAATCCTTTGAGAATTATGATTATTCGTAGATGGTAACTGATGATTAACTCTCTGCAAAGTAATTGATTAAAAGATACTCTCTGATAGTAATTGATTTTACACTCTCTCTAGTACAGAGCCTAATTTTTCAACCTAGCTTTTAGACTTCCAGATATTCTAAAGATATCGGTGTTGAACTAATTGACATAAATTAGATTAGAGCTGCTCCTCGTTCAAATTTATGAGGCAGAATGATTCATAGCTGGTCATAAGTTGTTTCACAGCTCGAGTGACGTGCAACAAGCTGGAAAAACCGCTGCACTCACTGTCAGTTAGGGGATTCCCCGTCTCATCAAGGTAATCGACGTTTCAATCTTCTCCTCTGCCAAACTCGTTGTTCTCCCACCTACCGGACTAAGATCTTCGGTACTCGTGACCATTTCAAACATTTCGACGACGAGATTCTCTTGTTTAACCATAGAAAATGGCATTAAAAATCAACGAGTCGATAAAAACGCATTTTGTACGTTTCTTCTCTCGATTTCTGTTCGAAGAAAGCAATATTGTGGTATAATGAGAAGCATTTACATTTTCAAGATAAAGACAGCATATGTGTGTTTCATTGTACGAGTAAATAAAAATTTTAATTTAACGTCCAAATTTACCGCTTACGTGCAAAAGATAGAAAGTATAGCTCATCATTTTTAGCTGCAGTAGAAAAAGAATTTCGTTCTAGCATTTACACCATAATGAGTTTCTTTGCAATGCAAAAATCAAAATTCCAATTTACTCGTAATTTGTGTTTGAACGTGTAGTTTTCACAAATAAATATTCAAAAAAATAAAATTAAGATTTACTTGGAGAAACTTATAAAAAATAGATTTTTTAATACATTGTTTGCATACGCCGAATTCAATAAATTCGTCGTTAAGAAAATAAATAATTTCATCGATTTACACAAAAACTGTATCTTTGAGGGTAGTTTTCACCCCTTCAACATCGACAAATGGTGAAAAAAAAAAAGAGAAATACGTGTCGAAATATTTTCTCGAAAACTACCAATTTATGACAAATTTCGTCAAAATCGATGATTGACACCTCGGCGTGTTCCTTTATAAAGCTATACTTACTATAGTCGTGCCAGCGTGGAAGGATTAACGAATTTTAAGAACCAAAGTATTGGTTATAATTTGATTTGCTTTAGTCAAGTATTAATTGTTTCTGGCCCTTTCTTACTTCCCAACTTACGTCTGTGGAGATCCTTTTCTCGATGAATCTAGAAATTTCTGATACTCTAACGTGTACAATTGCTGACAAAAGAAAAAAAGATACGTGTCAAATATTTTTTCAAAGACACTTCATTTTCATCAGAAGCATTTCATAAAAATCGGCTATTGACACTTTGTTGGGAGGAGAGACTGAAGAATTAAAGATTCCCATTTTCTTCGTTGATATTTTGATGATTGAAGAATTTTCTTTCTTCAGAAAATTGAGAGGTCACGGATTTTCGTTTCAGCCTAGGTGTGTTGTCCTTGTTAGAAGACACGAAATAATGTGGCCGGTGATTTTGTGGCAGGAATAAGAAAGACATTCCGGTCTACAGGGTGTCCAGGAAGTGACCACTCGATCGAGTCGATCGAGTCGATCGAGTCCAGCTCCGTTGGATTCGGTTATTTCGGGCGAGGCGCTATTTTCAGTTCGACGTTTACGAAGCAAGTAACAAGGGACCAGTGAACGGGAGAACTGGCTCGAGGTGGCTTGGCTCGTTTTCACGCAATTATGCCCGTATCGATCGTGCAAAAGAAAGAAAGAAAATCAGTCGTGATAAAATTGCCGGGAAATCGAACGTCATCGAAACGCGTATTTCTTCTTCGATGATCACACAGATCGTCGAAATCTATAAATGAAGCGAAACGAAACGAAACGAATTCTCATTTTGGATGATTCGACACATCAGTCAGAGTGATTCGCACGAGTGGATAAATTAATCAAGTGTCGATTCTCATACTGAGCGAGCAAAATTACAATTTGTGAATTTCGTTCATGTTTCGCGGACAGTTTGCACTCGCGAGGAAACTCGTGGACGTTTAATTTTTCAAAGGTTTTTCGTAGTTTTCAGGAGAAAAAGTTCAATTGCTTGATCAAATTATGCTTGTTGTGCTGAGCCAAAGATTTAGCGCTTTCTTTTTTAAATGGCAGTTAAATTGAAATTCAATTGAATTCAATTCAATTTGAAAAGAAAAATATTACGTATTCAGGACGTACAACGAAAAATATTGAGAATTTGATAAATTCGAAGGAAAATGGCAAGGAGTTAAAATTAATTAAATTCAATTATTCCGAAAAATACTATGGACGAACACAGTAAAAATTTGATAAATTCGAACTGAAAATCAAGATTTTGGAGTTGAAGAAAAACCGCGGTTCGATCGCTTCCGACGATCCTCAAGATCGATGCGTGAAGAAAAATTCTCGAGAAAGATAAACGCGAGTGCCCTCTAAAACAGACAACATGATTTATAAGAAAAAGAAAAGGTGTGCGAGTGCGAAAGGAATGGATACTCGCGGCACGTGTCAACACGTGGCGTGCAGTCTCGACGGTGTGCCTCTGACTCAAAGACGTGGGCCAGTCTATATTTAAAACACCACGAGAGTGTCCAAGTATCACTCCGAAGATTTCCAAAAATCCAAGGTACCGAGGAAACGAGACGAGAGAAACGAGGGAACTGGAGCGTGACGCAAAGATAAAATGCGAGTGCTTTGATAGCTTTGGTAGATCGATCGTTTGCAATGGAAAATATTAATATTAAAAATAAAGAAATTAGACCAGCATAGTGCAATTTCATCAGGTGGGGAAGCGATTGAGACATCGAACTAACAGTGGAACATTTTTTCGATCGAAATTCTGAGAATCTTCGATTGGTGCAACGAACTGAACACGATACTCTCAAAGTCTGAAACGAAGGCTTCGAAATTCGAAATTCGAACGAGGTAAACGAAATTCAGTTCACTGCTTGAGAAATCGATCGTCCCTTCGTTCGGGAGTACGGATAGTAGTACAGATCTGACAATAGATTTCGTTCGGCGGGGGATTTTTCGATTGTTGGGTGGGCCGTGGAAGGAAGTCGATAGCAGGAGGGAGGGAGTTGGTATTCGAACGACATAATGCCCAGGGAAAGGCAGAAGGGACAGGACGACTGGCGATACCGACGTTTCCTATTAAACGTGACCGTGTAATTTTGCTATTGCGCCGGGTCAGCGATCGCGTATAATCCGCGCTCCCCTTTTTAGCATTCTAGCGTGTTCCCCTATTAATTTATCTGGAACGGATCGCAATACGGAGATCGGAATAAGGCAGCCTTTTATCCGGGAAAAGTCCGCCCGGGGAGGATCGTCGTTCGAAAAACGTCGACCGGAAGCAATTGCACCTTCTAACCTAACAGGACGCTTTGCTTTCCAGCGCGACGCCTAAAAGTCACGTGTTTGCACGATCTTGCTTATTCTTCGTAAGATGTATATTGTTAAAGTAAAAGTAAACTTAGACAACAAAAGAAAATTTGTAATCACAAACTTCTTGTAGCTGAAACCAAAATCAAGGATGTAGATTTTGAAGAGAGAGAAAGAAGAGAAGAGAAAGAGAGAAAACAGAAACAAGTTTTAAATAGGATCTAAAAGTCATATGTTTGCACAATCTTGCTTGTTCTTCGTAAAATGTGTTCCTCTTGTTAAAGTAAAAATAAACTGAGACAACAAAGATGCAACAATATTGCAATTACAAACATCTTCTTGTAGCTCAAACTAAAATTAAGGATGTAGATAACAGAGAAGAGAAAGAGAGAAAAAGAAACAAGTTTTAGACGAGGCCTAAATGTTTGTGTTTGCAGAATCTTGTTTATTCTTCGTAAAATATATCCCTCTTGTAATAAATAAAAATAAACTGAGACAACAAAGATGCAACAATATTGCAATTACAAACATCTTCTTGTAACTGAAACGAAAATTAAAAATGTAGACAACAGAGAAAGAGAGAAAAAAACAGAGCTTAACCGTTAAACCTCGTTCCGTAAAGTCGCATAACCGACGCTCACGTTACAGAGAAACGAAAAGGGTAGTCCCGAGTTGCTACATCCTCTTTTTTGTTTTTTATTTTACGACGTGTACCGAAATACGCGACGCGACATTCCCGATATTTCACGCGTGTTAAACCTTGCTCGCATCCGACAGCCACTGCGACCACCGCTATTACGCAAGGGAACTTTGAGATCGTGTCTCTACCTCTGTCTCCCCTTTTCCCTTTAACCGTCGTCGTCCGACGAATTCTACTAGAACTTTCAGAATTTACTTTGGTTCAAAGGTTCAAGGCAGATTTCTTTTCTTCTCTTTTTTTTTTATTACACGCCAAGACTTAAAATCGTAGAAATTTCAGAACTTTCTTCATAGACAGGAAGCATCGTAAGCAAAAAGATAAAACGACAGCGCGGTAGATGGGATCTTCGAACGAGAAAATCGAGTGAGAAGCAGAAGTGGAGCGAAGAAGCGCGAAAAGTAGAAAAAGGCAACGATATCACCGAGCACTCCGGATGTGCCGGATGAAAGATGGAGGGGAATCGAGCATCGTGTTCGACGTCGAGCAGAAACTGGCAGCGTGGAAGTTATCGGGCACGCGACGGAAGGCGAAGAAAACGAAGGCGGAAGCCGTGGGGCGAGAGAATCGCGGACTGGACCAGGGCTCTGATAGCTTTCCTCTTTAGCAACGTTGGCATAGTGTGCCTAGTGGTCGGATATACCATAGCCGGAGCCTTCCTCTTCACTCACATCGAGGGTAGAAACAACCTGGACATTGTCGGGGACGTGATCAGGTTGAGAAACGTGACAGCTGCCACTCTCTGGGAGCTTACCTTCAAGGTGACCATTTTTTCCCCTTTCTTCTCTAAGTTTCTCCAAGTTTCTCTCCAACGAGATCAAATTTTGAAGTTGGAAAATTTTGCTTTACGATATATTCCTGTTTTCTGGGGGGATATATTCTCACGCAAGAATGAATATATCTTGTAAAGGTGAAGAGGTGACGATTGTGCGAATGGTAGATGAAATCAGATGGGTTTTTCTTTGTTCTCCTTGTTTTCGTTGTCAACACACTTTACCAATAATCTACCGACACAGACGAGGTATAGGAAAAAACATCGTTTTTTCCTTCGCAGGAGAACGTGTTCTCCGAGAGGATCTGGAAAGCGAAAGTGAAGACAGTCCTCGAGAACTATCAGAAAAAAATGGTAACGGCCATAAAGAACGGCTACGACGGCGCGGAGGAAAGCAAGAGATGGAGCTTCGCTGGAGCCTTCCTGTATTCTCTCACAGTGATCACCACCATCGGTAAGTTTTTCTTTCTTATCACATAACATCTATAAAACCGTGGTTCCCAACATGGGGCCCACAGGCTCCAGTCAAAAATTTACTTTTTCAATAATAAGAATTATGTGACATCGCGTGATTTTAGACCATTGCTATAAAACATTTTCGTAAAGTATTTTAATCCCCCGTTGTAATCTTCCATTTTCAATCAATTTTTTGCAATTTAGTTCGAACGAAAGTATCAAAGCGGAAACAAAACAACAAGAAGGAAACTTAATTTCCCTTTTTTTTGTCGAAGAACGAAATCCTATTCGGCTGTAAACATTCTATTTTCACTCGGCTTTTCGCAATTTCGTTGAAAGAAAGGAACATACAAAGCAAGAACGAAAACGATGAGAAGTGATCAAACGCGAATCTTTCTTCCTTTTTCTTTCTCTCTTCTTTTTTTCGTTCAGTGTTCTGGTTGGTATGGTTGAAAGGAAGGAAATGGATTCGAAAGAATCGCAAAAAATAACAGAATATCGATAACACGCGACGTCGAAGTTCCGTTCTGACTTGGTTCTCTGCGTAAAATGGATTTAGACGCGTTAAAAAAAAAAAAAAAAAAAAAAAAAAAAAAACTAACGAATATTACGTAACCCTTTGTGAACTATTTTTCGTCTGTCGTCGAACTTTGAGACTTTCCGTCAAAGAATTTTATTTCGAAGAGAATGCAAAAGGAATCCTTTTATCGAGCTTTTAAAGACGTTGAAAAGTATCGTTTCCTTTTTCGAAACGTTTCGAACTAATATTTCCTTGCGATCTATTTCTATTCCATTTCGCGTTTCGCGAAACTTTTCTTTTCACTCCGTTCTTTATCACTTAACTTCGTAAATTAAAAGAAAAACGATATAAAATTCAATAAAATTCAAAATTTTATCAACTCGGTAATAATTAATAATATCGATAATAATAACATTTTGTTATTTTAAAAATTATAAGATTAATATTGAAAACACAGCAGTGATTTAATTACTGTTTAGTTACCAAGAAAATTGTATGTACCGAGTTTGTACTTGGTTTTAAGAAAAAAATTGGGTAAAAAGAAGGGAGAGAATGGAGAGTAAAAACGGAGAAACATTCGGAGAACCGTTTAAAAAATTTACGACAAAATTATAAAACACACGAGTGATGTAATACGTTAACAACGTAGCAAGAAAATTACACCTACCGAGTATGTACTTACTTTTGTAAGAAAAGAATTGGGTAAAAAGAGGGGGGGGGGGATTGGAGAGTTAAAACGGAGAAACATTCACGAGAGAGACACGAGTCAGCTTTTCCCGGAGATAGAGTTTAATGTTTCGCGTCGGGCGAACCTCGACCTGGCCAGCAAGCTTGTAAAAAGAATGGTTAATGCTGAAAAAAGGCACGACAGACACGAGTGGTAATGCTTGGAACGTAACCGTTGCGTCGCGTCGCGTCGCATCGACTCGAAGGACGAAGGTTTTCAAAGTTCCAACGAAGAAAATTGCAGTCTGCTTTCCCGCGTGCTACATCCACTCGAAAAATCCATTTGGTAAATTTGGCCCGCACAGAAACCAAACAAAATTGGATCAAAATATGTGTAACGCTCAAAGGGAAGTAGTACTTCTTCTTTTTCTCTCTATATTAAAATATTCTCATTATCGCAGAAAGCAGAGCGTTGAATTTGGCTCTCGCGATGTGGCATCTGGACGAATTACATCTGGTGCAATGGTTCTTGGCCTTTTTTTGGCCACGCCCCATCTAAACGTCTCTAAAATCCTAAAATGCTCCCTACACTGCACTTGTGACACACACACACACACACACACACAACTCTTATTATTCGAAAAGTTATTATTCGAATTTTTGACTTTGTAGAGGAAGCCTAAAAGGCTTATTGACATAACTTATACAAAGAACAAGTGACATCCATGAAAGGAAAGTGAATTTTTGACGTGGAGGGAGCCTAAAAGGGATGCCATTAATTCAACTTTCCAACGAACGTGACATCCGTGAATAGAAAAAAATTAGAAAGTTAAATTTTCATTTAAAGAGATGCAAGAAATTCACTGTTAATAAGAGTTAACTCAACATTCTCGAATTGCTCTCTAGAAAATCAAATTGCCCCCCTGTGGGAACCGCGGGTCTAGAGCTGGACTCTGCGAGTTTAATAACGCGATGTTTTGAGCTAAGAGTGCTTTATGCAGTTTTTACATTTCATGCTGGTCAATTACGAAATTTAATTTCATAATCACACATTTTTTCGTTTTCATTTTTTTCCATTAATTATCACGTTCGGTACATTTCTTTTTTTTTTTATAGTGAATTAACGTTGTCAGCGAAATTAGAATTTAATGAATCGGTGAGACGGTAGACACTGTCGATCGGAAGATCGATTAAGATCGGAGTAGTTTCGTTAATCTCGGGAGGCGGACCGATCGGTAGCTTAGCTCGGCTGTTAATTAATTTCCGGCCTAACGAAGTCCCTCGCGTATGATTCGCAACTTGCCGGCCCTGTCGTCCTCTGTGTATGTCAAACTCGTTTACCGGTGAACGATCTCTCGATACCCAGGAAACACGGAACTGTCCAAGCGGCAGTAATTAAGTTCTTTCGTTTCTTTTTCCTTCCTGGTAATTTTAAAAAATAATTATTTGGAGAACAAAGAGAAATCAAATCTTTGTCAATATTTATCTTCATATTTACACCGTTTCTTTCTCTTTTTTCAATTAAAATCATGGATGCTCGAGATAGCAAAATAGAAGCAAAATAGGAGTGTCAAAACGCGTAGCTAGTTAGGATTAATTCTAAAAGAAAAAACGAGAGGATTCGCGTTGCCGATTGTCAGACGAGTTCAAGGGACGAAGTCGATAACGAGGCAGACCGGTATACATGAGGGACTCGAGGAAACTGAGTTTACCGGCAAGTTTGTTCCTCGTTACAGAAATTGCACGTCGCGTCGTTCGATCATTTAGGTACACACAGGCCGTTAAACTGTTGAAGTTTCGCTAGAATGTTATCTTAACCTAAACTCTCTTGGTCCAAGAGAGACTCTTGGACTCTTTTAACTAATTCGTCGACTCGTTAAAAAGCATTTTTTAGATCTACTTAACCTAATCTAACCAGTCGTTAGGTCTATTTATCTTATTTCATTCGTTTCATCTATTTATTTGATTTTAGTTATTTATTTATTATTTACATATCTCTAAAGAAATGCGGTCCAGAGGAAGAAAAAGGTTAGAGTTAGGTTAAGTTAGTCAATCGTTTCACTTGAAGAGACTGTAAGAATTATTTTAATTACTTTAGTCTTTGGTTCTATGGTTCAAAAAAAAAAAAAGTTCAAAAAAGAATTTTCTTTATCAGATAAACTTGATGTTGAGGAAATAGTAAAATTTGGATTATAGCTAAACGTCACCGATCTGACGGAAATCGAGCTCTGCTCGATGATCTTCTTCGAGGTCGCCTCGAATATGAGTCAATTAATTTCCGATTCAGCGTCGTTGACCGCGTTTCCGAAGGACGTCGACGCCCACCCTCAACGAGAGAGAGTCTGTTCCACGCAATAAGTTCGAAAATCCACGACGATCGAAAGAACTTCCCGACGATAATCTCGCGACTGCAATAATCTTGCTTGCTGTTCGATGTATGACAATGTACAACTCGCCACGTACAATCTACGACGTCTAAGAAAATCCGATACCGTCTTAAATCACTTAAATCACGGACCGCCTCTAACAAGCTGTTTATACGTTCCGGCAAGCTAAGCAACGAAAACGAAACGCCAGACCATGGAAATGGCAGTCGGACGATAAAAACATAATAAATTTCGAGGGGGAATCGCGTGTTACATAGAAGAATCGATCGTTCCGACCGGGACGACCGAAATCGAAAGAAACAACGTTGTATCGGTATGTAACGAATGCAGCTCGATTCGACGCGCGAATCGCTCTCCAATGGGACACAGTAGACGACAAAATATGGTTGAAAAATATTTGCACGTTATCGCGAATATTCCGTTCGTTTATCGAAACGTGAAAATTAGAAAAATTTGGAAATTCGCGAACGATGAAATTTAGAGTTGAAAGATCCTCGACTCGACTCGACTGTAGAAATTGGAAAATCCGACAATTGTCGAGTCGAAAGTTTATCCCATTTTGGACACAAAGGCAAGGGGAGAAGCGGCTATCGTTGGCAGAGAATAGAGGGAATTAACGACGCGAACTTTTCGCACGTTATAGGCAGAGGGTGCAGGTACGTTCATGCATACATGCATATATATGTATATATATATATATATATATATATATATATATATATATATATATATATATATATATATGATCGTACGTGCATGTAACCGGGCGCTGACGCTGGCGCGCGCGTGCACGCGACCTTTTAATTAATTCCGGGGGGCTCTCTCCTCCCTTCTCTCTCCATCACCCTCTTCTGGATTCTGGATTCTGGATTCTGGGTTCGAGACGAGACCCTGCTATCCACTTTATCTCAACCGTGATTACAGACCAGCGGCATCAGCCTAAAAGGGTCGGCTAGTCGACAGGTAGATCGATTCGCGAGCGGACCCTATCCAGGTTAACGATAACTGCTTTTGCAACGCGTGGCCCGGACCGCCACCGACTTAATCGCCGCTAAAGAGGAGGAGAAGGATTGTACCTATTATACCCGGGGGAAGGGGGGATAGTCGTCCAGATATTATCTTATTTTCTAATCAATCTCGCCGACAGGAGCATCGAATTTTGCTTGACTTTCAGGATAAATTGCTCGAAACAAATTAGCAATTGCAATTGCAGTGTTCTCTGTCCTTTGAAATGTACGCCCGCGTATATAATAAAAATTATCCGAATTGTTTAATCTCAACTAACTTGTTTTATTCGAGCTGCTTCGATTCGAGAATTTGCTCGTAAATCTTTCAACAAATGATGATAGCAATAATAATAATATATTGGTAATTCATTAATAAATAGGTAATAGATGGATGATTAACGATGTAGGGGAATTGGCGTTTCGCGCGTTATGTTCATCAACGGGTCGAGCTATTTTATTCGGGCTGCTTTTAAACTCGAGGATTTGCTCATAAATGATAGTAATACTAACACACAGATAATAATAATAATAATAATACACTTGCAATTAACAAATATGTAATAAACATAACAAGTAATGATTCGATTAATCCTAAACGAAGTAGGAAAATTAGCAGATCGAGTTATTTTTTTTCTCGTAAATACTTACTTCGAATATAAATACAAATAATCATAATAATAATAATAATGACAATAATATACTAGTAATTCGTTAACAAACGTGTAATAGACTTGATTAGTCGCTAACGAAGTAGAGTTTCGCGGTAGAACGGCCAGAACCAAGTGAAAGAAAGGTCCCCCCCGAAAGTTACCGGGGACCGGTACGAAACGCATAAATCATGGAGGACCCGCGTAATCAGCGTCGCGTGGCGCTCATTGACGGATCGGTCGCATTAGTGGCGGTGGTAACGCGACGCGAAGGAATTATTGACGATTAAGGGAAAGTACCGGGGAATCGATGTGTCTTGGCAGGCTAGCGGGACGTGTTCGTTACTCGTTGCTCACGTTACATACTCGAATCCGATAATTTCAACCCGGTGGTGGGCCGACCAATCAATTATCAAGATTAATCGCGGCGTGCTCGATAATAATTTGCGATTTCCACCGCGTGCCGGTTTATTTGACCGGCAATTTATTAATAATGTAAGATAACCTGTAGCGATTCTCATTTCTATTCTTACTCCGCGCGTTATTCCACGCGATGGAATCTCGATGTTCCCCGAAATTAATCTTAATGGTCTTTTTTCTTTTTCTATTAACACGAAAATTACGTACTGGCGATGACTAAAGCATTAGAATTGCCATTAGAGACGTTAAAGTCGAAATTTATATGGGAAAAACATTATTATAATAGAATTATTACATATAATTATTATAACAGAAAAACTAAAAAAATTACTCAATAAAACTTAATGAAACTAAAAAAGAAAATAATAGAATATATAATCATTAAAATTTCTAATAAAGATAAAATGTCAGACCATTTTGACCACTCTGGTAGTAGTTCTAACGTTAAATAATACGTCGACCGTATCGCATTCGTAGGTAAATACTGCTTTTAAATTTTACGAAGTATGATAGAACTGTCGTTAAAACTGAAAAGGAAGGGTGGTGAAAAACTCGTCGAGACACGGAGGATTCGAGCGGAAAGCTCGCCGAGGCAGGAAGAACGCGCTGTTTCAAAATCGACGCACGCTGAATAAACGATGCGTCGCGTCGTCGATAGAGTTTTCGTTCCTCGATCCTCGTTGTTGTTTCTTTAAATATTTCCTGCACCCGTGAATCGCTACGATTAATAAATCATGCAGGATCCATTCGTTCGTTCGTTCGACGGAATATTTTCCTCTTTCTTTCTTCTTCTTCTTCTTCTTCTTCTTCTTCTTCTTCTCTTTTTTTCTTTTAGCGTTCGAGGGATTTTCTCTCTGCGCACTCTGCAACTTATCTTCCTACAAATATTACTTTAACAACAAATTATAATCCAGTCTTTGCCATCTCACGTTCCACAAATATCTTTCCGCTCTCTTAATAACGATCGACCATTTTCGAGAGATTGATTCGGCTCAGTGCCGAAATGAAATGGAAAAGAAAAAGAAAGCCGTGACTCCAGCATAGACACTCAAAGATACGATAAGAAATCTCTTATGTCATCAAAGAGAAAAGAAACGGCGATCACTTTTGCGGTTCACAGGTTACGGAAACATTTGCCCAAAGACGAAATCGGGCAAAATGGTGACCATAGTATACGCCATAATAGGCCTGCCGCTTTTCTTGCTATATCTGAGCAACATTGGCGATATTCTTGCGAAGAGCTTCAAATGGACCTATGCCCGTTGCTGTTTGTGCAAGTAAGTGTCTCCTTTTTTCTCTCGTCGCTCCTTTCTATTTCAAATATTCGTTAGGACTCGAAACAACGTTGTCGTTGAACGTCAGATTTATTTATTTATTTATTTATTTATTTATTTCGTTTTTCTCTGACAGGAACGTTTTTCCCCCTCTTCTTTTCTTTTTTTTCTTCTTCTTAAAGATGTCGCAGAAAACCATTGGAAATGACGTCGAGGGGATATACTCACAACGGTGCCGATATAAGGAGAAATCATTGGCAAGTAAGTTTTCGGTTAGGTTTAGGTTTGGAAAATTCCGTATATTTTTACAGTTTGCCAATTTCATTTTTCTCGGCCGAGATTCTAATCTTAAGATTCTTCTTTTCTTTTTTTTCGGAGAAAAGAGATTCTCAAATACCCACACGTCGAAAGTCCTCTAAAAGTCAATTAATTTAATTCTGTTTAATTAAGGGGAAGTAGAACTTTACAACAAGAAGATTTATCTTATAATAAGAATTTGTTTGACAGATGGTGGACTTGAACGAAGGGAAGATTGACACGTTCAGTGTGGACAGAAGTACTTCCCTGGAAGACGACGAAGCGAGAGAGAGAGACGAAGATGACAGTAGCAGTTACGATCCTCAACACGTCACTGTACCTCTAACACTCTGCGTCGCCATAATGGTCGGGTGAGTTACATTCAATATTCATCATTTTATAATGAAATTATATTCAATTAACATGTTCCGTGCCGGGCTGATTTTTGGTTACTTTTCGTTTAGGACGCTATTACGATTAACAGTTTTGCTCCTGAAGTATGTCTGACGATTTTTGTAATAGATAATAAATAAACCTATAATTATCGAGAAAAGTGTCTAGAATTTAAGATACGCAACGAAGCAATAAATTGAATTTTAAGATATTATTTTAACAATTTTTCAACGATGTGAAAATTAATTAAAATGAAACTTTTTGTTCCAAGTACTTTTAGTATTATCGTTTGTGTATTAAATAATAATAACTTAATATATAAATTATATAATACTTTTCAATAATACTAAATACTAATAAACCATATTATTTATCTTAACGTTATTTTAAATAACAAATTTTTTGATCTTAACAGACAGTCAGAAAGAAACGTCCCACAATAGGACAAATGTTATTAAAATGTCAATAATTTTGCAACAAATTTCTAAAAAATTCTTCGTTTCAACAATGAAAATTCCAAATGGCTTGAACGGAGAGTTTACTGTGACGCGTATTAATCCGTATTTTGCGTAGAACGATTTTTCTTCTCATAATTAGCGAAATGATTGTCGAAACGTGAGAAACTGTGCAAAAAGAAAGTTACGAAAGTGTGATTTTGGGTGATTTTCAGGTATATTTGGGGCGGAGCCATCTTGTTTTCCGAATGGGAGGACTGGAACATGCTGGACGGCTCTTATTTCTGCTTCGTCTCCCTGTCGACCATAGGTTTCGGCGACATCGTGCCAGGTGACAAAATCTACTCGGCCCAGGGCCTTGATTTATCCTTCATCTTCTGCTCCATGTACCTGATGCTCGGTGAGTGCCCGGTCGATCTCGTCCATCTTAACGTCCGACGCTTCCAACTCCCCATAAAAATCATCCACCTGTGTTTTCTTCCTTCGTCTATTTCTATTTTTAATTCGTTCCCTTCTTTAAACAAATACGCAACGTGTCCATTCGGTTCTCAACTTCGAGATTCTGTTCGTTGTTTGTCTTGGGAATTGCTCGCAAGTGCAAAGATTTCATCCTTACGTCCTTTGGAATTTCGATATCATTTTCTTTTTCATAAAATTTTAATAAAACCCTACTTTTTTCTTCTTTCTTTTCAATCTACCTCTCCACGAGGAAGAAACACGCGCGTGACGCGGCCGATTAGTAAAATTAATTTATCGATATTGATAATATTAATAAAATTAACTTATTGATATTAATAAAATTAATGTACTGATAAAATTAAATTGGTAAAATTAATTTATCAAATATTAATAATATTTGTATAGAATATACAATTATACAATTCAACGAGGTTCGTTCGAATCGTTCGTTCGAATTGAACTGATTTCCGTCTTTATTTCCGAGTGTCATTTATAGACTTCAGGTAGCACCCTTATCTCGTTAGGGACGACGCAATTCCTAGAACGTCTGAGGATCCTTTGTTTGCTTTATCCTTCAGTGTGAATTTTTTATATACCACCTGACTTTCTTTGCATATTAATAAAACTAATTGATCAAATATCAATAATAATAATATTTAATAAATCAATATTAGCTAATTAAAATAATAATAATAATATTTAATAAATTAAATATTAATTTAATTTCTCAAATTTTGGAAGTTTCAATTTCTCGAATGTTAAAGCAATCTCTCCTTTTCAAATTTTTAACAATTTTGGACCTTTTATAATTTTCCACGATATTTTTACGAAAGCAAATCCTCCTTTCTAACTACCATCATTCGCAATATGGCGCACAGATCTCTGAATGCACGAAAACGAACATTTTCGTCCGAAAGCTTATTTAGAAAGGAAAAGGTTAGACTGTAATGTATCACGAAATCATGTAATGTATGTTGATACGCGCGACTTAATAGTTCTGTGTTCAGGCTAGTTTTCAAGCAAACGAATCGCCGAACAACCGAACGTTCCCGATTCGCCAAACTAAACGAACAGTGTAATCCAAGTTCAGAGAAACTGTCCGTTCCATTTTGTCCTATAAATAAACGCATTTGCGCGCTTCGCGAATTAATTTGAACAGAGGCCGCTTCTTCTATCGCGATTTATCATTATGTCACTCGATTATGTTTCGAAACAAATTGCCATTGTTCCCCTCTTTTCACGTTGTTTCAGCCGTTCGAAGGCGGTCAGAGTAATTCAGATTTTTCTTTTCTCGTCGTTTGAATTAATTAATTTACTCGGCGAATTGTTTCTGCGTTTAATTAATTTATCCTGTGAATAAATGTTTCTGTATTTATATTTCATTATTGGCCATCGTGGTTGTTGACGTTTCGTTAACTGGCGGGGGGTTTAAATTTAGCCAAATCCGTTGCTCGCTGACGAAATTTGATTTAATCATCGCCGACACGAACATGATCGTTGACGTGGTCATCTCTTCGTTATTTCGATTAGTCGATTAATTTCACGTTACACGGGGACAGATGTTCTCTAAATTCTTCAAATCGTAGAAATTTCGCGAAAATTAGTGAAAAGTCGGAAACTGTTATAAAATCGTCCAACTGCGTTTCGATTAGAAACTACGGACGCAACTGTGAAAAGCAACACAGAAACCAACACAGAGGTTCGCGCGGTTGTTTCTTTGGGCAAAGCGACAATTGGATCGCCGAGAGCTGCGTCGCGCCACGGATTTCCGATGTTGAAAACACGATAGCCTCGCTCGCGTGGCAAGGCTTAATCGTTTTTTAAAGAGCCTGACAGCTTTGATTCATTCAACCGCTTGGCACAATATCCATTCGTTGATTAAATCCCTATAAAATACAGACCGACGACGAATTTTTTCTAAAATTTCTCGAGTTCGTGGAATTTTTTTCGAAATTTTTCCATCAAAATTCCTGAAAGATTCGACGCTTTATTTTGAGGTATTTATACAAGTGAAAATCCGTAACCTTTCAAATTTGTCAGGAAAGAAAATTTTTCACCAATCGAAATATCCATAAAAAGTAGGAATCTTTGATTCTTCAGTCTCTTCCAATTTGATTTTCTAAGAGGGCAATTTGAGAATGAGTTATTAACAGTGAATTTTGCTTGATCTTCTTTTTCACCTCAAATTGTACTTCGAATTTGTTAGGTACCTTCATTTTATTTTATAATAATTTGAACGATCGAAGTATTCGAAGAAACAGCTTTTCCATCAAAATTATTTTACATTCGTGCATTTCAGTTCTTTTTCATATATTTCAAAACTTTATCATGTCGCTTCATTTTATTATTTTTCTTTCTTCCAACAATTTGTCATCGTGATTTTTTTAACTGTCTTATTGTTCTCTTATCTTCTTTCTTTCACGAATATCGTGTTCTTCGGAAACTCGTTAGCTAACGATGTTTTAGGCTTCCTCCATGTTAAAAATTTTTGAAACTTTTTGAATAAAAAGAGTTGTGTTGCATTAGGATTTTAGAGAAACAGGGAATGAATCTGTTCTAGATTCTTAAATGAATCTCCACGAACATTAATTGGGAAGTAAGAAATTCCTCGGTTCTTAAAATTCGTTAATCCTTTCACGCTGGCGCGATTGTGTCAAGTAGGCGAGTGTACGTACGTAGGCACACTTGCGTAGACGTGGTTAATGAATCGAGGGGCCAAAGTGTCGCGAAGCGTGTCAAGGGTCAGGAGGATCGATTACTTACTTTTTAGTCGTGCACCACTTTGTACGCGATCGAACGAAAGTTTGACAACCAGCCGCCGATTATTCTTTCTTCCTTCTCTTTTTCTTTTTCACCTTCGAGGTTTACTCGAATACGTCATATCGGAGATGGGGAAATTCAATTTTGGTAGGAACCGAGCCTCTTTGAAGCGGCGCTTTTTTCGGGAATTGAATCGACCAATCGTGACCACTGTACAGCCATTCCTGTCCGAATGTTGATTTACATACACAAAGTGGATGCCAATCGAGTCTGGGATATCATTATATTACCAGTGGTATTCCCAGTACTTGACTTTTGTTACGTGATAACGAATATTTATAACATCAAGCCCGAATAACATTCAAAATATATTATGTATACTATATATACTATAGTTGAATACTGTATAACACAGTATACTATATTTTAATAACATATAAAGCAATGGATAGTTCTAAATAGAATCTAGTTTATAAAAGAATGTCGTGCAGGACTTACCACAGTGTCTGAGAGAGTAGCCAAAACCTTGTAGCGAGGACAAAACGCGGAAACCTAAAGGAGTTTTGGCTGAAAAAGAAAAGGAGGAGATGCACATTGAGTGGAGAGAGAAATAGTTCAATAGTTAATAATTAATAACTAATAATTGCCAAGAGACAGCGCAAGAAGATATTGCAATAACAAAGGTATTAGACGACTCAGATGACAAAGAAAAAGAAGAAAGTTGAAATTAAAAAAGTGGATAGTTGATTAGCTCGAGTTAACAAATGCAAGGTTAACGTACCTGATTAATAGTTAAAAGTCTCTAGAAATAGGGGAAAGCAGGGTGAAACCGGGTATGTACTTAGCTTCGTAAGTAACAAAAAAATAAAAAATTCACACAAGACTAGATCCCTTGATTGGAAGAATCCCTTATGCAATGAGAAAATGACCAAACTTTCTGGAAAAAATTGTTTGGCTCACGGGGAAAAATAAAATTTTCTATTGAAAAGTATGCAAATACCCGATTTTATTCTATAAGGGTGGATAAAGTCGAGTATCTATACAATGTATTGCATAAAATGCAATGCAGTTGTAAAATTTTCATTTCTACCAGTAAAAACTAATTTTAACAAATAGATAAAGGTATTCTATTTGGTCTGTCTTATAATTAAATAATTATGTTGATTATCCATCTATATTTTGCTCAATGTAAAATCAAGTTCAATTTCAAGACTCGCCGGTAGAAATGTAAACGAGTAAATAAGTAAAACGAAGTAAACGAAGTAAAATGCATTTTAGGTATGGCGTTGATCGCGATGTGTTTCAACCTGATGCAAGAGGAAGTGATCGCGAAGGTACGTGCGCTCGTGCGTACCATAAAGTACATATTCCGATGCGACAGGTGACTGTAACCAGTCTCAACCACATTCCGCGACGCAGCGACGTTCGGTGAGTCGAGTCTTGTTTCATTTTTATTCATGATACACTGCACATTTCGTCCGTCGAGCGATCGCGCCGTCAGATCGGCTCTCCAATGAACACCACGTCCGAGCGTATCGGGAATTTAAAACGACGCGTATCGCGCGTCACAAGTATTTTTTAAAGAAAAACGCGAAATCGAGACCACGACAGGAATTTAGATAACAGGGAAAAGAGAGTAACGTACTTTGATAATGATAATGATAATATTCAAACGATTACCTATTGATGAAAGAAAAAAACTTACTTGTCAGATTGATTACTCATTAAAATTATTTATTATTTATTTGTTTTATTCGTTAAATTAAATTATTATTAAAATGATTAGAATATATTGTTAAACGTTACTTTTGAACATTAATCCACTAATTGCAAGCTTCGAGAAATTAGCTTGGACAATTTCGGAACGAAATTTTTGAAAATTTCTCCACACTATATTCTGAAGTTAGTTCGTAAGAAATTAGCTTCGGAATTTGATTCACACCCACGGAAATCTTTTGCACGCGATGAGCCGTTTTCGATATACGCGCGAGCTATTTTCGAAAAAAATGCACCGCCTTCCTTCCTTGGGGAAGAGGAGAGGAGAGAGAGAGATCACATTATCGAACGCGAACGCGAAAAAGAGAGGCACGAGTTGTTTCTGTCGGGTATACCTGAGTCGCGGAATAGAAAGAAGCAAAAAAAAAAAAAAAGAGATAGTAGGTGAAAAATGAAGTCTTCTTTCGAGAGGAAATATAATGGGGGGCGTGAAAGGGATCGATCGAGGGGAATTTAGCGCGGCGAAAGATCGAGCTGAAACGCTCGTTTACGCTTTCAAAGACATTGCTTTCATTTCCTCCGAGCGATGGAATATCAACTCCTGGCGGCGGAGAAAAATGTAAAAAAAAAAAAATGGAAGATTTCATTATTACGTACGATGTACAGTCCAGAGTTTTATTAAACATTCCAAGTTATTAATTCAAGCCGTTAATTTCTCTTTCTCTCTCGCTTTCTCTATTCCGCTTTCTGTCCCTGTTACGACATTCATAATTGGATGGAAAATTGTGGATCGACGTGATTAAAATTTTCGTCTCGTTCTATTTCTGAACGGCGAGATTTAACAATTTAAATATGAATGATTTAAAATACACGTGTTTTGACGAATTTGATAAGATGGATAAGTCAGATGTTCCGAAAGATTATACGAACTTGATGGATCGGATGTTCTGAAAAATTTGACAAATCAAATAGATCAAACGATCTGAAAAAATGATAATTCGATCAAAATTTGACAAATTTCACCAAATGATCGGAATTTTAAATTTAAACGACCTGAAAAGTCCCATTTTTTTTAGTTTTTAGGCAGCAAATATGGTTTCACACGTGCACGTTATTTTTCTCTGTCATTAGCGACAGACATCTCTCGAGTCGATCTTCCACCGATATGTATATCCGGTGATAATGGAATATTCCCTTGAAAGGACGGGGCTGCTTTCTCCGAAAGTGAAGAAAAAAAGAAAGAAAGAAAGAAAGAAAGAAAGCGGCCGTGCTTATTTTTCTCTAGGCCAGGCCTCTACGTGCTCGTTCCAAAGATGCGCTAATACCTGATTCCTTCGAGGAGAGAGAGTTTCGTGGTTGGCGCGAACTGAAGCGACTTCAACCCTGGGGCTATGTCTCCTCTAAAGCGGCCTCTAATGGCCGAAAAAGACGACACTGTCTCTAACGAAAGTTGGCGATATTCGCTGATTCCTCGGGACATTCTCAACCCTTTCTATTTTCATTAATGGAAATTGTTTATTAATAAGAAAAGTTTACTCGAATCGTAGAGATTATATTCGAATTCGTATTTGCTGAACTTTAAATTTTAAAGTCCAAGATCACTCGAAGATCATATCACGAATACATTTTTTCACCAGCTATGTGATGAGAAAGACAGAAATATATATATTATAGATATTTTAGATATTTTAAAAAGGTATTAAATAGATATTTAAAAAAAAAAAATAGTTCTCTTCGGACCGGTCAAAAACGATTTCTTCGTACTATGTCATTGATAAAGAGGATATTCAGGTGGCCTGGTTTTCGCGAAACACCCTGTACGATGACTTCTCTTTCTTCGAAATCGCAAAAAATTACGAAACTTTACGCTATATAAATATGATATAATGTATAATTTTAGTATGTTGTTTCGGTAAGTATAAACTGTTGGAGCATTAACGCTCTAACACGACGCGTAGCGTTCGAGAGATCGAGAGATGGTGAAAGCAGAGGAGGATCACACGATTAGAACAGAAAGTCGCTGAATGGAAAAGTTCAAAGGGTGGAAGCGGCTGTTTCCTCTGCTCAGCGCGCGCGAATTACGATTCTATCAGAATATCGATGCGATGCGACGTTTGTTACGCAAACAGCGAACAGGAAAAGATGATTTTCGTTTTTTTCTTTCTTTTCCCCCTCCCTCCCCCTAACCGGTTTCTCTCCTGCTTGCCCGGGGAAAAATTTGAAAGGGTGGAGAGTATGAAAGGGGCAGAAAATAAAGGGACCACAATCGTCGAAGGTACAAAGACGAGTTCTTTGAAATTCCAACGCCACGGTTTCGTCGTGGAAAAAAAGGAAAAAGAGAAAAAAAAAAAAAAAATAAACGTCGTAGGCACTTCGGACGGAAGAGCGAGAAAGAGAGAGAGACAGAGAGAAGTCGAGAATTACCTTGTACGGAACGTTATTATTTCGACGGAAACTTTTCGCTCGCCCGAGTTTTTGAACAATTAAATCGCTTCTCTCTGTTCCCCGGGTTTAATACACCCGTCGCGTTTGTCGTCGGTTTTGTTTATTGTTTCTTTGTCCCCGGATTTGCCGACCGCATAAGATTCGTTGCGAAAACGATGGAATTTCTTCTAGAATTTAAGCAGATTTTAAGCTGAAATTTTGTTAACGTAATATATATTCAGCGCGTATGTGCTCAGCGAAGGGCGCAACTGAAAATACGCGCAATGATGGAAAATTGTTGTCTATATTTATAAACTGTTGCAACGTCGTGGAAGAAGATCATGCAACAATCTACTTGGTTCTCGTTTCAAAGCATAAAGTTCTTTTTTTTTTCAAAAATGCTTTTACTCTTTCACTCGCGAAAATTGCAAAAATTCAAACGTCTCTAAAAGCGTCAAAAAGATTCGACCGTGGTTTTGAAAATTGAAGTTTTTTCTTTACAATAGGTTTTTTTAAATCTTGTTGCGCGATTTCTTTTCGCCATTTTATTACGAACTTTGAACATCAAACTTGAACATCATTTTAAGAGTTTTAGTCGTAAACAAAATTTTCCAGTGTTTTTACGTACGAATGAATTTTTACATTTATTTGAAAGAAAAAAGACCTTTTTCATTTACTACGTGAAATATTAAAATGTTCTTGGAAAAAAAGGAGTTTGGGACGGTTGGAAAATAGAAATTTCGCGCTTTAAAATGAGAGAAAATAGATCGTTGCGTAATTTTCTTCACGAAATTATAACATTTAAATTAACTGCGGTGCAAAACTGACTCCCCGAAAACAATTCGTGTATAAAATGTCATAAAATATAACACAGTGGTAAAATTGTTTCGAGAAAGCTAAAATATCTCACGAAACGCTACATATCTTTCTTTCCTTGTTTTAGACATGCAAATACTCGATAAAATATAGTTTGTAAAGTTCCACGTTAAAATTTCACGTGTGCGTTCAGTTCTTTTCATCGTGTATCTTAAAATTTTCTTTAAACAAAAAATATTTAAAAGAATGTTCGAATATTAATTTAGATTAGTTTCATTTATTTTGAATGAAACTCGAAAAATACGAGTATTATAACTCCCATTATAATGGTGAAAAATGTTCCACTACTGTAGGTATCTTTATGACTCTGACTCTGAATATCAATAACACAACTAGTGTGTCATATTTCATTCGCATAAAAGAATTTATTTGCATTCTGCTTTCAAGCTTCCGCTACATCTGCGAGTCGATCGGTCGATCCTTTTAAATATATAATTGATATATTTTCGTGAAAATAACAACAATCGAAAAATCACATCCGTCTAATTTTGAACCATCTTTGCAATTGGAAACTCTAAAGGAACATCGAAAACCCTGAAAACAATCGCTAAAACACGAGCTGACATCTACTCATCTAAAAATTTCTTCTCACCTAATTTCTTTTCTTTTTTTTTTTTTTTAATAAAACATCAAAATGCAAAAAAAAACTAATTTTACTAATTTCAAATTAAATTTCAGTTCATGATGTTTTAAAGTTATTCCTTTCAAATGTGCCAAATGTCATACGTAATAAAAAAATTATGGATTTATTTTAGTGGAAAGTGACTTTTGGCCCACTCTGTGTACGAATGCACAAACTTTGTGTGACAGAGAAGATCCCATTGCCATGACTTTCCAAAATCATCCAAAGAAAATCTTTCAATACTTGATTAACGCTAAACTACAGTCTACTAAAGTAACTATTTTGTTGTGTAGTCTATATAGTCTATAAAACACTGACGGTAACTAAGTACCTAATCACCAATGATCTCGATGTCAATGTGACTTTAAACTTACACGAAAAAAAAAACAAAAAAAAAATGCAGAAGACTCGTGGCCTGAGCCTTCGAGGACCGATTGGCCGCGGAGAAGACGAAGAGGATAGCCGCGAAGCGGAGGAATCATCGCGGTACGCGCTACCTGCGTATTCAGAAGACGGAGAAGGGGTGTAAGTGGCAGGCGGCAGGAGACGACGAGTTGGCACACGTTCCTTCGTGTTGGGCTGCAGCGTTCCTTCATGCGGCGATCCGGCCGCACGAGGCCGCGCTGGCGCAGCAACCTTCTCTGCCATTACGTTTGCGCGTTTTGCACCCTCCTACGGGGTGCGTCCGTGCCGGCGACGCTATTCATGGACGGCAGACAGTTTCCACGGCACTCGACGAACGCCGTTCCCCGTCCAGCCGTGGGCAAAACATCCCGTTCGAGCCGTCGAATCGCGTCGATATCGCGACCCCGTGAACGTACTCTCGTCCTCTCGTCCTCTCGTCCTCTCGTCGTCGTGATCTTCGCGATCTAGCAAGAATTCACGCGAATTCGTCGTCGATCGTACACTGGAGAGGATGCTGCGAGCAACGTGCAGCAACGTGGCAACCTTCTGAACGGCGAAAGCCCCTTTTCAAGCTATTTCGTTGGATCTTCTTCTCGCGGAATCTCTTCACGGAAGATGTTTGTCCGAGAGACAAATTCTGCGTTCCTCTTCCTCGGTGTACGACTCGTGCGTCCTGCGTGGGAGAGATCAGTTCGCTAGGGTGAATCGCGTCTGTCGATCTGGAGGGAAATCTCGATGGTTGAGTCCGGCTGCTCGAGATGAGTAACAGATGACAACAGGGTCGCGGATCGATGTAAACGACGAACAGTCTCCGGGCTCCTCGATCGCGTCCGACGTGGAGGAGGTGGCCAAGGGCGAAGTCAAGGGAGAGTCTTGCACCGTATTCGATCGACCTATCGATAACCATGAAGATCCCTGCGTCTCGTGGGAATACACTCGCCAGGGGCACGAAATGAGAAAATGACGGAGTGAAAGAAGCTTTCACTAGCTCGTAAATACCGAGTGCTCTCTGAGAGAGGATTCTACAAGTATTCTCGAAGGGGATTCTCTCTCTCTCTCTGCGAGTGTTCTTCGAGAGGATTCCGCGTGTTTCGAGTGTTTCCTTGCATGTTAGTTTCGGATCAGACAGATCTCCAGATCCGTCCAAGGGAAGAGGGAACTTGGTCGCGAGACGAAAGATTTTAAGAAAGCAAAAACAAGCAATTAACGAGCGAAGCTCGAGTCTCGACTGGCAAAGAGAGAGAAAGAGAGAAGTTTGTCAGCGTAACGAGTCGCGAAAAACTCGAGTCAAGCTTGAGCCGGAGATCTTTCGAGAGATCAGACGAAGGGAAGAAGGAATTGTCTCGTGTAAAAGGCACTGGGATCTCGAAACGATCGCGGAGGCTGAGGAAGAAGTTTGTCGCGCGTCGGTGAGGCGATATGCTCGGCATATACACGACTGTGGGAAGTTGAGGACTGGCTTGATACGGGGCGATCGCTGCCAAGGTAAGTAGCAAGTTACGCGGACTCGAGTTCTCAGGGAAAAGTTTTTCGAACGTTTCCCACCCCCTCCTCACCCCCTCGCCGCCGAATCGATGCGCCACACCGGCCACCACCACTATCGTCGACCTAACGCACACGGACACGGGGCACGGACGATGTGGTCTCGTGCACACCATCCCCGGACACCCAGACGATTTTTATCGCGTTGCACCAGTTCCTGGTGCTCTTCGTCTGGTGCTGTTAATCATCGTTGCATTTGTCCCTGTGATTGTGACAGGTCACAATTGTTTTGCGAGATTTACAGAGATACATATTAATTCTATAATAGATTAGGATTCGGTATCGCTCAAATGTTATATTTTCATCTATATGATAAAAAAAAGTTTGAGACAATGTAGCGAACGTGCGAAGAATCCAGTCGTACGAATGAATTATTATTATAAATGTCACAGACTAGTGAAATTGATTGTAAGTTGAGTCACTGTGAAATGTAAACAGAATTATTAAAGTTGCGTGATCTTGATTCGTTTCTTCTAATCAATAGAGCAAATTCGATTTATCCTGGCTCAATTTTTTTTATTAAAGAGGTTTAAAAAATACTCCATTGCGCATTTCTCAATTATACTCTCGTGCTTTGAAAAAAAAGAAGAAATATTGTTATAACATACAAAGATCTTTTTCCAATAAATTTTGATTAATTAATCCAAGCTTTTGCGCAGTTACGTTTAGAATAAGAATTATAATGTATGTAGAATGAAATTATATCTGGTTACGCTAGTAAGGTAGTTAACCTTTCATTAAATTAATTCGCGTTCTTGTTTTTACATTGTAAATAAAAGCCGCGTTACCGCAAGACATTCAACGGTTCTCTTTAAATACTCGAAAAAAATTCCAGGAGAATAATTCTGTTGGAAAAATTCTCGAAAAATTATTCAATTTACTAGAATCCTCCGGTATGTTTAATATTTATATAAGTCTCTAGTATATATTTAATATTAAGTCGTTATTATGTATTATATATTATAATAGCGACTTAATTTTATTACATATATTTTATATATTCTATATCATATATATAATAATAGAATTATTCCATAAAATCATCAACTATTAATTAAAGCTTTCACTTATGGTTGTGTAACGTGAAAAAGAAATCGTCCCATCATCGATGGAATATCGGGAATCGGGGGGTAGTTTAACTTTTCACGATGCGCGCGAGTCGAAGTAATTCCGACCGAGTTGTCCCGTTCAGCGTGTTAACAGCTTTCGATAAATGTCCCGTCTTTGTTGGTTCGTTTTATGCCCGACGTTTCGTCAGCGAAACTCGCTTTTGCCCGCGAACGGATCGAAACCGTGACTTTATCCAGTCACTTTTTGTCAATCGAAAAATGGTCACTTTTTAACCCGACCATATTTTAACCGCGCCATATTTTTTTCTTAATTCTTCTTCCGACTGATCCCTGTATACACGTACGTTTTAATTTCTCTCAAAGAATTCTAATTTTTCCAGAATTTCTTTTCTTTTTAATCTCAAAATAGCAATAAAATGGCACCGTATAACGAACTGAAAATTCCGTGGAGAGAGACAAAGTGACCTGCAAAATTCCGATAATAGCGGGAAGAAGATATTTTGCCAACTGTCTGTACGCGATTGTTTTCAACTTTTGAAATTGAAACGCAACGACGTGGAAGTCCACGAAGTTCAAACATCGCGATATCGTCGCCCACAGAATTCTAAAGTAAACTCTTCGAACAGTGAGGATGATAATTTTCAAACTCCAAGGACGATGGCACGATACTCGCTAAACTACACATCAACTGCTAAGATACCCTCGTTTAATCATTTCTATTATCTACCAAACTTTCTACCTTTCATTTATTTCGTCAGTTGACTGAATTTTCTTCAACTAGCAGCTTTCTTCTTTTGTATCTATATTTCTTTGCAAGAGAAAAGGAAAAAAGGAAGAAACTAAATATAAAAGTAGGAGAATTTTCTTGTGCACGGTGGTAGGGACGAATGGTTCGTATAAATAAAACGGTATTCCACGTTTTGTACATTCTTAACGAGGTAACACACACACACACACACACACACACACACGCGCGCGTATTATATGTTCATAGATTCAGCGAGGCAAACCGCTGAAACACAGAAGTGTTGTACAATCACGTCCATCGTAATAACTGGCAATTACACTCGTTTCGGTTTTTCTTTTAGGAACAAATGTAACAACAGAGGAAAACAAAACAAGTTAATCATAGGTTGACCATGTATATTTCCTGTGTTAAAAAATTATTATTGGAAAATTTATTAAAATTTTTATTTTATCAAGGTTATTAAAACCTTTATTACAAGATTCTTTGTAAAAAGAAGGAAAGGTCACTTTATATTAACGTTAGAACTACCGAGGACTATAAGAATAAAAATCAGAATTCGAAGTCAAAGAAATTAGAATACAAGGAATACAAGGAAAATCACTGCAAAAAATTACAAATTGAACAATTTAGTGTCGATTGACTTGTCATGATCCTCCTAGCCAAACGAAAAAGGGAAATTAAAGAGACTAAAATTTGCTGCGTAAGAAGATTTCTGGTCCCACGCTTATGAAAAGAATTGACACACGCAGGAATAAAAAATTTGTTCGTCGTGCTTTGTCTTAAAAATTCTAATAAAAGACAGAAAAGAGCAGAAATTGCTGAGAGCTGAAAGCTTTCGAATTCTACGTTTTTCATTTTTCGCTGTTCAAAAATTCTAACCAATCCCTAACGAAAAATTCAAACGAAATGGAAAGAGTGAGAACTAGCTACGGCCATTTGCTTCCCCGCAAATACTCTTACTCAAAATTCTGGCAAAGCCAATTCCCATTTCAACCTAACCATCGAATTCATCCTCGTCTGTAAATTCATTCTCGGCTGTCTTTGCTTCGCGAGGGAGGCACATTCCTGTGAACGAGATGCGTCTCCAGAGTAGATTCAACGCAAAAGACAAGTGAAATTCGCTTTTGCTCGCCGTAAAGGCGCAGGCGTCATTCGCGCATAGATAATTCATAATGACGAAGCTGGCTAGTAGTTGTCATCACCGTGCGCAGTTTTCTACCTTTCCCATTTTCTTCTTCGAATCGTTCAATATCGGACAAATTTCGAGAGCTTTTGCCTTTATGAGTGAAAGAATTTCAAAAGAAGACAATTGGATAGAAATAATAGTAATAACAGCAGATTTGAAAAATTATTAAAATTTGAATAGAAATGATAATATATATAGAAATTAAATAGAACAATAATATATAGAAATAATAATAATGGTAGAGTTGAAAAATTATTAAAAATTAGCACGACGATATTCTCAAATTCACAGTTTGTGATTTTGTATGTGGGGTAAAAAAATTCGCGCGCATATCATTTATAATAACGAAACTGGTTTATAATAAATGTGCATAGTTTCATTTCCGTGCATAGTTTTCTATCTTTCCCATTTTCGTCGTATTCTTCTTCGAATCGTTCAACATCGAACAAATTTCGAGAGCTTTTACTACTTTATCGGTGAAAGAATTTCAGAAAACGACAATTGGATAGAAATAGTGATAATAGCAGATTTGAAAGATTATAGCACGACGATATTCTTAGATTCACTAAACAGTTTGTGATTCTGTATGTAGGGTAAAAAGATCCATGAGCAGATAATTCATAATGACGAAACTGGTTTACAGTTGTCATTCCAACGCGCAGTTTCCTTCCAGCGACCCTTTTCCACCCTCATTTTCTTTCTCCCCCGTTTCTCGTCTATTTTTCTGTCTTATTTCCCTCGCCTCTCCCCCACAGTCAAGGAGCAACTCGTCGTAGTTCCCGGATCTTTTAACGTAATTGGTTGCTGGTTTACGCGAGAGAAAAAAAGAGAAGAATCAGCGAGCTTTTCTCCCTTTCACCGCAAGAATATCGTTATTATTCCCAACTTCTGCCAGTGAGACAAGATTTGCTGGTTCGTTTCGGCTCGCGAAATGCGAAACTTATCGAAATTAATGATTTGAAAAAAAGAGAGTGGTTTCTGGCGAGTCATACAAATATACGTCACTGGTTGCTTGTGTCTCGCGCTATAAGTTACGCCATTTTGAAGAATGATGCTTGTAAAATTTTTCTTGATATGTCTGCTAGACGGATGATGTTTTTTATAAGTATAAAAATTCTATGAAATTACACGAAATGTAAAATATTCTAACTTTTTCACAACAAAGTATTTTAATATCTATATATGTGTATAGTTTATCTTACTATACTTACTACTACATATACATATATATATATAAACAAACATGTATACATTTATCTTAATATATCTACTGAAAAAAAAGAACTGATGCACATTTCAAAGAATAGATGAGATTTTTTTTATAAAAAGTATAAAAATTCTAAGGAATTACATAAAATGTGAAATATATTCTTCTATTCGACCATTCTAATCTTTTTAACAGCAAATCCCTGATATAATTCATTTATCTATTTATTTTCTACATTGTTTCCAACTGTTCTCGAATTTTCCAAGTCTGCCTCTCTCAATCGGGGCAACTTTTGCTCGAAACAGTTATCGAAGTGCATGTGTAAAGAGTCACAGGGGAAAGAGGGGAAATACACGAGTAGGTATACACATGTATACGTATGTAAGTCCCGGTCATAGTGGTACGAAACGTGTCTGACAATAGACGATCCATTTTCCCTTTGCGCTGTTGCATTTCGCGTCTCCTCGCGTCTCGTGCCTCTTTGTTCGGGTCAATCATTCCCTCCGCTATATTTAGCCGTATCCTCTTAATACATTGACGCATTATTTTGAAGACTGCCCCGAATAAAAGTCGCACCGGATTAATGGAAGCACCGTCAGCGCGAAGCTTGTGCATTTCAAATCCTCAAACGTTATCGCTTCCAGGTTTATTCCATTTTGAGGAAATGGAAACTTGTTCTCTCGCTTTCCCACGTATAACAATTAAGCCGAATTAAGTGAAAAATGAAAAATGAGATATTTTTATGACGAAAGATATTTCATTTTCGCGGTATTTCGTTTTCTCGATGAAATTATTCTTTTATTCAAATTCGTTCGAGAATTCACTTTTTGAGTGGAGCAATGCTTTATTTCGCGGAATTATCGGTCGTTGAGATACATATATATAGGGTGATTCAGATAACTTGCACACCTGAAGTAACTTTTAAATTGTGCGTCTATCTATGAATAATTGTTCAATACAAAAGGTTTAGGACCAATAGCTTAATATTTTTTTAATATTCTTTTCTATAAATTTAATATTCTTTCGATTTATGATGAAAAAAAAAAAAAAAATAAAGATGACGTTGGAAGTTTCGAAACCCACAAAAAATTGATATTTTTCCTCCTGTAAAACCGTACAATTTTTGTCAATCAAACAATTTTTCATTAGACGCGTAATTTAAAAGTTATTTCGGACGTGCAAGTGTGCTCTATACATTTCTCACCTTCGAGATAAATTATCTCCTTAACTATTAAATTTAGGACCAATACAGGTTAACACTTTTTTACTTGGAATTTAATATCCTTTCGATTAACGATGAAAAAGATTTAGTTCAATTTAAAAAAATAGAGGGAACAAAAGAATCGTTTGTAATTTTAAAACTATTAATTTTTCGACCCATGTTTATTAGAACCTTTCTTCATGTTCATGCGAGTACCGTCTATCCTAGAAGTTACGAACCCTTCTTTCCATTCACCCTGTATACAGCGAAAGCTTGTGACAGCCAAAACAGAGAAGTGACGACGATCGCGCCTTTCGAGACAGAATAATAACGCTAACAATAGAATCTCTATCTTTCGTAGCACACGATACTGTAATACTTTCAGGGAGTTTTAACACTTTCGAGTCCTTTTCAGTCTCCGGCGAGGTCGTTAAATCGTTCGAAGACGTTCGAGGATCGATCCTGGCAAAGACGAACAGCAAACACAGCCAGGCGTCAGGTGAAGATTGTTCATCCACGGGATTAAGCCGGCCGTATCGTTCGTCTTATTTATTTACGCTACTCCATTAACGAACCGACGAGCTTTTGCACGAGTATTCAATATCCCGTCTGTTCGAAATAATTGATCGGTCCTGAAGAATTCATCGAACGACAAGTGATAGCAGGAAGAACCGAAGACGGTTAATTCTATGTTTCAGAATTACGAGAACTCTTCTCTTTTTCGCCTTATCGCCTCTTAAAGGGAGAGGGAGAATGAAGAATTTTTACGGAAGGAAGAAATGTTACATGCACATGGTGGATAATACACTCGAGCCGCGAGGAGTTGAGGAATTTTTCAAAGACAAAGTCAAAATTTGACAGAGTCGAATCGATAATTCGAAAGTTTGACGGGCCGTGCAGGATAACGATTCTCGAAACAATTCACCGGCTGGTATTTGGATTTAGCAGTTTTTACGGTCAAAGTATTTTCACGGAACGTCGAATAATTACAGTTCAAGAACTTCGAAGAATCCCTCGAATGTGGACGCTAGCACACAGAGAGAGGGGAGAGGGCTAATTAGAACATTATTTTTATTTTGTTTCTTCTCGTTGAGATTCTTTTTCTTTCTTTTTCTTTGCTTCTCATACTTTAGCTCGATTTATTTTGTTTATTTCGGTGGGATGAATAAAATAGGCTAGCTGGATGCTTTTCAAGAGCTTGTAATCCTGAGAGTCTCCAGAAAATGGGCTTTCCACTTCTCTCTCTCTCTCTCTCTCTCTCTCTCTCTCTCTCTCGCTCTCCCTGTCCTCGTCCAGCCAGAAGAAGAGGGATTAAGCGCAGACTTACGCCGGTATCCCTCGTCCTTTGAGACCATTATTAGCGACGCTTATGTACTCGAGCTTGAGAAATTTCTCGAAAACTCGACAGCTTCTGCCAATCGGATGCATCTCCATTGACACCTGTGACATCCTTTCCCCAGTTCTGTATCCATCCGTATTCCCCTTATTATACTGGAGAAATCTCGCTTATTTTGCCCGAGATTTCTCGCGAATTTCTAGTTTGCTTGTAACTTTGTATGTAGATGTACATATATAACCTTTTATCGATGTATATTTTCAAACTTTACCAATATAATATCATAACAGCGGCATGTTAACACAACTACCAACGTCAAAAGCAGTGGTTCCCAACCTTTTTTCGACCATCTAAACACCTCTAAAATCTCTGTCCCTGTGACACGTAATTTTTATTATTCAAAAAGTAAATTTTTAACTTTGCGAAGGAAGCCTGAAAAGCCATTAGTTGGAGAGCAGTTGACGGTGCATTGCACAACGCAAAGTGAAGCTTTTTCTGTAATACTTCGGTCATTGAAATTATTATAAAATAAACTAGAGGTACCTGATAAATACAATTTGAGCTCATCTTGAGCGGAAATGCAAAAAATTCACTGTTAATAGTTTATTATCTGCCCACCTTGAAAATCAAATTGAGGCCCCACATTGGGAACGACATTGGGTCTAAAACATAAAATTTCCATCAGAGAGGTCAAAGTAAAAAAGAAACAAAAAATCTCTACACACACAAGCTTTCATTCGTGTGTTTTTACAAAGAAACATTCAAGTTTTTAAGCAACAGGAACATTCAAATGGTCAATTTTGACCATTTTGGTAGTTGATAATGGGACATCAAAATATTTTATGCGACACACGCGTGAAAGAGACAACCGAAGGGAAAAAGAGGAAGAGAAAGTTTTCGAAAACGAGATTTATCGGAGAGTCTTGTTTTGACAGTTCGGGATTCTGACAGTTTCCCACCTTAATTAAAACGAACGTTGTTCGTCCTTTAATGAGAACAAAGAGCAGGCTGGATATTGGATTTCTGGCCGAGCATTTTTCCCAACTGAACGAAAATCCTCTTACGACTTTCACGAGCAGGTATCGCGCGCGTAAAGCGCGCGGATTTTTCATTACGCCATTGTTCGTCGCGTGGTCGCTTGTTGTTTTTCTTTCTTTTTCGTTTTCTTTCCCATCCCCTCTTTCTGCGCCTTTTTCCCACGTTTCCAACCCCCCCCCTCCCCTCTCTCTCTTTGTCTTGTCCTTTTGTCCTCTTACTCCTTCGTTTTCTTTCTTTTCTCTACCCGAAAAATCGTCGACCGAAAACCAGGCTTCAGCAAGTTCAAAAATTTCGCAAATTCTCCTAACTTACTAACGTGAGAGAAAATATGTACACGTGTAATTAACCTTTGATTTTTGCGAATGTTTCGCGAATTAAACCGCGAAATTGCGGCGAATACCATGATAAAAAATGATCGAGGATTTTCGATTCGAGGAAGTGCAAAAATAGCACAAGTTTCTTTTAACACTAGAACTACCAGCCACTAAAGTGTAATATTCGTAGCAAAGAAATTAAAGTGCAAGGTACAAAAAAAAATTAATAATACAATAAAGAACACAAGCTTCTATTAATACGTTTCGTTAAAAGTCACTCGAGTATCTAAAAATATATATAAAATACAATATACAATAAATATATTCGACCATTTTCGAAGGCACCTAACTAAACTACCAAACTAAAGGCACCTATATACAAGCAAATGTTACTGACAATTGCAGTAACTGCAACAAATAAATATTGGATCAGGCGTAAGTGAATTCTAATTCAACAATTGCAATTATCTTCCGTCATATATTATTTAAACGTGATTATTTCACAATTGTTTCATTTAATAGAGTGAAATTTTAGGGTGTGGTAATAAATAGAAAATGTGAGAAGGGAACACATTACGAATGTAAGAAACGTGACGTAGAATTATATATTGACCCATATTTCGAATTGAACTATACCTTACTAAAGTAGTCGCAAGGTAAATTTTAAAGTTACTGTGAAATTTTTAGTACGTGCGCCAGCAACTCGATACAATAACAAAATACGAATAAATAAATAACATTGGTTTAACGCAGTGCAATTCGGTATTTTGATTATATTTTACCGACGAAAAATTTCGCCGTTTTCGGTGTAGGTCGCGATTCAAAGTCTGTCGTAACCAAGGAGTTAACATTCCTCTCCTCGTTTCCTTCTCCGAATAATTCTCTCTTTAAACATCACCACAAAGAAAATTCCCGTAAGAAAATCAAGAAGTTAATTGACGGAGGAAACATTATTTCGAAGCGGTACCGCGAGCGCAGTTTCGACGACGAAGGAAATGAGAAAAGTTACGAACCGACGAGGCGGATGATGGAGAGAAGGGGAGGGGGAGGAATCGTTGGAATAAAGCGGGGTGGCCAGGTGGTAGCGAAATCGGCGGTGCCCCCCGTTCGAAAATATTTTCTCGCGGCGTTATCGAGTTTCTACCATTCTTTCCGCTCGAATGCGCCTGCCACGGGTAGAAAGGCGTCGTCGAAGGTGGAAGTTACGCGAAAAGCTTGCCCTGGCCTCTCGGTAGACGCTGGGAGACGTTAAGAAGAAGTTAAGGGGTAGGTTTATGTACGGCACATACACCACATCGCCACATCGTACCACGTACGTTGAAAATCCTATCGTATCGCGATACGGCTGTCTGCGACCCTGAGAACTTTCCACCCTGAGATCCCTTTTAATTTATTTACGCAAGGTGTCCCGTAAATTTGCGCGGGGCGAACTTTACCCACCAACTACCTCCCCCCCCCTCAGTGTTTTACGAACGAGAATGAAATACCGGTTTCACCGGTATAAACACTCGTGAATTCTTTATCGAACCAAATAATTCGTTAATAACAGAGTGACTCGAAGCTCGTAAATATAGATTTAATTTAAATTCATAAATATAGAATCATTTAGATTCATTTTATCATAAATATTAGATACTGTTTATTTCGACCTACATCGCGGTCAAAAGTTCATCGAATCGTGCATTTTAATCGATTCACTGTGCATCACAATTGATTATCAGCTGATTATATTGAAATGTACGACAGATCACGTTTTGCTATTGCATCAAATTTGCTACTGATGATTTCGTTACCTTGTTGAAATCAAAAGTTTCGTTTACAAGTGCAGAAAACATGCTGATTTCAAATTATAATTTTCAACGTGTGTTGGAAAGATGAATTCTTGCCGGGAAACTGAATCGTTGATAAAACCATATCCTACACAAATGAAACTCAGCACTCACTTGTTCGAGGTAAACTTGGCGAATTCAATTCGTCTAGGTGAGGGAAACAAATGGGGACACGACTTAGTCCTCGCGAAAAGATAAAACGATAGTCCTGGGATTTAGTTCCTCGTCGTCTATTGCTCCGGAACTTTCAAGGGACTGCCAGCCGTTTCTCCTTTCAGCTTCCAACGCGTCACTGCAAAGCAAACAAATTTGGCTGGATTTTCACTTTGGATTGATTGCAGAAAATATTGAAAGTAAGAGCGAGGAAAAGAAATAAATCAAGTTCAGTGACGAAATTGACTTTTACCACTGAAATCATTTCAGAAACATTTCGTGAAAAAAACTTTACTGTTGATGTAATGATTCTCCGTTATGTATCATCAAAAAAGAATTGTCCTATCGTTTTCCATATCAAGTCGTACGTTATTTTTTCCTAATCATTATATATTTATTGCTATTTCTCATCACATAAACAATCATTCACCATCCTCAATACAATGTATGTATTAAGGGTACTCATAAGTAATGTCGTTTAATCTTTAATCTATAATATAATTTAACAATAAGCACACTAAATGTCAATATATTTAACTAGAATATAGGTCATTTTATAATAAGTTAAATTATCACTAGATGGCAATGTTCATAAAATTTGAAAAAACGATATTATTTATGGGTACTCATAATATATTAACGTAACAAAAGACGAAAGACAAACGTCACAGACAAGTATAAGATCGTTACTTTATGTTTCTTTAAAGTTTCAGTATGCTAGCATCAATGCCTCAATCTTCCCTTTCCCGTACCCCTTGATTAGGCTTTTCATTTATGAATAATCCTCTCCCATCCTTCAAAAAAAGTTCGTTTTTTCTTTTTAATTTTCTTAGGTTAGCTAAACAATCAAGCGACTTAACTTAACCTAATAACGTTTATAGGCTTTTATTTTTGATTTTACGTTTCACAATTTATCGAATTTGTCGAAGATGATTTGAAACAACACACATGTATAGTCGACCATAGTCACGAAAAGTATTACAATTTAATTATCAATTAAATATATTACAATTATTGTTATTTACATTATTTGTCTATGACATTGTTTTTTTTTTTTTTATCACTGAAAGTGATTTTAGCGGGGGTAACTCCAAAAAATCGGGCCTCTTCAAGTGCAACGCTAATGCAACGAAAATTAGCGATTTGGGTCACGTGATTTCCGAGGGGGAGTGGGGTAGACCTCGAGTAGAAGTGGCGTTGTCTGGTACTAAACGATCGCGCCTGTAATTTGTTTTGTATCGATTCAAATGTTTGCGTATCAATAAAATTTTATGGCAAAAAAGTCGTCTTCATTTCCTAGTCAGAACAGTTGCTTCTGGACCTTTCAGTGAGACGAATCGCACTGGGATACAAATCGTGCAATTTTTTAATAAATTACGATTAGTCTGCAAACTAATTTTACGCATTTACGGGAAATTCGAACGTTGAGAAATGTTGAAAAGAGAACACACACAGGCGCGTAACATGTAAAATTGTGTTGGCGACAAGGTAAACGCGTTGGTATTTATAGTTATCGTTTTAAGAAGAAAGGGAGAAGAAAGGGTTGATAAGAGATAAGGGAGGGAGGGAGGAGCGAGGGAAAGGTTGAAGACAGAGAAGCAGCCTTTTTATCCTCGGAGCGACACGCTGGCAAGAGCTTCTCGTTCGCAAATGAGGCACGAGCGTTGAGATAAGGGTGGAAAAGCCGCGTGCCTGCAGCGCAGGGTTGGCCGTACACGCGAATAAAGGGCGATCAAACGCGATAAAAACTCGCCTCGAGAACCGATAAGCCCTAATTGAATGCTCCCTCTCGATTTTAGCTGGCCCGTAATCCCAGTGAAGGAAGAACTTTAGGCGCGCCCGAACGACAACCCCTGTGTTTGCCTCGGCATACGCCACTGTGTGACCCCCTTTTTTTCAATCGTAGCCCAATTTAACGCAAATGGGGCGGTGGTCGAACGCAGGATCGCTCACTCCTCGAGAAGACACACGGTGTCAGAGCTGATTAATCTTCGAATTATTCGGTTTACTTCTTGTATACTATTATATATTATATATTATATTATAATATTATATTTATAAATTATATTATACATTAGTGTTAACCTTCTATGGATTGAGTTTTTCTTCATGACTATAAAAAAATTTATTGAACAGCATAACAAAATTTGTCAGTCATGAATATTTTAAATAAGTTTATGTTATGTATATGAAGGCTATCGTGACCATCGAAATTTCGTCACACGTTCTCCTGTTCACGGCCATTGTAAACTGTAATTCTGTTTCGTCCAAAATTCGACGACAACGACAACGTTTGAAAATTGCATTTTCACCGACCCGATTTCAGAAAGTTATCCAAAATCGATTGAAGTTTTGCAACTGAGTGAAGGTCGTTCATAACGAAAGTTATATTAGTTGCACTAAAATAAAACGCGTAAAAACAGAATGCGCAGTCACGTCAACACGTCTTCAGAGAATCACGTAAGAAGACTTTAGATTACTCCCAGTCACAGTGAGGATAATCAGTCCTTCAGAGAAGTTCGCGATTTATGCCGTATACAAATTGAGTGATATCTCGCTTCGCGGAATAGACAGAATTGCAAAAGTTTTGCCACGCGTATTCGTAGAATCGAGAGAGAAGGAGAGATGCCCCGGCACGAGCTACGACACTCGAAAAAGAAATTTTTACTTATCGCTTCTCTCGCGCCTTCCGCCTCGAGTAGAAATTTAAATTACCACTCAACTTGTTACCTCCGGTAACAAGCGAGTTTTCAAATTGAACAACTTTAACCGAGTTTAGTTTAGTAAGCTGTTCAGAGTTTAGTTTTTTTTTTTTTTGACACTCGAAAGAATCGTTCTACATTTTGAATGTTCTTATTATTCACGTATTACGCTACACGAATGGAAAATGGAACCTTAAAAGTATCTGACAGATACGTTAATGCATCCTTTGCGATTTTCTTTAATTTCTTAATTATCAGCTCCGTGATTCTTTCCTTTTACTTTCAGTTTTCGACCAGAAGTTTCGCACCTTTCGCGATTTTTCTAGTTCCTCGACTAAGTAACTTTCTTAATCTTAAAATTCTCGAGATTTATCCTTTGCTCTCTCCGCCCACCGCCCGACTAATGGGAAATCTATAAAAGATGGCGCGGATGACGCTCCAGGCAGATCTGCTCGAAATCGCGGACGAGAAAAGATCGAACGTCACAACAATATTGACAATAGTCAGAAGTAGGGATTATAGGATAATCCAGGGCGCAAGAATAGACGTCGACTACCAACGTCACGATGTTCCTTTAGAAACGCGAAGAATCAGGGCACACGGGCAGAGAGAACGAGTGGGACGCGCATCCACGAATTAAAGAGGCAACGTTCATTAGCAACGACCGAGCTATTAGAAACCACGGTTTTCAGCTACTAAGGAACCACAGACTTTAAATTTGTCGTTGTAATTCTGACAACAAGGAATCGGACAGAAAACTTATCTCAGTTTATTTGTTGGTTAATTATACTGCAATCATCAAATAAATTCATTCGGCAGATTGACTTAAAAATTATTTTCAACAAGACATGTTTTTGATAAACAGGTGAATATATTTATTTTGTCTAATTCCTCATATATATATATATATATATATATATATAAATTATTAATATATTATACATATAAAAAATATTTATTATTCATATTACTAATTTAATCATTACAATTAATTCTTTTTAGAATTAAAAATTTTTTTATTTGATCTCGATTTATTGAAAATTCATTTAACACATTTAACGAGACAACTCTTATTACTGGCACGAGCTTTAATTATTAACACTAAACGCTATCATATCAGTTTTCAAACTGATTCAAATTGCGTACGACTTTCTATGTTAATAGAATATTTATTATATCGTTATTTATCTTTACGACTTTTCCTAAAATATGCATACAGTGAATTTTTCAGTGCTTCATTTCATATTTAGTGTTATTCCGTGGCGAATATTTATTCTAAAAATATCAAAACGTTCAAGAAATATGAAGTTAATTAACATAGAGCACGAAGAGGGTGTCGGATGTCGATGAACAGAAACTTTCTAAAACTGAAAATAAAATTGGAAAAAGATGGTGACTTATTTGACACGTCCGACGAATCAGAGTCCCTTTCTGAGATTTTTATTATCTAATTTTATTATTATCGAACATCTTGAATGAATGTAGAGGACAAAAGAGAAGATTAATATTGAGTTCCGAAAGTGAGAGTGATGTAGAGGACCTGCTGCTGATACCAAGTTGACTATTATCTACGTTCAAGTGTAAAAAATATTACTTTTTTTTAAAGGACCGACCACGGTAGAAATAGATATACGTGAAACGTCGTTTAAGTTAACCATTATTTTACAAGACGACCTAATCTTCTCTACTACAGATCCTAACTATTTCATAATGCTGCTTCGTAAAACATCTTTTTAATTATTATTAATTCTTCCCAATTAAGTTCGTTTATATTAATTTCGACGAGTAGTTGACATTTTGACGAAAAGATCGACAAAGGAAAAAGTTCGAGAAGAATTTACAGAGAAGAAAATTCGAAAGAGAAATTGTGGAATCGAAATAGCGCTGAAGAAAAAACCGGTGGTTCGATCCAATGGAATTTTACTCTGAATCCTTCGACTCGCCGCTTTTTCCCTCGACTTCCGGTCGGCCCTGTCCCGAAACACATGATAAGAAAATTGAATTTCTCCGTGCGAATTGATCGAATCGATTTTCATCGCGAAGTTGCAGTGTATTTTTTTTTTCTTTTCGATAGTTCGAAAGAAAAATGTTGTTGAATCGTTAACACGTTCAACTGTTCGTCTGTATTTTTTTGAAAGAAAAAGTATAACAAAATAGTATAATAAAACATCCCAAAATTTATTAACGAATCTTTAATATATTTTATTCTACTTTAAATTTTGTTTTATTTTACTTTAAATTTTTCTTCATTTTATTTTATTTTACTTTAAATTTTATTAGCGAATTCCCCAAACTCTGAATTCTCAAAGTTCTCCAAAAGCAAACTAAAAAAAAAAAAGAAAAGTAACTACTAACATTATTTTCCAATTACTTTTTAAAAGTCGTTTCAGAAGTGATTTATTTGTAAAGTAACGAAATTATATTACTAAGTATTTCATATAAAAGTTCAGTTAATTTATTTTCAATTAAATGATTTGTTTGTTACTTCGTGAAATAAATTATTTACTATTTGTCAGGACCTTTGTTTAGTCTAAACACGTAAACTATTATATTATATAATATAACTTGTTTGAGCACGTCTATAATTGCTTTAAATTTAAACGACATCACATGTTAGAAAGATATATACTCAACAAAATTTCATTAATTGTTAAACACTACTTGAATTATTAACTATTTCCAATGCTGTATCATTTTATTTGAAGTGATACTTCGTCGCAATAAATTGCTGGTAGATGCTGCAAAAAAAGTTTAACGGTTAACGCGTTAGCGCGTGTGTAGATAATTGATATCAAAAGAGCAGATTAGGTACAAAGTAAACGTCACTGTTATTCGTCTAGTAGGGGGATTCAGTCGACACGACAAGCAGATAATAGTTACGGGCTCGTTATCTCGCGCGAACAGACGCATTTAATTCGGAGACACTTTTCTCGCCAGCACGAGGATTGCCAAGCTCGTTTTTTTTTTTTCAACGACAAACGCTCGCTCGATTGGAAAAAACGCACGGAAATCTCAAGAAACGAGAAAGTGCACATATACATATATTCATATGCATAAATTTGATTTGAAAGGGAGATGCTCGAATTGATTTGGCAAGAAGGTAAATGTCATGATGTTTCACGAGTAACGTCAACCCCTATTCCACGTCTTTTTTCAGAGAAAGACGAATTGCCGAAAATTTATACAATTTTTCAGCAGGAATTTCATGAAGAATAGTTTTTTATTAATCTGTGGTGATTGTACGCGAAAATTTTTGACTATCTGGATTGTATATATTACAAAAAAAACATTTTGAAATTGTGATGAGACACGATTAAGAAATCGTGATTATATCGATGAAATGTGATTCGATCAAATTTGTTACAAACATACGTATATTAGTAAAACATCAATACACAAAGCACAAATACAAATGTCAAATATGTTACTGGATATTGAAATTTATCGACACGATGGACAATTGTCTATTTAAATACCTAAAGATCCACTCTATCTTAAAAATCCTAAATCCTGCTTTTTCGAAGGATTCGAAGGATCTTAGGTGCTGGATCCGTACAATTTCAAATTTTGGAAACTCCAAATAATTCCGAACATTTTAAATTTCGTTCCCTACCTACCTTCGACTGAACTTCCAAGAATTTTTCACATTGGAAATTTTTCCTTCGAGAAGAAGATTAGAAAAGAAAAAAAATTCTACGCGCTAAATTTCAAAAGTTTCGAGTATTGAACTGTTCCATAAATTCCAACAACCTAAATTTTTTAAATTTCTTCAAATTCAAATGTAAACCCAACTTGAACCTAAACTACCTAAACACAACCAACATTTTATCCAAAGCGAGTAAACAGTGTTCATCCATCGCGAATTTACAGAAAAAAAAAAGAGAGAGAGAGAGAGAGAGAGAGAGAAAAGATGTTTCAAGTCAGGCTTGATTAAAAGGCATTTCTATAAATCTGCTAGTCGGCAAGCGGAACCGGCAAAGGGTCCTTTAAACGACTTATTGGTTCTCGACCTATTTCCTTAAAGGTTTCCACGACTTTCCAGCTCGCCCCTCCCCTATTATACGCTCGAAAACCCTTCTCTTCTTTCGAGACCACGCCACATCGACTCTTGGTCATCCTCTAATTGACGATCCAGTCCCAGAAGGTACGAAAAATCTCAGCCTTCCCAGAGGTGACCAGGGATCACGCTACTTTCTCTCGCGTTCTCAAGCTTTTAGTTAATGCGACACGTCCCTTTTCTTGCCTTTTTCTAACTTCTTCTTCTTCTTCTTCTTCTTAGAAAGTTCCAGGTCTCCCCCCCCCCTCCCCCTCTCTCTTTTTCTCTTTCTCAGCGGAAATTCGGTCCAACGTCTCTTTGTGTCCCTCGCTCTGCCCCAGAGGCTGCAGACTCCCACGCCTCTAGCTGCTCGGGCTATCGATTGCGAGCTGCCAGGGCCACGAAGACCCCTGGCTTGGCTTCGTTGTGCTAACTCGTTACGCGATGTTACCGCGTGTCCCGATTATACTTTGCCAGAACCGGAACAGGCCGTGTGTCCACACCTAAAATTAGGTAGGTGTGATGCACGTGCACCTACCTATCCTACTAGGGTTCATTCTCCTTCTTTGGCTTTTCCCTTACTATTTTCAGCTTTTAGTTTTCAATTTTCTTTCCTTCAGTAGTCGAGCTGTAGTAGATCTCCTCGCTTGATATTACGATAATTGCTGTGGCTCAACTAATTGTTGCTTCGATTAGTCCTGTTGTTTCGAGAAGATAAATTTTTTTTTGTCCATTTTATGTCTAATGTTAATAATAAGAAAATATTTATAACCTATCTGTAACCAATTTAACTTGTTGCTAATTTAAAAATTCATCAACATTATTGATTATTTGTTCGACGAAAGAAGAATTCTTACGAAAAAAAAGTGTAACAGATAGATACAAAGAAAATTCACGTCCAAAGTGGCTAGATGTAAGAATAATTGATCCTTACTCGCCACGAACTAAACTAACTTATCGTTTGTTCCTCTGTCATGGTCTTTTTCTTTCACGTCATTCCCTGTAACGCCTTATCGCCGCACCTACCACTCATTTTGTAGCTACTTTTTCACGCCAATTCTTCCTGCCTTTTATCGCTATCTTTACCACTGCCCCTATTCGCGTGTAACCTTTCTTTTTCACTGCTCGATTCGTCTTCGTTTATTCATTTTTTTTTTTCTTTTTTGTCTTCCTACGATATCGAAACATTTCCAGGAAAACGCAACGTGTAATTCTGATGGACTGTGGATCCACGAAATCAAGTCAAGACAGCAATGAATTTTATCGAATTACCTACGATTATATGCAAAAATTTTACACGCACTCGTACGAATATCACAGGTGATAAAACATGATACAATTAGTTTTGATTAGAAAAGCAAATGTAAATTCGCGTAAGTATGTCTTTCAATTTCCGCCATTTTGGAGTCACAAGTCTATCCACGCGTGAAACACGGTAAGGATTCCACTCCCGTCTCGTGCAATAGCAGCAGCAAGAGGTGGATAAACGAAATTTCACGATGCGTCATTGTATTCTCGACTCGGGACCGCGAACTTTTTGAAAGTGCCCTCGAAATCGGCGAGTTTCCCGTCGACGAATTTCGCCCGTGTTGCGGATTTCAGAATTCCAAACGAAATTGCGAGGAAAATCCACGTTCTGTTGCTCCGTAGAGAACGTTGTTCTCCAGTACGAATGGTATTTCGATATTTGAATAAATAATTATCAATGGCTCGGTTTGCGTGGCGCGTAGAAAGTTCGGGTCTGCGCTTCGAGAATTTACGTTCACGCAGATTTAACTACGAGTTGCCGATTCAGCGGTACATACATACGTGTTTAATTCCAGAGAATGACGCATAATTAACGAACGAAAAATCTGATATGAAAACGTTTCGATGTTTGAGTAATTTACAAAGTTACGTTTCTTTTACTGTTGAGTGTAACGATTAACCTCTAGTACGAATAATCTTATATTAATTTAAGAAAAATCAAAGCTAATTTTTCTCGAATAAAATAAAGCCTCAAACGAAAAGATTTCTTCATGTATCACTTCTTTATTCACTTCACATGTGCTACCGACACTAGGACACATGTATGAACGACCCTGTATGAACGAGTAATCTAGTACAGAATAATCTTACATAAACCAGTAATGTCGCACAAACAAATCGTAGAATTATTACAGAACAGTAATCTTGTCCAAGCAGTTTTCGTCGCAACGAGCTCGATTTCTGACGCAGTGGTGCGATACCTCTCTGTATCGTTGGATCGGCTCCGTCACGGGGGAGCTATTGCTTAGACGCGATTCACTTGGATTATCTCCGGCGTGTTAATTAGTTACGCGCGTTAAAGCTGCGTCGATTGTAGCGCTGGGCTTGCAGCATCAATTCCAATTAAACTGTCCTATCCCCGGGGGATTGCAATTCCTTCGCGTTTACCACCTGACAACAGATGCTCGGACCGATCGTCCTATCTCGATCGCTTCGTTGCACATCGAACGACTCGTGAACGTTACAGCGAAAACGATTCCGCCGTCCGGCGATAAACGGAATCGAACCTAGCCTAGAAATGACCACACTTCGCTTAGAGTACCTACGTATATATACATATGTGTTATGCTACTCTGTTGTTTCCGAGCATTACATTTTCTACATAGAATATATCTATATTAATTTTCGTTAATTGATCGTGCGTGTATAATTTAATTTTTTTAAAAGTTCAAAATTTTCCGTGAGAACGTAAGATTTCGTTCGATATTTCATCAATCGCAAAGAAAGATCAATTTCTATGATTAAATTTCCCCGAAGAAGGAACAGACAGACATTTGACTTGCACATTCGGGTTGCACAGTCGACTTTTCTGATTTTTCCACGTCGCTTTTGCCAACCGCGTTTGGCTGAATTCGATTCAACGAATACGTTCCACGTAATATACAAGGTGTTTCAAAATTATAATCTATAACCTAGCAACCTTAGGCATTATACCTTGCTATCTGGACAACTTAATTGGATTTTACGATCAAAGGTAAACGAGAATGAGAACTAGTACAAATTAAAATGAATAAAATGAAACATAATTCTTATTTAAACTTCCATTTAAATTTAATTATACGTTAAAACGGAGACAACTTCTTATTTAAACTTATTTAAACTTCCATTTAAATTTAATTATACGTCAAAACAAAGACAGCTTCTTACTTAAACTTCTTGTTTAAATTTCCATAGTAATACTTTTAATACTTGTAATATCAAGTCATCACTCTAATACAAAGAACAAATACATGTATGTATTTTTTTCCATTATGTCCACTATTTTCCTATTATTTGCTAATTTTTTGTTCGATTGATTTCTGTTTCTGAAACACCGAGTAGCATGGCACCGTACATTCGCCGACGTCGACGTCGTCGTCGTTGTCGTCGTTGTCGTCGTTGTCCGTAGGACGACCGCGAAAGGAGGGATGCCACGACGACCCACATTCCGTCGAATTTAATTTCATGCCTTATCTCTAGTAACCACGGTACAATGCTTCAACTGGGGCGGCTGCGAATCCTTCTATCTTTCCCTTGTACACGCTCCATGTACATACACGACCGCGCGACACCGGTTCACGTCTACAACGATTCACGGTTCTGTCTCGTACCGGCTCTGTTTCGTCCCCGCAATTTTCATCCGTATTTTTCTCACCAAGTATCATTCACCTGGTTGTTTTTTCAAATTTCTTCTCCTTTTCTTCCCGCTTCTTTTATTTCTCCTCTCAACGACGAGCGTTAACCCAGGTCGATGAATTTTTAAATCAATTTCTTGAAAGTCATCCATCTGAAATGATTTTTCTCTTAGACGTTAATCAATCGAGAGAGAGAGAGAGAGAGAGAGAGAGAATTTTCTTTCCTATTTTATAGATATTGAACATTTCTTCCTTAAATAATCCTTATTAGTGATGACCTGTTTCTTCCCCGTTGCAAATTTACAATATTAAATTCAAGTGACTTTTTTCGGTCGGTTAGTTTCATTTATCTCTCTGAATATTAAAATTTGAGGGAAAAACAGAGAAACGCGGCAAACTAATGCGTTCATTTTTTTTTTTTTCTTTTTTTAGATAAATCCTGTCTCTCGCGAACGTTAAAAATTTTTTTCTTCGCATTTCAATGTAAATACAGAAACACTTTTATCGTCCGTGCAAAGCAGCGGTGAATGACAAATGCAGAAAATTAATACTAAAGAGATCGTGAAAAATAACCCTTTCACACCCTCTATTGCTTCTTTGTAAATCGCGTAAACAAAGGGTGGCACTTATTTACACACGCGTGGATCACCACTCGCCCCTTTAACAGCACCCCGTTTTATTTACATCCTTCCACGACAGTTAACACGCAATCACTGAAATACAACTTTTACACGTTTATTTAAAGATACAAACAACAAAATGTTGTTAATACTCTCTTTAATAATTCGCAAAATAAAACTGACCGCTTTCATTCTTCATTATGGATGCACGAATACGTATGTACATATTTCGAATAAAATATTCATCGTGGAGCAAATGCGCGTAGATATGTCGGTTTCTTATAAATTTTTCACTACTTCGTTAAAACAAATTAGTATACAGTTTGTTTGTTCTTTTTTTTTTCTAAATTTCTATTGCATATAACCTAATTAAAAAATTATTATTAAATTAATTCACGTGAGAAATTCATGAAATTTTGTGAAAACTCGAGAGATATTTAAAGTCAGAAGGTAATTTTAAAAAATATTGAAGTTTATTGATCGAAGAAGAAATTTCGTACGAGAGGATATGCCAAGAGGAAATGTTGTGTCAATCCAAGTAAAATGTAATTATTCAGCAGCTGATCGTTGGAAGCCTGATTGCTTTATAAGATGATAACCAAGGACTGATTGATGGAAGCTTGATTCCCTCTAAACTTGCTGAGCGTTGATCAAGGGAAACTCTGTTTGCCAGAAGCCTGATTATTTAAGGAGATACTAACTGCAAACCGGCTGACTTTACCAAATTCCAAATCCCTTTCGTAAATACAATTTTAAATTGTGAATTCGATATTTTGTGAAATTCGGTAAAATTTAATTTCATAGAAATAATATGAAAAAGAATTTTTTTATATTCATTCACTTCAAATTTATTACACAGTTTTAATTAAAATTTATTACCAGGAGATTATTTTAAAAGATTAAAAAGATTCGGTTATTTAACGTGAGACTCGTATCTCCTAACTAATCATCAAAACAATATTCTGAAAAACATGTATAAATAATAATATTAATGCTTCGTTATTGTTTTGTGAAAATTGAGAAATTGAATTAATTTTTCATTTATAAAAATAAACATTACAAGATTACTAATCTTACTCAGACCGATTTTGAACATTTTGAAATGTTTTGAAATATCAAAAAAAAAAAAAACTCATTCACTTGAAAACACATGTAGTTTAGTCGAAACGGAGGCTACGTGTGTGTACGATACACGTGTAGCAGATGGTATTCAAATGCTCATCGAGGGACAAAGAGGCAACTAGTTGAAGCAGAGAGAGAAAGAGAAAAAGGGAATAGTTCACCGTGATAGCAACATGGAGTTGTACAACATGCAGTGTCGCTCGCAATTATTCAAAGATGCAAATAACACTAAATGTAAAACGCATGTATTCGTTACATGCATGTATGATGTCCAACGATCGCACATATATCCTACTTTCCTTCGTTTTTCATAGATATGGAATACTCTTTAGTGAAACGTCGATATTTGTGCAGATCAGAGAAATTTTATGTTGATTTAATGAACTTATGGGCTTTCGTGTCTCTCAGTGTAAAAATCTGAGTTGTTCTTAATGTGATGCTAGAACATAATAAAAAGCAATAATTTAAATTTAAATTCACATTCTAAAAAAAATAAAGGAATTCATCAATTAAAATTTTTCTCATCCTATAAATCAACCGGAATAAATACATCAACAACACGCGATACGCAAAAGTTTTAATTATTAAAATCTAAATATACTTCGTCTCTATGAAACATCAAAAACGAACAAACAATTTCTCTTTCACCTTAAGGGGACTAACCCTTCGCACGTACATGCATGTGTGTATCTACCCCCATTACTCCGTTAAAATTAGAATTTTCCATGGTTCGAATAATTACGAACAGCATTGTAAACTATAGGCCAGTTACTTGAAAGCATACAAGTATTTGTATACACAGATGAAAAGTGGTATGTGGGAGGAATATAGGTACAATATTAGTTGGAAGCTCGATCGTGGCTATTTCTGCTTGTATACACGATGCAACGCGACGGAACGATCGCTTTATCAGCACACGGACTCTCCTCCTCGCGGAGGGCCGACTGAAAGCGCGAAAACGGGACATTTATTTCGGGAAATCGAGTCCGATTATTAACTTTCTGTAATGGGTCGCGATCCGACAGGAAATTGAAAAATACGAGCACGGAACCGACTGGTTGCAAACCGATTCTGTTACCGGAGCAAATATCGTTTTCAGCCGCCCTTTCTAACTTTTTTTCAAGCTTCGCGAAACGCGAAAATCGTGCAAGCGGCCAGTGGATCATTTTTGCTTCAATATAATATGATACAAATTTATATTTTTTATAAAAAAAATTTCAAATACACGTAGCTCTGTATCAAACAACTTTAAACAACTATTATGTATAATATTTTTTTAAACATATACACGTAGTGGGAGACGAATGAATTTGTTGTTCAATCAATACATTAATGTGTATTAGATCATGGCAAACGTCCTTAGCCTCCAACGAAGCATCTTTGAAACTTCTACTTAATCGTACATCATTCTTCCGACTTTCACAACATATATATCAAGTCACACACTCTTTCTCAAAATACATTCCTGAAACGCAAGCCAACGCTCATGTATTGCTCATAATTGAAACGCATCTGTTACATTTCAAACACGTTGAACATATTCACTCCCTAAATTTACCAAGATCCAATCAAGCTCTACATTTCCCTTGATTAACCGTAACATCGTTACTCATATACCCAATCGCATTCTCCTGAGCTCACACTCGTCACCTGATTCCATCTCCAGTGCTGGCGTATGACCACTGATCATAAACACCTACAACGGAAGTACATTCTCTCGAGGGTTTCCAGAGGTTCCAATCGTGAATAGGATGCAATTAAACCTGATACAGACACACATAATGCATTAAATTTATGTATAAATCACTCGAATATCTTCAAACTTTCCCAAGAGAAATGAAGCGTAGCTCGAAAACTGAAATAATTTTAGAAAGCTTTCATTCAACAAGGTAGATATTTGATCCAACATTGTGAAACCCAATTGTATCACTTTCTATCAATTTTAACTAAAAATTTCATGACAGATGTTATGAAGAACTGAAGTTTTATGAATTCTTCAATTAATCAAAGACAAGTCAATTTTCTACCTACGTTCCATTTTTCATGTCGACAAAAATGTGAACGTTCACAAATGTCCGTAATCACGAGACTTTCTCAAAAGTCTAAATTTATCGAATAGTACAGCGTCAACGCTACAAAATCGGAACAATCCGTCTCATCCCTCGGCTTGCATAGAGCCTTAGGGCAACATAGTTGCGAACGACAAGATCTAATGGGATCACGGGTAATCTGTACGACAGGCTTACCAGCGTACCAAATGGACGAGGCTCGAGGGAGGATACTGGAACGATAGGAGGAGACCGGTTGCGGCTGCAGTTGTGGCGTCGGTCGCTGCACCTGCAGCTGCAGCTGCGGCGACGAGGAGGAGGTTGCCGGTAGCGGCGTCTAGACGGTGACTGAAACGATGCAGAGCACCGGCGACTACTATCAGAGGGCGCCGAGATGCTGTCCAGGAAGAAACGCGAACGCGAATGCGGACGCGTTAAGGATCAGCGCTTCCGTCCGAGGAGCGGAGTTGCTGTGCTGTTGCTGCAGCTGCAGCACGGCAACGTCGACCAAGACACCAGGACTGTTAGCCAGCCTAGGAGTCTGCGTGCTCGTCCTGGGCTACACGCTGTTGGGTGCGTTCGCGTTCATGGCACTGGAAGGTGGCCTCAAGTCGGTAGGTCCTCTCTTTGATCATTTTATCTTTCCTTCTCAACTATATCCTCCAAGAAGCTATGTAAATGCATTCGCAATTCAAATGGAGTTGAAAGATATGTTACATATAAAAGAGTACAAGTTACTAAGGATAAGGAAATTATTAAAAGTGAATTTTTCCTAAACGAAAATTGAACTTTTTTGTTTAAAATAAATAAAGATTGACTATGCACTACGTGCGTAAGAGATAAAAATTGTTCACCTTCCATGGCAGGATTCAGCGAACGACTTGCTCGTTCCCGGGGGTTCCAAAACCGAAGGAGGATCGTACGTGATGTCTAGCTTCGAGGACGACACCGCAGCCATGGAATTAAGAGCGCGCACCGTTGAAAGGCTGTGGAGCATCACAGAGGACTTGAATGTACTGTACAAAGAAAACTGGACGCGGTTAGCGGCGAGGGAGGTGTTCGAGTTCCAGGAAAACTTAGCACGAGGTCTCAGGAGAACGTCCTCGCAGTACGAGCCAGTTGGACCATCTTCTCGATCCAGGGACCATTCCATGGAGAGAAGACCACACAGAAGATGGACCTTCAGTGGCAGTCTCTTATATTCCCTGACGCTAATTACCACTATTGGTGAGGATTGCTAATATTTCACAAGTATATAAAATTTCTTTCAAATATTAAAATGTAAAAATATTTTTCTTTTGAAAATAAAACAAAAATAGAGAGAGAGAGAGAGAGACAGACAGACAGACAGACAGACAGACAGACAGACAGACAGACAGACAGACAGACAGAGAGAGACAGCTAATAAATTGCACAAAAATTGAGCTTTAATTTTCTGACGATGTGAATTGGCTGAAAACACATCTATTATATTCTAATAAACGCCCCGTATTCGACCAATCCTCGCTTGTTCTCTTAATAACAGTCGATTGTGATACAACTTAGCCAATTGGCGTTTCAGGATACGGTAGCGTGGCACCTCGCACAGTCTGGGGTCGTTTGATCACAATAGTATACGCTCTGGCTGGGATTCCCCTAATGCTGGTCTATTTAAGCACGGTTGGTGACGTTCTCTCAAGGAGCTTCCGCCGTTTGTATGGCAGGCTATGCAGGCCTCGAAATTGCAGCAGAAAGCAACAACCGCCGCCGCCGCCTCCTCCTGTGGGTGGCATTATGAGCAAAACTTACAGATATGATAACCACGTCGATTCGAAATCTGGAAATTACTATTCAGCTAGCAGAGAGAGTTCTTGCGACGATCTGGGAACCCGAGGCACCAGCAGTGCCATCTTATTGGATTGTGGAAGCGAAGGATTACTTCACGCTACTACCAGCTCCACCGCAGCGCTTCAGGTATATAATGTATATTCTGAAAACATGATTTCACTTTTAGAAAGTAAGTGATGTATTGGAAAGCTTGATTGGCTGGACAATCTACGATGAGAACGCTGAACCTGTTACAGGATAATCAGGATAATCATTTTCTCGGAACAAGCAAAAGTGAAGTGATCTACTAAGAAAGTTACAAGTAAAAATATAAATTAGAAAAATTACGAAAGTAATATTCCGTAGTTGTTTTTTACAGTTTACCTTTTTTTCCAATGTTACAAGTTCAATAAATAATTTCTTTTTTATGAGCTCTCAAGATTTATAAATAATTTCTCATCTACCCTGAGGAATTACTTTTGAAATGCATATTCGCGATGTCACGAAAGGATACCAGAAACGTTCAAATTTCTTTCAGGACGTGACATCAGGAAATAGCAAACGCCATTTTCACCCGTGCTCGCTGTCCTTGTCGACGAACTCGTCACCAGGCTACGTGGTGGAAACGAATCCCGTGAGGATACCGATCAGTCTCTGCCTAGTGATTATGTTAATCTACATATGCGGTGGCGCGGTGATGTTCAATCGTCTGGAGGGTTGGAGTCTCCTGGAAGGTGGCTACTTCTGCTTCACCAGTCTCGGAACAATCGGTTTCGGCGACCTGATGCCAGTTGGACGAAACGCCGCGTCTCCCACTTTGGAGGAGCTTAGCCTGTGCGCCTGCTCGCTCTACATACTCGCCGGGATGGGCCTGATCGCCATGTGCTTCAACCTCGTCCAGGAGGAGGTGGTACGCGTGGTCAGGGTCTTCGGTAGAACCTGCGGCATGTCGTCGGGGGTGGTGGTCGGACCTATCGGTGGTACAGGTATCCCTGATGCAGGCATTCGACGGGGAACCGCTAGATCGTTCCGGGCGAGAGACTGTTTTACTCGGCCACGCTTTAAATTACCTGAACGCTTTGAGCCTGGCGATGAGACGCACTATTTCTCTATACAGAATTACCATATTAGCTCACTATTGTCGATCCATGTCGGTCAACTGTCAATCCATTAAGGAACAAGCAATAATTTATCATGGTGCTGTGCAGTGGCTATTTATTTATGTACCACGTTTTTTATAAAACATAAATTTTAGGTTCTTTACAAATACATTTATTTATGTATTTACGAACTAATTAACTGAATTTTGTATCGTTTAGTAGTGTCTTCAAAAATTTGATTGCAAAAATTTTATATCGACGACAAAGAATTGATAAATAAAAACAATTATTATATGGCATTATAATTCTGGTCAGCTAGTATGGCAGTATTGTACAAATATAGATAATACCACTTATAAATTAATAGTATTTCAATGGCAGTGGTGATTAAAATCGTGTAATTTTAAAAAGCTAATGGAATTTATATCCTGTTTTGCACCTGAAAAAGATTAATATCATTATCATAAAGATCATAAAGAAATTTGTAGCTTGTGAATGATCTTGAATGTTCTTGAAAATATCACTGTACTATTCTAAAATGAAATATTCGAAAAATCTATATTTAATAATCTTCAATCTTCTCAAATCATATTTTCAAGAACGTTACTTCACCATTTTTACCAAAGTATGTTTCACGTATCTTTCTTTGTGCATCAAAATGATCATCTAACAATATCAGTGATCACCTTTTCTTCATCCTTCATCTAACTGTCAAAACTTCAGCTATCCACCCTAAAGCCAAGTTTCCAACTAAACCCAGGCTCAAAGTGTCAAAGGCGTCACGAATAAACGAGTCGAACTCTCATTTGTTTGCACGTAGAGCGGTTCTGATCCACTCGCGTCGGGGATTTCGATCGGGCATCTTGACCACTCTGCATAACCCCTTCATTAAAAAAAAAAAGAAAACTAAAATACAGTTTAATCAAATCAAAGATCGAAAACTCTCTAATTCATCGGGGATAAAAGACCATAAATGCTTTTATCGTTTATCAGGTTCCGGTCCTGGGCTCAAAGCCGACTTGGATGACGGAGGGGGCACCAGTGACTCGCGACTGTCCGAACAAGAAGAAGAGGCGATCGCCATGTCCATGGTGCCAACATCCTGACAGCATCAGGCCAGGAGTCCCGGCGATGGGAAGCTCCTGGCCCACGCGTCCAACACTGCCATAAAATCATCACCTGGTCATCATTCTCTACCACGAAAGAAAACGCCGTCTGAATCTAGAAACTCGTCGACCCAACAGTTTCAACGTGCCCAGTCTCTGAGACGTAGCTGTTTGTCACCAACGCAATATCATCATCAACAACACCATCAGCACCGTCAGCAGGAAAGTTCTCTACACTTTGAGTATTTCGTGCCTAGAAGCGTGAGCGAGTTCAACCTGGCAGCAGCGGCAGTTACGGATATGGCTGTGCCACCACCGCCTCCTTCGTCGGTTCTCCGACCCTCTTCGGCTATAACGCCACCGATTGGTTCCGCATCGAATTCAGCATCGTCATCGAATCAACCCAGATTATTAGAATGCTCTGGAACCGCGACCAGAAGTCGCGAGAAAATGGTCACCTTCGAAGACGAGGGTGTAATCTGCGCCACTTCCACGCCCACTAGGAAGAATATTTCCGGGCTGGAGAACGTTTTCATGTGACACTGTAACCATGAGTGATTTTCTGAAGAAAAGAAAAAAAAAGAAAATGTCAAGTGACTTGAGTGAAGTGTTTTTGCGTTTTAACTGTATCGAGGAAAAAGGATGACTAGGTTTCTGACGGCAATTAAATGGGAGTGGAATTATTTTGAATATTATGTAAGTGTACGAGGAACGAGTGTTCGATGATGATGGAAGAAAGCAATTTAAGATTAGAATGGAACGAAGAAATTATATAGCAATATTGTGTATGTCTTACCTGTGCGATTTACGAAAAGGTAAATGATTGTGAAACTGGACATTCGTAAATAATTATAACTATGTAGTACTCTTTCGCTGTATTGTGAGAAAAGACGAGAGTACAAATCGCATGGAATGACATTTTCTGAAAAATAATCTTAGAAACATGATGATGATATGGAATGTTCGTACATAGATTATCCAGGCTCTAAAGACACGAACTTCGAACAACGAAGGTGTCGAAAATGAAAATCCACGAATTCCGGGGATTTTTAAGAGCGATTCGCCGTCACGAAAGACACTAGATTTCTACCGTTTACATTATAACTATTGTTATCATAATACTATTTAACGCTTTTATCGCTGCTGATATTCTTCTTCTTACCATTATCGTTGTAAGGTTACTCGAGACGGGCGGATTTTCTTCGTACAAGTTGTGTGAATTATCGAAATGTACATACATTGCGTCGTCTCTTTCTCCTATGAACGTGTTTTTCCTTTTATAAAGAAAAATACGAAGAAGACAATCGATAATAAATAATTATCCGCACGAAAAAACTGAAATTTAATGAAAATTATATTTAATTTTCCATGAATAAATAAATAGTCGCATGATAATTTAAGTAATTTTCGATAAATATTCTTATTATTTAGTGAAATATTTTACTTACCCTATTTATCTGATAAACATAAAGAAGTGTTCTGAGAGAAAGAGATAATGCGAGAAACGAAAGAAAGACACAGCCTTAAAAAAAAATACGTCTAACCAGGCGGTTCAATTAATTATTGTTGCAAAAAGACAGATAAAATATAAAATATAGAAAAAAAGACGTGCACAATTATGAGACGATCTGTCCTAGTATAACTTTTAAGGGGACTCGTTTTAATCAAACGTCGAACACCGCTTAATTTTAATACAAAGTCGATAAGCAAATGTACGAATAAAATTATCATGTAAGTGAATGGTTAAACGGTGAAATTTATCAGGAAAAATGAGAATAAAGAGTGAAATATTTCAAAGAAACATTATCGATATCATAGTGAACCAAGTCCAGTCTGGCAGATGGGTTTTCCATGATGAAATGATGGCGTGATGAGTTTTCCCTGGATTGTCAGGCTGGATCAAGCTGTGTTCAGATATACAGTTTGTACACGTGTTTCTTTCTTGAAATTCACTGAGTTTTCATTAAAGAGAGACAAAGTATCGAACAATCTCAACTTGGACTTGGTTTCTTGTAGTTTTGAACCCTTGAACTAAGAAGTTGTCAACAATTCAGAAAGAATTCTCAACAATTCTTTCTCTTTTTGGATTCTATAAAAAGACAATATCGTTTGGTTCACATATAGGTTCCTTTTTACCTATTTACATTTTATAATTATAACAATATAAAGTATAAAAAAGCCAAATAACTCAAGATTACTTTAAGAGACCAAAATTTTATTTTTTAATAATGTAGATCTTCTCCTGCGTTTGCAAGAAAATATTTTTTTATAATTTTAACCCGTTCTTGTTTCCCCTTTCTCTACCAATTTCATCATGCTGTTTATTAATTTTTCGTTTATTAATGTTTTTGAGATGCATGCAATATAAAAGTTTCGTTACAGTACTTATCGACAACGAAGTTTTCAACTTCTCCTGGAATTTGTCACATTTTTGACATTCGTTACTTGTCCTCGCAATCATCCTCGTCGCAATAATCCCACTCCTCTTCTTGCGAATTTGATCTAACCAACGATGACGCTTGGCCCTCGTTCGATTTGGGATTATTAAAACCGTAAAAAATGTTGCGTAAAAATCCTACGTGAAAAATAATTATTTGATATATACATATATATATTACTATATACATTGTGTATGTACAATTTGGACGTATTTAAATCTAAGAAAAAGACAAAAGAAAAAAAGACCTATGATCTTGCTCGTTAAATTCTCGCCTTTCTCCTTCTCAACTACCTCCACGTCTTCGTCTGATTTTTGCATAATGTTCTGATACATGGTGAGTCCAATATCCATAGTGTGATTAATTATGAACTGAATGGTGCAAAGAACCATAATAATCAATATCGGTAAACACAGAGTAGTTTCCACGTCGTCCAGGAAAAGATTTAGCCATTCCGGTAGCAAATCGCAACTCATCTTCGATTTCAAAATGTCACCAACCGAAATTCTAGGGCACCTTCGATCCTCCGCTCTGTGACAATAACAACAATCGTCTCACACGCGCCTCGTTTTCAAAACACCGTTCTGCATTTGCGAAACAATTTCGTGAACCATATTCTTGTCAATTTAGCCGAAGAAAGTAGTCATTGCCGAAATATGCACTTGGACGTCGTTTTACAGCACTGAATCGGTTCAAAAGCTGAACATTCCGTTGAATTCGATTATCGAATCAGTCGATAACCAATCTCGACTGTACTAGACCGCGAAAGAATGAAAAATTTAAACGGAAAAAAATTTCAGTTTCAATCGGTCAATTGCTTTACTTTACTGAAAGATCAATACACACACACACACACACACACACGCACGCACGCACACACACACACACACACACACACACAAATAGTGAAAATATTAAGAATATCATTTATTAGAAATATTACAACACGATATCGTGAAAAGAAATTAATTAATATAAACATTAATCTTGTTTTTAAATTTCAAATTCAAGATGATCTTCGCCATCTGACTTGAATCTGCGAAACTACATAGACGTATCCTCCATCTGTATTATCTAACATAACCTCTCTGGTATTGATTAGAGAATTTTATTTACATGTAATATATTTCAAACGTTTGATATTCTATCAAGATTTATTATCGTTGCACAAAAATTTTGAATCTTTTTAATAGAACAAAATGTCTACTCGTTGGTAAGTTACATTATCTTTACAAAGGAATGAAACTGAAAATACAGAAAGGAAGAATAAGTAACAAGATCAATTGTTTAACGATTTTATATTTTATTTTATATATTATTGCATTCATCGCCTTGTCTATCATTACAGGTATCCCTTGTATCAGAAAGGTAACCCACAACGACGAGTATTTCTTCCAAACTTTTGGTTGAAGCTCGTAAAACCAGAACATAATCAACCAAAAAATATAGTAGAGTTTCACTGTTCAATGGAAATGACAAAATTTGATGTGAGAAATTATTTAGAAAAAATTTATAACGTACATCCTGTATATGTATATACAAGAATTGCTCTTGGAAAAACTTATATCCCTTATGGTTGTAAATTTGTTGTCAAAGATGATGATGTAAAAATAGCTTACGTAGCTCTAGTAAGTATTAAAGAGAAAAAACTCAATTTTAAACAGAAAGATAACAAAAATATTGTTAACACACATAATACGCATTTTATATGATTTCAGCCTAAAACTGAAACATTCACATTCCCTGATATAATTCCCAAAGATCAAGAAGATGTAAATGCAAAAATATCACAAAATTTAGAGGACAACTTTCGTGAATTTTCAGGAAAAAACAGAACACCTGGTTTTCCTAGCTGGTTTTCACACTCATGAATTTATTAGTTTGGTACAATAAATGTTATCTTAATCAGTCTATATTTGTCTTTTCCTTCAACGTCTGTCGCAATAGCTTAATACAAATATTTGATTACTGATCAGAATTAAAATGAATGTAGGATATATATATGTATATACACATATATCTATGATAAAATTATTGTAGATTTTGTAAAAAAACCATAGTCATACAGAACATAATTTTTTTTAAATTTCTACTTCACTTAATGAATTATAATCAGCTTTACATTTTTGACATTCTGCGATATCAGTTATATAAAGAATCTGGAAGAAAGAAAAAAATAATCAGGAGACACTAACTCATAATATTATAAAGTACAAATAGTTTTGACTCACACTTTATTAAAGTATGATATATTAAGAACAACAAACCTGATGATGAACAGGACAGGGATAACGTACTCTGCCTCTTTTAAAAAAACCACAAGCATTGCAGACTACGAGACCATCTGATCTGCCACAAATGCATTTACCTGGAGGAAAGTTATCAATTCGATTTGATCTTTGCTCTCTGAACCTTGCACCAGAATTACCAGCGTTACCAGCGTTACCAGCGTTACCAGCGTTATTAGCGTTATTAGCGTTATCAGCGTTATCAGAATTACCAGATGATGATGAATTAGGATTAGACATTTTGATTCCTAATGAAATAACTTAATATTTGTCACTCAATATTTAAATCAACAATAAAAACAAAATAACAACAAACATACACATATATACACAATAACAAAATAACAATTTGTATATCCCTCATAAAATATACCTAATACTTTATTATAACAATCAAAACACACAAACTTCGAAAACAATTCGATTTTAATCGATACTTTATATAATTAACGAAAAATTCATTTCGAATCGTAAATTCATGACACAAATTCCTTCGCTTTTAATATTTAACTCACATTGGTTCAACAAAGCAATCTTTTCAATGGCGCATTTAACGCGTAGAGAACATTTAAATTAATTTAAAATGTTAATTGAAAAAAGTTTCTCACCATCAACAATGGTAGTAATAATGAATCACGAAATATTTACAAAAAGTTCAAACTCTTTGTACACTGTATCTTTTTGAATCTGAAATATAACACGTTTTTTTTTTTTATTATATACCTTGTCAAAATTCTTTCAGGTTCGATACGGAAAGTTAGTCAATAAATCAGTGTAAAATATCACAAATCAGTCACAGGACGATAGTAGAAATAGATATTCCAAAGCAATAAAATTATTTGTTACACGCACAACTTAAATTTTTTTGTAGATTACTCTTTCTTTTTTCCTTTTTGTCGAATGAAGAAATTGAACGATTGTATCCGTCTTTCTCGTTGAAACGTTAACGTGCGTTTGAAACCTGTGTGTTCATGTGTAAATTGTTTTATACCAGAACTGACTGACTAGAGCCTTGCCCCTACTTTCCTGATCGCTAGCATTACGCCTATTACTGCATTGATTTCTTCACGATCTGTCCATTACAACGAAATCTTTTTGTAGATGGAGAATAGGGCTATACACGCGCCATATTTTGTTATCAGCTGTTAGGAGATAGTGCCAGCGACCAGGAAAGTAGGAGCAAGGGTTAGATAGCCATGCTTTATACTGTCTGCTTGAATGCTAAACAATTCCAAGACGATTCTGTTGTTATACAAGTCACAAATATTTAATAGAATAAAAAATAGGATTGTCTCAGTTCTCAAAATACTTAAAATACACAAAATACATTAAAGCTGAAATGATTTTAAATCAGTTACGAGTGAAGGAGGCTCTGGTTTATATCGATTTTGATTCCGGCACTACAGTACTAACATTATCGATTTCATAACGGTTCTATAGTAGTTACGTGTAGGTTACAATACATTGTTTTTGTACTAATCAGGTAAATGTATAACTAATATATTATCAATGGCTATTTATTTTCTTTTCTCTCCAGAAAATTATTCGAGCGAAACGACAGAAATTAAAAATTCTAGTTCACTAGATCTTTAACGCTCTGATCTGAGAAGTTGCTTTTTTCATTTGTTTATGTTTACATTTCAAACAGAAGTGCCCAACAATAGAAAGATATAAACATATCAATTTTCGATTCAGAAAATGTGACATTGATCAAAAATGTTCTGAAATGTACGGATATAATAACAGATCTTATAATAATATCATAATAGATCAAATATAATATCAGTTTTGTAGAATCAAAATCGAGATCGATACACTCTTTTCACACATACATAATTGTTTCAAGATTATGTCCTTTAAAATTGTCTTCAATCAGAACCTTCGTGCTATTAATAGCTTTTCAATTATATTTCAATTATATTTCAATTATATTACATATGTGCGCGTGTCAACTGGCATCTTTTTTTGACAAGAATATTTTTTCGAAAATTATTGGAACATAAATGAACATATGTATGTATGAATCTACATATGTATGTATATTATATTCAGTCAAAATCAGGCTTGTTGCATTTCTTTTAAGCAATGGATTTTTCTATTTTTCTGAAAAGAATCATTGAAATCACGATAAACGCCTTTGACTGAACAAAATCAACAAACTTTAACGTCCACTCAAATAATATGAAAACAAAAAGAAAGCAACGTAAGTAAACACACTTACCGATAAACATAGAAACTATTACATACTTAGATAAACACAGAAATTAGCTGAGTGTCTTCTAATGGAACTATTAGGTTAAACGTCAATTTATCACGATATAATCAAATTAATCTTTTTTTTTCTTTTTTGTTCAAAAATTGCCGTGTAATAAAAACGATCAAATTTTTTGAAATTATGATCAATTTAAGAGTGGTAATATATTATAATACAAGTATACATGGCGAGAAGGTAAAATGATTGATCGATTTAATTAGAAATTTACAAATATAAATATTGCTAATTTTAATGTAGTACAACATTAGGCCTTTTAGGTTAATCTTAACGTAATATAATATTAGGCCTTTTAGGTTCGATTTTCGTGCGTTTAACATTGAGAAAATTATGTTTCATTACATGAAATGGAAAAATTAAAATAGTTTCAAATATCTGATATAAATCGAAATTAAATATTTTAGAAGAAAATCAAAAAATAATCTCTCGATAACGAAAACCGTATTTTGCAAAGAGATATCGCATATTTGTAAGTTTTTTAACGAATTTTATAAATAGTGACAATCTTTAAATTGAAATTCTATAAATTGGCTTGCGACAATCTATACAACATGACTTCCTTTCTAATCTCTTTTACATGGACAAAACTTGTATATTTAAAATACATGTTACATATGTACATACTGTTCGCGAGAGTTTTTGTTTACCGGAACCGGACCGCTCGACCGGGGTTGCGACGTAGAAGCAACTGTTCCGAACACTATGAGGACAACTCGCCTTAGCACACTCATTGCATAAAACCAATTTGCCTTAGGACACTCATGGCGTAGAACCAACGGGCGAATCTTTGTTCCCACCTTGAGCAACGTGACTCCCCAAGTGAAGGGGAACCGATGTTATTTCTGTGCGTTCCTCGACCCAGGATTTTAGAATCGGTTAGATCAGGATTAAGATCCGAGCGATTAGGTTGATCTTTGCGACACGAAAGCTACTAAAGTGGACATTGCCTCTCAGCATGCATTTGAAACGCATACAGAAAACATACAGTCCACTCATCAACATACAATCCACACAACAAATTAAGACCTCGCCACGCTAACACATGCTATGTAATATATAAATTTCAAATAAACAAGAATTACGTTTGATAGAAAAGTAAAAGTAATAATATTAACAATAATAATATAAGTTAATGTAAAAGAACAACTAAGCCAGTTCTCTGGCTTAAATTTTATTCTTGATTCGTTTTTGCCGTTTTTTTGTTGCATCCTTGTATCCACGGTGAATCGATCTAACTCTCAATATCAGAACCTATGGCGTCCGGTACAGTAGCAGAGAATAAACGTGTTACAAATTTAAATGTATCAAATCATATCAATCATAGCAGGTAAACGAAAACGTAAAAGAATGCGATTTAATATCAGAAAGAGCATAAAAAGGAACATCAAACCAGTTAAAATGAATTATTGCATAAAAGGAGAAAGGGATTGTTTCAATGCTAGTGATTAGCCATATTTTTTTCTTTTTCTTTTAGAAAAGTTCTAAACATTTACAGAGTATCGGCAAGTGGAACGGACAAGACGAAAGTAACGTTTTGTACGGACGTAGATAAATCTGTAATAGTACATAACTTCGAGAAGAGGGGATGGATTCAAGTTGGTCCGGAGGATGATTGGAATTTTTATTGGTAACAACTGCTTCTCATTTTTCAATATAGAAAGAAATAGAAAAAAATAGAATTATATTATTCAAATATTGAAAACTAGTATATAAAAGTAACATTTTTAAATTTTACTTGTCAAAAAAATCTATGTACTATTAAGTTAGAAATTTGGTATGTCTCAAAACAAATTCAGCCAAGTCATGTAAATTTTTTAAATTATTCTAGGGCAGTCACTCAATCGTGCAGGAACATATTCAGCGTGGAAACCGGATATAGAATGGACGACAAACAGTTAAATATCAATTTTTAAAAATATATTATATTTTTAAAATATTCATATTTAATGATTAATGAAAGTCTTGTGAAACGTAGCTTTTATGAACATATTATAGATATCGCACAAAATCTTTTAAAGTTCCATTTGTAATATAACGTAATACTATTATGATTTTATTAATGAAGTTTGGAACGAAACTGAAACTGTTATATATTAATCTTTTATATGTTTGTAATAAATGATTTGCAAGTTATAGATAAACATTAATACGATCATTATAGACGTATTTCATTACGAAGTTGATTAAATTGATTAATTTGTTCGTCATAGGTAATGTATCCATAAAAGTTTCTTATGATAAATAAGTTCAAACAATATATTATTTACTTTTAGACTGATCAATCATTTCCCAAATCATTACGAACTAACACGAAAGGATCTATTGGTCAAAAATATAAAACGCTACCGGAAGGAATTGGAACGTGAAGGAAATCCTCTGGCAGAAAGAGGGGATGGCCCAGGAAAATATCTTTATCTCGATTTCATACCTGTCACTTTCGTTTTACCGGCAGGTAAATTATATTATTATTATTATTATTATTATTATTATTATTATTATTATTGATGTAGCAGAGTAATGCTAAATATGGTATGGTCTACAATATAGCGAATTTCCAGCATTATTCGGGAAAAATATGTGCGCGCGCGCGTGCGTGTGTTTTATATAAGAATATATCTTTCTACCAATTATAATATTTATTTTAACATGTTAAAAAATGCACACAATACGTCCCACACTACAGTTTCTGAATATCAATGTGTTAAAATAAAATTAATTCTTACAATTAGACTATAATATGTTCGTGGAAGAATATCGGAAGTCACCACAAAGCACATGGATCATGAAACCGTGCGGCAAATCACAAGGTGCTGGAATATTTCTAATCAATAAATTGAGTAAACTTAAGAAATGGTCTCGAGAAGCAAAAAACCCATTTAATCCAAATTTAACGAAAGAATCATATGTAATATCTAGGTAATACAATTTATTTAACTTACGTTAAAATTGAGAAGCTTTATAAAAAAAAAGATTAACTTCATAAACATAATTTACTGAATTCGCTACTTTGCTTCATAATTGTCTATCTTTTCCACAGAAAGCTTCTCAATTAATAATATTATTAAAGTATTAAAATAAAAAATATTTTTCTATTTTTGAAATAAATATATAGGTACATCGACAATCCGCTTTTAATAGGAGGAAAAAAATTTGATCTCCGTTTATATGTCCTCATTACCTCTTTCCGACCATTGAAAGCGTATCTGTTCAAACTAGGATTTTGTCGATTTTGTACAGTCAAGTACGACACTAGTATTCAAGAATTAGACAATATGTATGTTCATCTTACGAATGTATCTGTGCAAAAGCATGGTGTAAGTGGATTTTTTCTTTTTTAAAAAGAAAGAAAGAAAAAAGTATATAGATGCTGCAAGTGAACGTCGAATTTTAATACGAATTTATATTTTTATGGATATAACAAATTTCGATAAAAAAATATATGAATCTACTGCAGGAAGAGTATAACAGCAAGCATGGTGGTAAATTAAGTGTTCATAATTTGCGATTGTACCTGGAGAGCACGCGCGGGAAAGCAGTCACGGAAAAGCTGTTCGCGAACATCACTTGGTGTATTATACATTCTTTGAAAGCTGTCGCCCCAGTTATGGCGAACGATCGACATTGCTTCGAATGCTATGGTTACGATATCATCATTGATAATGATCTGAAACCGTGGCTCATAGAGGTTCTTAAATTTCTTGATAATCTTTACAGTATTTAATTGAGGCTTATATTATATTACTAGTTAATGATAGGTAGTGTAGTATTTAATATTATTTATCTTATTTCTTCTTATGCTAACTGACCTTTCCTATTATTCTGCAGGTGAACGCATCTCCGTCATTGACCTCCACCACAGTGAACGATAGAATCTTAAAATATAAATTAATCGACAACATAATTTCAATTGTCGTACCACCCGACGGTGTACCAGAGTGAGTTTCACATTTATTTTTAAAAAGTCGTTTACAATTTTGACCAAAATACGGTTTTTTATAGCGTAAAATGGAACAAATGCCCACCACCGGAAGCACTGGGGAATTTTGAACTTCTCTTGGACGAAGAACTCGTCGCTCAAGAGGAGAAAGAATATTCGTCTGGGAAGTATCGAAGTTCTTCAAGCAAATGGAAATAAATAGTCTGTTATTTCTGAATAATAATAAGAAGGATATTGCAGAAGGAAGCAATAGTAAACGATATTTTGTGTATAACATTATTTTATAAGAACAGGTGTTCTTTGAATAAAACATCGGAAGGAGGTTCAGAAGACGAAGCATGCGTAGAAGCAACAGGCATGGTCTGCTTTAATCATCAAGGCGCATGTACCAAATCTTCGAAATGAATATATTCCAGTTTATTTTACTCGTACACAGCATGAATTTATCATAATCCACCGTGATTCCCCGAACAAAAGGACATACATACACGCATGTTAACATCGAAGACATTAAATTTTACAACAAATGTTTAACAAATTGACACGAGCGCGTTATATCAATCGGTATATAAGGATGAATCTTCTTCGGGAATGGTTTAGATGTGCTCTAACCGACCGTTGCGTCACGTGATACGCTTTGCAAAAATTGTAATAGAGTTACACTGGTCCAATAAAAAGTCAAGTTTTTTGAATCGTAAATATTTAATTTGAGTTGCTTTCTAATATAATTGAATCATGTTAACCGAATGTAACGTTTCGTGTCGTTAAAATAATTGCAATAAAAAAGAATGGAGAATACTTTACATAAACAAGTGCTATTTGTAAGTTCGAAGCTTTTAATAATCGCAGTGGTTTCCCTGATTTTGGGTTCTGTCAACGTTACACCAGGTGAGATTAAAATATTTTATTAAATTTTTTAAAATCATATCAATTGAACAAAGATATTAGAAAGAAATTTCTTTAAATAAATAATAAATTAATAAGTGTTTTTGATAATTAAAATATTTCTAATAAAGTCTTAACATTTATTAAAAATATTTTCACTGTCAAAAATATTCTTGTCTTGTTATTAACTGTACATACACATAGGAGCAAAAAAGGGTCATGAAGGAGAGAAAGACTTAAAAATATAATATGAAAATTTATTATTAGTAATATATTGTACAATCTTTAGCGACCCTCTTTTTTCCAATGTAGCAGTTACGTTTATGAATGAAATAACCATAGTTTCTGTACGATTTGTTCCGACGGCTGACAGAACAACGACTTCTTCTACTCGTTTGGATCACGATTCAGTTTCTGTTTGATGCGTCACATTCAAATACGTATTCAAATTTTTGCCATTAAAACTAAAAATGGACCACATTTTCTTCCAAATGTGAATTTATGTTTTTATTCTAATAAATTGTATTAATTATAAAAAAAAAAGAATTAAGTTCAGATAGACGTAATCTGAATAACTTGTTAATAAAAATTACTGCGTGTGTTTTATCACTGACGTTAATAGAGTTAAAAAAAAAGTTGAAAAAAATTACATTACATGAAAATTAAAAAAGATGAAAAAAAGTATACTTATCGTGTTTCTTCAAATGAGAATTAATTTAGCTTTATTTATTTTTTCAGCGAATTATGAATACTCCATGAGAGTGTACAACGTTGGGGTTCTCATGGCTTCTCATTTAAATAGCCCTTTCGATCTGGAAAGATGCGGCCCAGCCGTTGATTTGGCTTTGGCCGAAGTAAACGACTTTTTAAGCATCCACAATGTGAAATTGCGCAAAGTGCAAGGAAGGTGGGTAAATGCAGAAAATCTCTTACTGCTTTCTCTAGCTTTGTTAACATATATACAATATGATTGTGTGTATCTTATACACCCCTTATCAATTTTTACTTAAAATAAAAGAAAAATAAGAGAAGAATAATTATTATATGTATAATAAAGAATACGTGTCCTAGATAAAACGTTTACAGCACACGTGATCTTGTGTAAACTGATTCACTTTTCATCACGCGTTTCCACCGCTTCCGTGTCATTACATTAATCCAATTGGGCAGACGTTTGCGCAAAAAACAAGCCGTGATTGTGCGATCACTGTTTGGCAAAACAAGAATAAACTAACGTAAAAATCAGAAAAATGAAAATTGAAACAAAAATGTACTAATTACGCTTTTATCAAAAATTTAAAAATTTTGACAAAAATATATAAAAAGCATATATAAAAAAAATATTATGATATTAACTAACAAATCGGTCAAACGCCAAATATCAAGCATCAAATCTTTGCAACAGATCTAGAGCTAATAAGATGGCAACAAATTCCCATTTCCTCCTTTTCAATCGAACGATATAGAATTAGAACCGAACGAATTAATCCACATTACAATTGGTTAACGAAGGGAACGAAGAGCAAGGACCACCGAGCGTGATAATATCCCTAGGATCGAACAGCGAATCCAATTATTGGCTATTCAACGGTACGATTAAATCTATCATTATTTCCAAGTCGTTCCTTACGCTTGGAATGACACTGCACGTTGCCAACTGCCCCCCCTCCCCCCGACAATTATCAATCATTCGAATTACGAACGTAAGTTACGAATGCGTTCCACGGATTCCCCGAGGATACGGACACTGTTTCGATCATTTTCTCTCTCCCCTCAGACCGGTAATTCGATTGCGACCTGTTTGCACGGTGGAACACGAAGATTCATCAACCCGTTTGCCCCCTGTTCTTTTTCCCAGTATTTGATTTCTACGACCTATTGTCCCACGCTTCCCTTTTTCTTCCGAATTGATTCGGATGGAATCGTGTTCCGGAAAAAAAACCCGCGTACAAGGAAACACGTGAGCCTGAAAGATGCCAGTAAACAGTGGACCGTGAGGTCACATTAAAGCAGATGTACTTTCTTCACATCATTTTTTACACGTACTTATATATATCTCGGGTATAAAGATTTGTAATTATACTAGGTTTATTCCAATATAATGTTGCATTTTCGCAATAGGTGATGGTGTTTTGTTTTTCCGTGACGAGCCAATGCTTTTAACCTACCAGGTATAATCGTATGTTAATTGTTGACACTTTAAAAGATTAGTTAAAAGAAAGCATTAAGTTTGGATTGCATTATTTTTAATTTAATCTTGCTGTAGTAATCTCAAGCGACGAGAAGACGTACATATTTCCGAGCTATTATGTTTTTTGATTTCCGAAAAAAAGGGGGAAACGACGCACAAACAACAAAAAAATTTGCGACGTTTATGGTGATGACGTAAACGTAAGAATGGTGCAGAGGTGGTTTACAAAGTTTCATGATGAAGATTTCAACCTAAGTTTTCTCATCAGAAACGGCCCGGTAGACCTGTTGACGATGGTCACTAAATGGAAGTTCTTATCCATATTCCTTTGATTATTATTTATTTTTTAGATCATTACAAAATTCGCTTAATTAAAGATTTTGATTCTCTAAAGGCTTGCATGTGTCTGCATTTTTTGCTTGAGAAGGATAGTAAATTTTGAAATATTATGTGATTATCCACAAGTTGGAAAAAAGTCATACAAAATAATGGATATATATATTATTGAATAAAATTTTCGTTACTTATAAAAAGATATCTATTATTTAATGCGATATTACTTACAAAATAACCGAATATTATAAAGACACTATTAAGTATTAAGAAATACTATAAAACAGCTACACGATAAAACAGCTTTTGAAAAAGGAAAGTTTCAATGTTTTCAAAAGAAGAAACTGAGTAAGTGTTTATTTTGTTTCAATAGTCTTTCTTAATAAACTAAACACTCTGTGTTAAGTAATAGTCAATGTAACTATGAATTTAAAAAAAAAAAGGTAAAACTATGAATTAATCAGAGATAATTCTGCTCCATTAACTCCACGCAGTATTGTTTTATTGAAATTATTGATAAATGTTATGTAAATTGTATGATTTGCAGCTATCCATCATGCAGTGGATCTGCAGCACCAGGTTTAGCTGCCGATATGCACTTCCAGGCGAACGTGATCGCGTTTATTGGTCCAGCTTGTGCTTTTGCTCTAGAACCTGTGGCAAAACTCGCTGCCTATTGGAACACTCCTATAATCACTGGAATGGGTGATCAAGTATGATTTTCACAGTCATTCATAATTTACTGCAAATGAATTCGAGAATTTTTAAATTACTGCAAATATATAAAATATACTGCATAAAATACTGCATTTGCATTTAGATTTTAATTGTAAAGCAAATAAATTATTAACCCTTTTGTGTCAAATGACAAATCTCTAAATGATACCTCTTCATATGTTAATCATTCTTATATAATGCTCTCTAAATATTTATTAATTATTTACATAATTTACATAATATCCAATTATATATTTTCAACAATTAAGCCGCCATCAGAAGAAGAAGAACTGTCCGTAACGTCAGGTATCCTTGGAAGAATCAATAAATGGAAAAATGAAAGCTCGGTAAGAAAATTGTAACCATATTTCCTATGTTCATTAGGTTAATTGATGTTATTTGCTTATCACATGCAACGAACGTGTTACATGGGAAAAAACGCGAGATGCTTCGCATGATACAAAATCCTCATTTACAACTTCATTAATACTCTTAATTAGTCGACTGGTTGTTAACACGGCTAATATAAAACTAAAACGAAATAAATGAAGATCAGTATGAATGATAAGTTCATTTTCAGTTGATTTCCTGATTTTGGTTTCATTTGATGCTTTAAAATTTCATAATTTTATAAGCACAATTAATTTCATCATTAAACTACAGTCGTTTATATGTAAATTCATATTTTTATTAACGTAAGGAAAGGAAATGAAATCACAGTCGATATTTATTTTAGTTGTTAAACATTGCAACATTTTGAATATTTATTTTTACATATGTGCATTCTATGTATTTTTGCACAAGTAAATGAAATCAACATAGATAAAGAAAATTCTTTCAATTTTTTGATTTATAAATTATCCTAAAAATTGCTTGAAATTTATCTCTCAATCATGAATTCTTTGTTTCAAGGGAATCTTCAAGGATAGAAGCAAATATCCAACGCTCACAAGGATGTCCTATTGTCAGTGTCGACTTCGATTGGTATTCTCTAGCATCTTTAAAGAATTTGGATGGTCGCACGTAGCGTTGATCTTGGATAGATCCGATTTATTTTCGTGGACAGTTGGGAAAAATTTGGAATACGGCTTGAGGAAAGAAGGATTGTTGAAATTCGTAAGAGAAATCGATGGAAATTCCGAGGATGAGTCGTATCATTTTTATTTGCGTGATGCTAGTATGTATGCACGAGGTAAACGTCATATATATGTATCTGAATACTGCCTTGAAATTAATATATCGATATATTTATTTATTTCTAATTAACATATAATTCATTTTCTGACAGTATTGATTCTTAGTGTCCGAGGAACACTGATTAGAAAGTTTATGTTGGCTGCTCATGATTTAGAAATGACAAGAGGAGATTGGGCGTTCCTCGATGTTGAAATATTTCAAGTAAACTGAAGATTTTCTTTCCAACTATGGTCATTTTTAAATATAGGCTAGTTAGCAGAGTAGTGACAGAGTAAGAGATCTAATAGAGTGTGAAATTTTTATGAAAATTATAGAAATCTTTCTGCATAATGCAAAAGAGTGTGTTAAAGCTTTTTGTAATAAATTCTTAAGAATGAAGATCAATCAAAATCAGTACTCTGCTCGCCACTCTATATATAAATAAATAAATATAATAAAATTAATCTCAAAGCGATATATACGTAAAAGTTAAAAAAAGTTCAATCTAAATTCAAATTTAAATTCAATGTTGGAATGCTTTAATTTGGATTAAAACTTGGAAATTTAAATTTGATGAAATTGTGAAATATTCTTTTATATCCACATATAAGAACAACGAATGTGTTTCTTCTCTTTTTGATAAAAATGCAGGGTTCATACTGGGGTGATCACGATTGGGAAGTTCGTGATGAGGATGACAGTATCGCTAGGAAAGCGTACGAGGCATTGCTCAGAGTGTCTCTTTTACAACCTACCAGCCCGAGATTTCAAGATTTTGCTGAAACTGTTCGCCAACGAGCTCAAACTGACTACAATTATTATTTTTCAGAAGGAGAAGAGGTAACACTTCGGTCGATTAATCTACAAATGCTGAATAAAGTTAATTAAATTAGAAAGAATTTTTCAAGCAAAATTCACCCAATTGTAATTCAGCCATTACAGATGTAATGACTTACAAAATAATGAAGAAAGCAACCGTTAAATAACAACGTTAAATAATATTAAATAAAAATTATGCCCAGGTAAATTTCTTTATCGGAGCTTTCTATGATGGCGTATATTTGCTGGGGATGGCATTGAACGAAACTCTGTCCGAGGATGGAGATATCACAGACGGCATATCGATAACGAGGAGGATGTGGGACCGAGACTTCATTGGTATTACGGGGCACGTGAGGATCGATGACAATGGAGACCGCGACGCGGACTACAGTATCCTGGATTTAGATCCTATCACGGGAAGGTCAGCGTCAATTAAGCCAGCCATTTCTCTCAAGTCCGTTTGCTCGTGTTAATCAACCTCCATTCTACCAGTCAACTGAATACATTCGATCCAAATGCCGTCGCTATTGCGACGAAACCTTCGAATTCACTTTGAATTCCATGCAGAATTTTGATGAAGCATATACATACTGCACGTGCTGTATATTAGGTATTATGTTACAGATCCACGCGAAAAGAATACTCGAATTCAAAATTTGCAGGTTCGAAGTAGTCGCACACTATTTAGGATTAAATCGAGAATATAGCCCTGCGACTGGAAAGAAAATTCATTGGCCTGGAGGAAGAGAAGGCCCCCCTGCCGATATTCCTGAATGTGGATTTTTGGGAAACGATCCTACTTGCACATCCAGGACTGAGGCCTACACTTTTGTCGCATATACTAGCTTGGCTCTTGTTGTGTTTCTTCTTGTTGCTGTTACTGCAATCTGTGTATTGTACAGGCTAGTACTCTTTTCGTTATTTGAATCATTACGTGATTACAAGAAACACAATTTGGAAAATATATACGATATTACTGAAAATATAATATACAACTTTGTATAGATCTTTCTGTTAGAATTAAAATCTTTTACTAAAGCTTTTCTAAAAATTTGTAACTTTTTATAAAAAAAAGTTTTATGTGAGAATTGATAATAATACATTTATGGTAGGAAATTTTCGTTTAAAAGATTCTAAATTTAAATTCTGACAATATATGTAAAAAATTGTAAAACTATATAGATATGAAAATGGAAAGTTTAAATTTAATTCAGCGGCTTGTAAATTATAATATTATTATATTTTAGACATCTGAGAGTATCGGCTGATCTCAACAACATGTCCTGGAAAATCAGACCAGAAGAACTACTTCTGGAAATAGGGAAACCTTTCTCTTCGAAGATCAATCTACATCAAACGATAGCCGAGGTGAATGCAAGGAATGAGTCGAATAAAGAGAACGTAATAAAGTCATTCTTGCCGTTACAGAATTTTGGATTGGAGCAGCATATTCGTCGTGAGTCACAATTCAGTTGTGAATCCTTACCTACAACAACGGTATTCACCACCGTTGGAATCTACAAGGGAGAAAGAGTGGCTATTAAGAAAATTACTAAAAAGAAGGTAGTTGACGTCACCAAGAAATTGTTGTGGGAAATTAAACAAGTTCGGGATGTTACTTCGGAAAATACTGTCAGGTATAATAATGATAGAATTGTATAAATATAATATTAAATGACAATTTTGAATTGTCATATAATATTATATCGTATAATACTATAAAACATTGAAAACAAATTATTATTTTATACGCGAAACATTGAAAATGAATTTCAGGTTTATCGGTGCATGCTTCTGTTCTCCATCACCAACGGTGTTGATTTTGACAGAGTATTGCCCTCGAGGTTCCTTGAAAGATGTCCTAGAGAACGACGCTATTAAATTAGATTGGAATTTTCGAATGTCTTTAATCCACGACATCGTCAAGGTAGAGCAGATGCAAAAGTCGTATGACATGTTTATTTTATCCAATTGCGCAGGATTTAAATTCTATTCCAAACAATACATTTTTTAAACACTAATTTACTTCCAAAAATAAATTCTATAAAAACTTTTCCCAAATTTTTAACATCACTCTTTACAATTACATTTAGATTGCAGATATTTATGCATTTATAGGAAATGTATGAAAATATGCAAAATTGGAACATATAAAGTAATTATTATAATATTTAAAGATAAAAAATGTAGGTTCAATTTCTTTGATTGAATTTGTATAAACATTCGCAGTCCAGTCATACTTATCACTGATTCCCGGATATTAAAATAAAACTGTTCTGATTTACTAGAATTTTGGAAATACAAAAAATATGATTTCATTTACAGGGAATGTCTTATCTTCATGCCAGCGAGGTTTCAGCACATGGAAAACTTCGGTCTTGTAATTGCTTGATCGATGGACGTTTCGTCTTGAAAATTTCAGACTTTGGCCTCAAAACACTCACAACCCCGTCTGATTTGATAATGGACGATAATTATTATACCAGTACGTAAATTTATGAGAAACAAATAAAAAAGATCATTGACTGTTATCGTTTGGACAGAATTACTTTGGATCGCGCCGGAACTTTTACCGTTAACTGTGACACCTGGCAGCACAGCGACTCAAAAAGGGGATGTTTACAGTTTCGCAATCATTTTAGAAGAAATTGTGATCCGTGGTGGCCCGTATGAATCTGTGAAATCGTTTATGACTTCTCAAGAGGTATGATAGAAATTTTGGTATGATTTTCAAAACGTGGTATAAACTGATTGTAGAAAAAAAATAATTAACGAAGTAACAAAGTAATTTTGTAATGTTACAAAGATCGTCGGTCGCGTCGCAGCTTCGGAGACGCCACCATTCAGACCGGAAGTGACACCAAAAGACTGCCCGCCGGATATCCTATCCCTCATGGAGAAATGCTGGAACGAAATCCCAGAGGAACGACCAACATTTCACACAATTCGCGAAACTATACGTAGCATTATGAAGTAGGTTTCCCAATCCAGTTTCTTAAAAAATACAAATGGTTTTTTCGAACGAGGTTTGTCTTTTAAAATTGCGAGGAACATTACATTTAAAAAGAAAAATAATAACTTTCCAGGGGTTACTGTGAGAATTTAATGGACGATTTATTGAGGCGTATGGAGCAATATGCCAATAATTTAGAAGCCCTCGTAGAAGAGAAAACGGAACAATTGAGTCTAGAGAAACGACGTAGCGAAGAACTTTTGTATCAAGTGCTTCCAAGGTAATAATGTACTGTATAATACAAAAATATACAATACATTATTTTCTTATTTCAAGAGTTTCTATATTCATTTTCAATTATCACACTACAATATCGTAGACAAGTAGCGTGTCAACTAATGGCTAGAGAGCTGGTACAACCAGAGCAATTCGAGTGCGTGACAATTTATTTCAGTGACATAGTTGGCTTCACAGCTCTCTGCGCGCAAAGCACACCAATGGAAGTAGTAGATTTTTTAAACGACCTTTACAGCACTTTCGATCGCATCATCGAATACTACGATGTCTACAAGGTACTTCAATGTCAATCATTTAAACGATAATCATTAGATTGCAAACGTTTATACGTTTGTGAAAAATTTTAAACTGATAGAGTACATAAAATGTTATCACACAGGCGAACAAATCTTCATTTAGATTCTATTTCTTTTTACTTATATTTATAAAAATATAAATTTATTAACCTAGCTGTTACAATTTTTTGACAATATTATTTCGTTATTAATAACATTTTACGTACTAAGGTGGAAACAATAGGAGATGCATACATGGTAGTGTCTGGGCTGCCAGAAAGAAACGGCGATGAACACGCGAGGGAAATTGCCCTAATGGCTCTAGCGATTCTTGTTTCTGTACGTTCCTTCACCATAATGCATAAACAAAATGCGCAACTCAGTGTCAGAATTGGCGTACACAGTGGGCCAGTTTGCGCAGGTGTAGTTGGCAAAAAAATGCCACATTATTGTCTTTTCGGTGATACGGTAAACACTGCATCGAGGATGGAATCCTCAGGACTACGTAAGTTATTTGAAATCAATTCCAGAAAAACTTATTATTATGAGATATTAGTCTCATCTTTTTTCATCTTCTTTCCTAATATAGCATTACGCATACATATTTCTGAAGCAACGAAATGTATATTGGATAAATTTGGAACGTTCGATTTGGAGCTCAGAGGCGAAGTGGAATTAAAAGGGAAGGGACGAGTCATCACTTACTGGTTAAAAGATTGCTCCGAACCAGATCCAAGGCTACCGACACCAAAGTACCGCAAGCATAGCGCTAGTACACCAGAAAATAATTTAAACCCCCTAATCTTCCCGCCTAACAATACGAATGGTCCAAAAGCCAACAACAACACTTTCATTAATTTATCAGAATTACAACAGACCGTATAATTTTCGTAATTTGAAGACGTAAGAAAAGTCATTGTCATCGATGGTAGATGTTCTCGCGATTTAAGATAAAAATTATATGTCTTAGTAATTATAATAAATTTATTATTATTTTGTTTTCTATTACAATATGTCGATTTGGGATGTTACATCAATAACATTTAATTTATACGTAAATAGAATACACGCTTGTGTCGACAGGCATGTGCATTAAATTGTTCATCTCGATCAACATGATTAGTCAAAAAATCATAATATCGTTTTTTTTTTTATCTACTTATGGAAACAATTCTACTCACCACTGTCGGTACAATTTAATACACTTGTCTAACAACAATAATCTACATAAAGCTTGAATGAATTGGAAGAATCAATAAAAGAAAATATAAGGACGTTCCGAAATAAATGGAAAAATGAAACATTGCACTTTCTTTAGAAGTATCCGCACATAACTTCTGATACTTCCTCCGTGATAAAACTATTCGCGATTTCAACGTTGTGTAACTTTTTCTGAATGTAATATGTGTATAGACTACAGCAGAATTAGCATCTTTATCTTTATTATCGTTACGGTTAAACACTACTAATAATTGGTTAAAAATTTCTGTGTGATCTATGTTCTTATCGCTGTTGAATCTAAAAAGTTATCTCAATTATAATTCTTTCTCCATAAAGTCTTGGCAGCAATTCTCGTGTCGAACTACTTGGATGCCAGGAACATTATTAGTCTGAAACGAAAATATTTTACATGTTATAAACAACCTTTTTCTGTGACATTCTTAATAAAAAAAGAAAAATCACGATAAATGTATGTCATTACCTGAAACTAATAGCTCTCGCAGCAAGAAGTCTATTGCACTCTGCTGTGTCAGGCAAGGGTAAAGGTAAATAAGGGCTTTCATTTTCTTGGTCAGTGAACTCAAATTTGTGTATTCTTGGTTGTACTTTCATGTCGCCAAAAGGTCCTTTCAATATCAAATAATGAAGCGGTAGTGGATACGTTGTTTTTGTCTTTAAAATCAACTACAATGAATTAAAAAACGTGAATGAAAGAATCTGTGCTAAAAATTAATTGGAACACGAGTCGGAATATCTTTGAATTTTTACGTACTTGATAAGTCATATCTCTTTCTGAACTCTGAGTGGGATCACACTGACTGTTATTGATCCTCGCTTTAACAACCCATTGATTGTTGAACGCAGTAAAACGTGAAGTTTCATAAAACAGTTTATGAACAAACTCGTCCGTACGATATGGCTTCATTTGCAAATCTATAAAGGACGAAAATTCCACAGATAACTTTAGTCCTACGTTCTCTACGTTTTTATTAAAACCAGTTTATTTAATTTCTCAAATGTTTCCAATAAGGCATCTAAAAATCTATACGAGCATTTTAATTTCGATTTGACGACAGAGATTATTCCTGTTGCTGCCAAACAAAGCACACGGAATAAAATAAAGTTTCTTTTGCAATGTTTTTTGGTCTAAAGGATCGAATGAAAGTTTGAGAGCCTTAATGCACGAGAAACAGATACAGACCGTTGAACGTGATTTTCTCGTAGGACAAAAGATCAAAGACATTGTCATACAGCCTACGTTCTTCAAGAGTACGGGCATCGATATCACGCAGAGCTTCCATTACGTCCAGCCCTGTACGATGTGGATGTACACAGTGTGCCTCGTGCTCTGGACGTTCATGGTTTGGTCCACGCCATGGACAGCCGATTCTACTGTACTTGCAACTGGATATTCTACGTACAAAAAACAAAGGATTAACGTTACTTTATATGATTCTACACGTTAACGTTGATTACCTCTCTTCGCACATGGTCTCTTCGTGGCGTTCCAGAGAATTTCTTGGGAATTCCTTTGCACAATATTGACATTCTGCCGGCAGTTCGGAAACTGCTTTCTCAACTGCCAAATTTCGTGACGGGGACGTTCTGCTGATCTCGATTCTGCAATTGGGACATGTTGCCATTTCATCTCTTAGCCTGGCATCTGCGAGGACATGAGTGAAGCAACCGGCACACATCAAGTGTCCATTTGTACACTGTAAACATTGTTGCAGCATGTATTACTAGCATTCTTGGTTTCATATTACAGAAGATAAAAGCCTAACTTTGTTGATAAGTTTAACAGCCTGTTATACAATACATCTCGTTATACAGTACATGTACAGCTGTGTGCAAAATTTAATTTACTACTTTTGATAAAAAAAAAAAGAGGAAGAAAAGAGAGAATACTTTCGTTTAAAACGAAATTATTTAACTTTTGCACCAGCTGCCACATCTTTTACTCTTCTTTTTTTTTAAATATATTTTATATATATATATATATATGTATAGCCCTTACAACATTAACCAAACTAGAATAACAAAACTAATGTTCATGTATATTACCATAATTTGATGTTTTTAAACCTGAAACACAAAATTGTAATAACACTATTAATAATTCAATTCATCATATTGTGAAACCAATAGACTTAAAAACAATGTGAATATCGCCAAAAGCAATTGTTATTAATACTGCCAATATTGATAAATAGAAAGGAAGAGAAAGGGATAATGATGCGTAGGATAAGTGAAAAAGGGTTCATATGCGAAATAACTAACTAATAACCTTTAAGAATGTTTATTTTGTTCAATGCTTTTCAACTATACATGTTGTACAGATTTTCTGGAAATGCGCTTTCTCTCTCTCACTCTCACTCTCTCACTATTAATCATAATTGATAAACATCAGTTCCGCATGGATCTACAATAAAATTTTCTCCTAGTAACTAATATCTGAGTAGCTCCTTCATCTCGATTATTTCTTACAATAAACATAATAGTTTATAATTGGAAAAATGTATTTGTTATATTATGTGCTAAAGACTATAAAAATCTGTTGGGTTTAAATAATTTCTATTTCTCTGTTACTCTCCTTTATTGTTTCTCCTAATTGATCTTTTCAGAATACCAGCAAGAATGAAGTTAATTGTTTAAATTGCTTAAAATCAAATATTCTGTGTAGTATCTACGAGTTTACAAATGCATGAATACAACGTTCAAACTTGCATACCTTAGTAAAATAAAAAATACATTACGCGCTGGCCAGCGCACTGAGTAACTTACATGTATGCATCTCTATCATGATGGAATAAACGCAACATTCTTCCCACTTTTACAGTTAATGAGAATAGTGAATATCAAATATATGTTACATATATATATTTCCATTAAAAAAAAAAACAAATTGAAAAGAGAAGTGAGAACAAAATATAGAGTATGGGTAGAATGAAATGCTATTTTAATTAACAAATTTTAATTAACAAAGGAACTTCTGTAAATAAACATTACTAAAAAATGGGATCATTGAGCATGCTTACACACAATAATCCTTGATATGTCTATATGTTTCTCGCATGAGTTGAAAATTCGCCATAGACATACATATTATAGAGATGAGAATTACTTTTTACATGCATGCACAAGTATGTTTATCATAAGTATCGTGTCACCTTTACAATACAAACCATATAAGAAAAAACACTTGGGCAATATGTTTGCTAGAAATGTTCAATAGTGAAGGATCTCATTGCAAAGAATTATTTTGTAAAAACATACTGTGTATGAGAGTGACTTTTTTTTTCTTTTCTTTTTCAGGTCAGATTTTGCTAAATTTTCTAAATATATTCAACAGTGAAACTGCGATATTTGTATTTAGCAAATTAAATTTTCAAAATGTTCAATGCAACTCCTATTAGGAAAAAGCGTATAGTTACCTACCTGTAATTATATTAATACTATCTTAAAGAAGACAATCATTGATAAACATTTTTCAATTTTCAACAAAAAAAAAAAAATGCTTGCAAGATCAGAACTTGAAGGAAAAAAGAAAAAACGAGATTACACATATGTACCCTGCAATGTTAGAAAAAATAATAAATTCTTCACCATAGAGGCAAACTATTGAAAAATATATACGTTGTAACTGCCAAGAGAAAAGGAGGGTAAGAAAAACAGACAGAGTGAGAGAGAAAGAATTTAACACAGAAACAAGGTACGTAGCATCAAAAGCTGTTGTCAATCAATGAAAAAATTCAACTCAACTGCAACCAGGAATAAAATATATAATGTACGAGCCTTGAATGTAAGAAGCGACAACAACTTCAAAGAAATATTTCTACTTTTCTGAAAAAAACACACGTCCGATTGTTTAAAAAAAAAAAGAAAGAACATATCTCCCAATTTTGTCTCCCCTTTATTCGAACTTTTATGTCACTTTCACAATTGAAGCGGCGTGAAAATTGAACGACTGTTACATTGTACGTTACGCTCCACCGCGGCCGACGTACTCTTGCACTTCAAGTGGGACGTTCCTGCTGTCTACCTACCTAGAGTGTCGAGTCAGAAAAGATACAGACGCGATGTCGGATGGAAAAAGCAAAATTGCCACGGTGCATAGTGCGCGCGGTCATGATGATCGGGGATTGATACAAAAAAACAGTTTGCCCCTCACACGTGCATGTACGTACAAAGGCATCAACGATTAAGATTAAGAGAAATGCACCCGCGACTGGCCTCGGGTGAAAATGTCGGATGGAGAGAGAGAGACGACGACGTCGTCGAAGGTGGGACAGTGTCGCACGTACTGTTAATACCCGGGGATGCGTAAGATAATAAACGGCGATTGCACTCGTGAGAAAATATCGTGAACAACGTCGAACAGCGTGACCACGCGTCGCCGCCGATCGTACATAGTACAAAGAAAAATATATCGAGATGCGAAGATACGATATGAAAAATTTACTCGTGAAACTTACCTGATAAACGGCCGCCTTGGGCAAATCGAGGCAAACTGCGCAGCAGAGGATGCCGCCCAGGCGGTGCTCCAACTTCTGCTCGGTTTTCCCATCGTTCCGCGACAGTTTACGACGCTTTTTGTCCGGTTCGGGAAAGTCCTCGATCTTCTCGAGGTCGTCGCGGATCGGAGTGGCTGACGGGGCCTCCTCCGAAACGCTACTCGACGATGCAGCTTCGTTGCTCGGGTCCGCCATATTGATTGTTTTGATTTTTCCTCGGAACGTGAGCGCCAGAAGTGCGCAGATGTCAAACGCAGGCCACGCAACAGACTCCCTGGTATAGGAACAGTGCCGAGCGAGTCGAATACTCCGTCTCGACCGCTCGGTTGGTAATTTCGAATCGCAATTTTCGAACAAATTGGGACACAAAATTGCAGATGTATATATATGTTTGTGATGTTTCAAACATATATATATGTTTTGTTATATATATAGGTTTATTACATACATGTGTGTGTGTGTGTGTGTGTGTGTGTGTGTGTGTGTGTGTGTGTGTGTGTGTGTGCGTGCGTGCGTGCGTGCGTGCGTGCGTGCGTGCGTGCGGGCGTGCGTGCGTGTGTTTTATATCATACATAATGTGTTTAAACATGCATGTGTACGTGTGTGTACATACAGGGTGGATCACTGAAAGCTGAATAAAATAACTTTTATAAACACGTTTTTTTAATTTTTTATTATTCCATTTGGAAATATAATTGGTAGATTAATTATAATTAATCTCACAGGAATGCTCTATAATCTACACAAAAAAGAAAATAAAGATTGCCAATGATCAAGTTATGACATTTTCAAATCCTTCGGTTTTTCAGTGGCCACCCTGTATTTTTTTTTTTTTTTAATAATCGAACGTGCGTTAAAAAACATGAAAACATTTTTCTGAAGTTATTATCGCTTTTTTTTTAAAGCTTGTTTTACGTAATGTATGCATAGAGTGTCTCATGAGTCGTGGACAATCGACCTATGGAAGGTAAAAAAACGGGTTTTTTTTTCATCGAAGTTTCAGTCTCCGTACTCGAGAAACTCGAGTTTGAAAATTCATCGAGTATAGTTGAATTCAAGGGAAGCATATATATTCCGAACTGCGTGCGAAAATTATTACAAACACTTGTAACTATATCTGAAAGAAAAATTCTGATCCAAATTTTAAATACATGATGTAGTTCACGAGAGATTGAATATTGATCGAACCAGTGTTTCGATCTATGGAAAATAATTTTTATTTGTACATCTTATGAGGTAAATAAAATATAAGAAGAAAGTTGCAGATCTAAAATCAAAGATACAATCGCGAAAGTTTACAGATTAAATGTCTTAATTAGTTTTTTTTGCGAATGAACATTTGATCGATTTATGGGCATAAAATGCTAGCGCCGCGTAGCGGTGAAACGATGGAACTAAAATCTATCGCTGTCCTATGTCTGCTCTTTGTCTGTCGCACACTAGCGCGCTCCTTGTCTACAGATAGTGCTGCCATCTAAGTCCTTTCATTTTCGGCTGGCACTAAAAAGAGAAAATCTGACAGATGGCAACACATTATCTTTCCAGCAATGCAGTTCTAAACGTAGACTTTAGATGGCAGCACTTGGCTTGTTCATAGACAAGGAGGGCAATAAATGTACGACAAGGACGGATATATATCGCGCGGCAGACAAGGAGGGCAACAATGTGCGACAAGGGCAGCAATAGACTTTACCATTTCACTGCTACCCGACGCTAGTATTTTAGAGCCTCTGGCGGCGCGAGAATTTAAAAGAGTGAGTTTAACAGCCGGCAACGCTGATTTAAAATGAAGAATGAAAAAAATAAGAAAGCAGAAAATACTTTGTATTCTCAGTTGTTAATAATCAGTCAGAAAAAATGGTCGTTATAAATTCCTGTTATACGTTAATATTAATAGTTATTATTATAATTTCTTGTTAAATCTCGCGATACATTTATTTAAAGGAATAAACTTCGTTCGATAGGTCCATGAATCGATCAAATTTTCATTTGCAAAAAAAACTAAATAAAGAGATAAATTTTACAATTGTATTTTCATTCTCAGACCCTCACCACCTTTCTTCTTACGTTTCATTCATATATAACTTGATAAAAACTCGTATGAAAATTATAAAATTTTCAAACAAGTCGATATAAGTTGACAACAAGAAAACAAAAGAAGAGAACAGTACAACCAAATCTGAATAATTAACTCTTTTATTCATACATCGCATCGACGTATTGTCGTTCACACGCGTCCCGTTTTTCTGCATATAAATTCATACCAATTTCATACAGTCCTCTGGCATGACTTGTTACTATCTTTTTTTTAGACTCCGCCTCATCCCGTAAACTTCTCGCTAAAAATGACTGAAACACTCTTTATGTTCGCAACCGCTACGGTCCACTCGTTGATTGCAACGCGCGAAAAAACCATTGTACAATACTCGAACGGAGAAAAATCGAAAATTAACGTGCACCTTGCCTTGTAACAAGCTTACAGCGTGTTTATTTAAAACATTATAATACTTATTGTAATTACAAATCACTGTGTAAGTGCACTGCTAATGCCAATTGCAGTACATTCGCATTGTCTCATGCAGAGTGACCCATTAAATTACACATAAACGAACGCATTACATATAATCTTAAATACAGTGGCTTATAAAAATACAGAAATTTCATTTCATAGTACATACAATAAAATCTATCGTGACCGAGTAACTGACGATAATTTTAAACAAATTCGAGGATATACACAGAAGTTGCAAGATATTTTATTTATGCACATATGTATGCACTTTACAAAGATCACAAAAGTATTTATTACTTTTGAAAGTTGTTGTAAAACTTGTATGTTTAAGACAATTCATACTGTACACGTACATAAGTTTGCAGTGCTTGTAACGTCTATATATACAAACATTTTCAGATAGTTTTAAATTTTACAGCCACTTTTGCGAGCCACTGTAAATATAATAACATCAGAGTTGTATTTTACATGTTTCTACGCATAATTTTGTATATTTTGCTTATCTCACATGAAAGAGAGAATGCATACTGTTTAAAAAAATTTAAATGACCCTCTATATAAGTTTATTATAAGAATATTTTAATATCTATAAGTTCCTATTTATAGATAAAGTTAGAAATGATAAAAATGGCCACCCTGCACAGGGAAAAATAAATAAACACAAAAATACAATATTACAATTTTGCTTTACCGTTTAATTCAGCTTAAATAAAAATTCTACGCAATGCGTCTGGTCGATATACGCTGGCTAAATAAACTTTCTAATGTGACATGGATAGTACATTTCCTTCATACTTTTAGTTCTGAACATTCTATACAATATGTCGTTACTAAAAAGATGAATAAATAATCTATGAATAAACGGAAACAAAAATGATTATACTAACATCTAGAATTTTCGCAGATCGTTGGATTTCTCTAACATTTGACAAAATTGACAGACTATGCTGCGCTATAAATAGTAGAAGAGTAGAAAAATTTATTGCGAGTTAGTGGACATTGTAGTATGAATTCTAAATTTTGTATTTCTTCTGTTTTTTTTTCTTTTGCTTGCACTTTTTTCTCTCTTTTTTTTTTTGTTTCCTCGTTTATGTTTTATAACGCAAAAACAAGTGTAAACGCTCTTTGTACTTTTTCGATGGTGTATCAGTGTATCTGAATAAATTCAGGTAGTCACATTACAGGCCATAGCGTCCTCTAGAAACTGGCATTCGTCATAATCGAAACACTCTCAAGTACACACGGTATTCGACGTACATCTTATTGCTCGTTTGTAAATAGCTTTCCCTAAATTAGATTCAATTTTCAAATCTTGCCCTTTTTTCTTCTCCTTTTATACAATAGAATAATCCATTTAAATGTGGATTATTCTGTGCACAATTAGAGTTAGAGAGAGTAAGAGATCACATGATTCAGGTCATAAATATTTACCTCTCTATATACATGGAATTTCTCAATAATTATTCACTTAATTTTATTTAATAATATTTACAACATACACACGCACAATATCTCCTTTCTCTTCTTGAGAAATAGGTGATTTGTTTTTGTTTATCGTACAAGATGAAAGCTCGATAAAATCATCATCGTGTTACAAATAAATTCCTCTAGAAATACTTTACGGATCGGAACTCAAGCGTTTCAGTTTATCTGTCGCTGCTTTTTTCGCCAACGTCTCGTCTGATACTGCAAGATAAAGAGAACTCCTTTTAACTATTCTTTAGGAATTTGAGAATTTCTCATTCTCTTATCGTTTTTTAAAAAACATTTTTACTAACACTTGACAATTTTATTGTTTTTCAAAAGAATTTCAAAATTCGTTTGCCACAATTTTACAATCACGATTATCAAAATGTCCTATAAATTTTGTAAATTTCTTACGACTATATAAAAAAGTTTACTTATGCCAATCGTACAACGAAAAAACAAATTGAAAATTACAATGAAATAAATTTATTCGACATGCAAAATACTACATGCACAAAAGGATACATAGAAATGTCTCCATCGACAAAAAAGTTAAATATTTGTTGCAAACGTATTTGCTTTCTAAATTAACGGATCAAAGTACGTTAATGAATCTGCTTACCACTGCGGTCTTGTTCTGTGGTCGTGTCTTCGCTGACTGGCTCCTCCAAAACTTTCGTCTTGATCAGCTTCTGGACCTGATTCGGTATCATCGTTAACATTAAGCTCGTGGAATTTTTCAAACTACCGTAAGACTGCTCCAATTGTTTCATTTTTTCGCTAAGTTCTGCATTGGACGCGTGAACTTCACTCAGCTGTAAAATTTACAATTAACTTGAAATTAATTGATTAATTTTAAGACAATTCAAGATTATAAAATGATCCAAATGTTTTCTCCAAAAATTGTAAAACTGATATTTAAAAATATTAGACATTATCATTTATTTATTTTTTAAATCATATAGAATGTGTACATACTTGGTTATTCAGTTCCATGACAGACTTCAGTATGGTGGTCTTTACACATTCTCTTTGCAGAGATATTACCTTCATGCTAACATTCTGTGTGGTCTCCTGAAGCAACACCAACGTTTCCTGTAAAAAAATAACATTTTTGTCAGTGGACATCACAATTTGTACCTTTTTATAAATTCTCAAATATTTACATGATCTTTCTTCTGGTCCTCTGCCACCCATTGTACAGCTCTCGACAGAGTTTCATTCATCTTTATCAAATTATCGGATAAATGTACAATTGCTGCATTCAATTGATCAGTCTTTATTTTTGTCTCATTTGTTATCAGCATCTGAGGTTTTTGTGTAACATTTGACAATTCTGTTACTGCATTCTGCAATATATATAAATGAAGGAAAAATAATTTTATAAATTTTATAAATTCTTGACGTGGACTTAAGCATGAAGAAATATACAGCATCTATATAATATATAATAAGTGAATAAACGAATTATCATAATATTTAAGAGATGAAAAGCATTTCATTTCAGCTTCTTTAATTGTATTAATAAAAATCTAAATTCATGCATCATGACCGAATTAAATATAATGTTATTGAGCAAAAAGTTTGATCATGAACCTTGATACTGGTAATATTCTGCTGCATAGTGGCTTGAACATCTTGTACCCTAGCATTGGATTCTTTCAACGCTTTTACTGTGGTACTCAAGTCTTGTATTTGGCTTCCGAATGACACCACACTACTGGAGAGGGCCTTCAAATCTGTTGGCACATTAAATAATGCTGGATCCTCTTTGAACCATTCTTCTACTCGATGCAAATCACGTTGGATAACTGCTAACTGTAGATAAATTTTTATGTAAATTGTTCTTTCTGGCAATAAGTATACAACAAATATTTATTGTAAAGTCTCGACTGATTAACCAATACAAATATTTTCTACTGTCATTGTGGAATACTATTTATTTTAAATTTCTGAGAAGAAATTATTTTCATGACTTAAACACAGTTTCAAGGTATTGTTTTCACATTCACAAGGTGAAACAATTCATTTCATTATTAGAATTTAGCATTTAAATTTAAAAAATATTTAAAATATTACAAGGTGATGATATCAAATCTAAAATTTAAATTTTAAAAGCAACTTAACTATACAAGGGAAAAAAAATTAAAACTATACGCAGTTCAGAAATTTAAAAATCCACTTAAGAAATTGAAGCATTGTGAATTTACCTGCGTTGTAAAATTATTGATTTGAAGCTTGAAATCTGATAAATGAGTGAAAATAATGGTCTGGTTGTTCTGAAGATCTCTCGATAGAGAGTGACATTTCTGCAAAGCGTCAGGAACACCTTCGCTACCGGCAATAACTGCAATGGTAAATAGTACTTTTGTTTTCTCATTCTTCCCATTTCTTTTTTTCACTTTTACAAGTGTAATAATATCGTACGTAAGTATACGTGATACAATCATCTCATCGATAAAATCTTATCAAACAAATTCAATCAGAAATAGATAGACGACGAATATGTTCGAATTGTAATCTGTTTCTTTTTTCTTGGAATTAGTCTTGAAAAAAACAATCGAGCCTGTGAGGATTGAAGTGTATCAAACACTTGGAATTTAATAAATTAAAAATTTGTATTTGTCACAAAAGTAAGTAAAATAATGTTTCAAATTACTACAAAATTTCAAATTATTTTCACTAGTGTTTTTCATTAGTGTAAAATTAATCATTTCTGGTACGTTTACGCGTTAGAATTATTAATTAATTAAACAATAAATGTTTTGACTATAATGCGTTTTCTTTGAATCACAGATAACATCGCAGAAAACGAGTGCTTTTATTTTCGATAATAAGCAGATGGAAAAATATTTTCCACAGTTGAAGAAAGATTTTAAAAATGAAAAAGAAAAATTTCTAAAATTTCTCTTATGCATTCCAAAACTTAATTTTTTTCACATAGAATAATATTATAAATTATCCTCAAAAAGCCCACAGCACAACTCGAATACGTTCTATATTAGCGGTAAACTATTAAACCAGAAGATAATAATCCAATGTTTGTCAACTTATCGAGCCGACGATCTGGCTTGGTTAACCGTATCCACGCAGCCATACTCGTCGCATTATAAGCGAATTACTTGTCGTGGTTACTATCAGTCTTATCTCTTCGAGCCATAAATTAACGTAACCAATTAAAAAAAGAAAAAAGAAAAAAAATGCAAAAGAAGAAACGGAAAGAAAAGGCGCGTTTCTATTCTGGAACTCGATTATATACGTATGTAAATGAATATATATATAATAACACAGACGAGTATATGCCTCGTATAATCTCATCTGTGGTAATATATACAGGGATCGATCACAATCACTCTCTATTTATTAGAATACACGAAAACGAAAAACGAAATATTCCGAATTTACGTGTAAATATCCTTGACACGATTTTATACATTATTTCTCACAAAGATGCAGTATTTTATACCTTGGTCCAGCTCGGTCCGTAGTGCAGTAAGTTGCTGACGAACGTCGATGAACAGCCAAATTAAACTAGCGGTTGCTAATACAGAGGCGCAAGCCAGAAAGGCACTACAAGCTTTAAAAAATCCGGGGCAAGCTCGACTTCGTCTGCCTCTGCATTTACGGCCATTTCTAGTCGATATATTCCAGTATTCCGAGCGTTCGTCGCTGCTATCTGACAGTAACTCCTAGAAATTGTTAGGATGATCAGTCCCAACCTGCCCCAACCTTTCCGACGTTTCTCTCTGTTAACACAACTGTCTCTGACGTATCACCTCTCTTAGTACAGTTTCATTTACGTTCATACAATATATATTTTCATCGTTACTTTTTTTTTTCTTTCTTTCTTGTCGTTCGAAGTGTCAGGAATTCGCCGCATTCCGTGTTTTATGAATTTATATGGGGGCTTTTGTGGTCAATAAAATAATGAGGCATTGCGTTGTAATAAAATAAAAGGATGTTGTTTCACTTTTATGCGAAAATTATTTCAATTGTTTCGTTCGAAAGAGCACTTAGGAGCAAGCCATCGGAATGAACTTTTTTCATCAATTTTTCACTTTGTAATTTGGTAATTTTCACTTAAGTTAATACTTAATTGATTTTTACGTTTTGAATATTTGAATTCCTTTCAGAATAATTTTGAAAACAACGTCAGTCCTCTTCTATCTCCGATTTCGATAAAAATATTTGAATTAAACATTTGTTTCAGCTATTTTAGCATTCTTTTATTCTAACCGTAAAAGTACAAGAATTACTTTACAATGATTCTCCCGGAAGTATGGCAGACATGTTTTTTGGTTAAGAAAATCAATTATGAATTGTTAAAATTCTTGTCAAAAGGAAAGATTTTTTACGAAACTTATAATCACTTAATTTTATATATTAAAAGAAGAAACGAAGAGGAAAATAAGTTTAATACGTATTTTTTATCTAGAATAATTTCACAATTAATTGAAGCAAGAAAAATTGTGTACACTCAGTGTTATATATGAAGCAGAAAAAAAATTTCTCTTATAATTTTTTACCTATATCTACTTAAAACAAACTTCTGCGAACATCTCCAATATTTCACTCCATGTGTTATTGATATTACGTTATGTCTATATGTTATTAATGTACAAACTATATATCTTATATATATTATTATATTATCTCGTATGTATATTCATACATTTCATATTTCGCAAATATCATGAATATCATAAATGTAAACATGAACTAACAGATGAGTTGCAACAATTCTAGCTTTATTTTAAACATGATCAGAAATAAATGCACTTCGTTAAATCTAAATTTTAAATTCATTAAAGATTTTAAAATGCACAAAGTTGTAGTTCATAAATTTCTCGATGAATGTTTTCTTGAAAAATTTCATCGAATGACTGCGCCGGTCATTACTCAGTGTACGAAAATTATGTATAGAAGTGCAATTTTCCATTTGAAGAGGCAAACGTATTACTAAAAACAAGCCAAGTTTCATAAATTTCAAAAATATCGAGAAACTGCTTGGAGAAAAAGAGAAATTACGCAAAATATTTTTTATTGTTCTTACGAAAAAATATTTTCGTATAAAATGTACAACTTTCCATTTCAGAAAAGAACGATTTAACTCAGAGGGATTTCTATAAATTTCAAGAGAATTTCAAGCATGAATACAGTTCTCCTCCTTTCCAGAAAAATTTTTTGCTTTTTAATTTTTTAGAAAAGAACATTTCTATCGCCTCTTCGCAAATATAATCTTCCATCTCAAAAGCACTTTGCCAAAAAAAAAAAAAAAATTTGTTTTTCACGAAAATTTGAAAAATTTCCCGCAGAACTTCTCGTTCGTTCGAGAGAACGTTGTTGGCGATCGCGGAAAGATACGTACTTGAGAGCTACGTTTTCCGGAACTCCGGCGGGAAACCGTGTGCGGAGGTGCGAGAGCATCGAGCTCCTTTCGTTTCTTCATCTTCTTCGTCGGCTGACGAAGTGGCACTGTCACCGCTACCGAGTCCATCTCAAGCTCGAGTAACACCGAACCGCCTATCTTCGTTTCGTTTCACGCGAGCTTGTCGCGTACGATTTTTATTTTCCTGTCTCTCTCTCTCTCTCTCTTGTTTTCTATCTTTTGTGTGTGTGTGTGTTTTTTTTTTCACTCTTTATCAACCCTCGCGCACGATGCACACGCGTCGCGGCAAGTTCATTTCCGTGAACTTAAAATTCAGTCGCGTTTCATCGACGATAACGCGACGATCTACGTATGTATAATATACATGATTCACAGTTTTCACGATCGCGATCACATTTTTTTTTTTTCCGATCCTGCCAGTTTCATCCACTGAACGTTTATTAATATATCGTGTTTCCTAACCACTTGTTCTGAAAGCAATTCATTTCCCATGAAACGTGCATATTTTTTCCCTTTTCTTTTCTTTCTGAATATTCTACGTTACTCTTGCGATGGAATAAATACCTTGGTGTTAGGGACGATCCGGGTGAGTTTTAAAAATTTGGCGAGCTATCATTTCTCGTCGTAATATTTCTTACGGTGTCTAGCAAATTCATCGATCCCTGGAAAATTGACAAAATTTCGAAATTTCCTCGTCTTCTAAGTTAATCGATGACCATTCCCCATAGAACGAGCAAACGACCAAAATTTTTGCTTCACGCAAGTATCCAAACATTCTTGGGAATATCTTCAAATTTCCCCCCTCCCCCCTTCGATTTCTCAGTCATTTAGAAGTTTACTCGCCGAGAGGGAACGAATGATTGCAGCTTGTAAAAATCTGTCGACGATTTCCTCGACAGCCTGCCATGTCGTGTAAAATCGATTGATCCGGACCGATACAACGGCAAGGAAGCCAGAGTTCTCGAGAGGCGACAAAAGAGGTCAGGAGGAACAAAAGCGGCGAGGCAAACAAAACCTCGACTAGCTAAGAAACGAGGGACAACAAAAAAAGAAGAAAGAAAAAAGAGAAAAAGAGGAGAGAAAAAAGACGAGTAAAAAAAAAAAGAGAAAAATGGGAACAAGGTACGATATAACACGGCCGCAAAGATAAGCAATTTACACGTAAGCAATTTAAGTGTATCAAAGTTGTTTAAGACAGTCGGCTCATTTAGATAAGAGAACTCGAACAGAGCTGAACTTATATGTTCGTGCATATATACAGGGTGAAATTTTCTGTGCTACAATCAGCCAAGGTCTGATTCTACATTTAAAAATAAGTCGAGGAAAAAGAATAAAATTTTTTCACGCGACGCCTCGTTTTCGAGAAAGTCGAGTTTGAAAATTTTATAGGTTATGCTTGAATTCAGCTAATTCCAGATGTGACAGAAAAGAAGAAACTGGCGGAGGATTAGTCTACGCGTGAAAATGAATAAGAAATAAATAGAATGAAATTTTTTTTTAAGATGCTTCGTTTTCGAGAAAGTCGAGTTTGAAAATTTTATAGATTATGCTTGAATGCAGCTGATTCCAGACGTGATAGGAAAGAATAATTAATAAAATTTTTTTGCAAGATGCTTCGTTTTCGAGAAAATCGAGTCTTCAATCAAAATGATTTATTCTTTTTTTTTTCGACTTATTTTTTCATGCAAATTCATCCCTTGCCTGGTTGTACGAATTTCGGAAACACCCTGTATATGCGTTGCTAGCAACGCAACACGAAATATACCTAAACGAAATATTAATCTTAAATCTTGGTGTATACTCTTCTCTAGTATAAATTTACATTTATTATAAATATTATAATTATATTATATTATTATATTTATTATTTTATCATAATTATTTATATTTATTTATGTTTATTCACAAATAATTTATCAACTACTGTGTAAAACTGATGTCTTTTTATAGTTGCACGAACAAGCAATGAATTCTCCACGAATTTAATGACTCTTAAGCCAATGAACGATGTAAAACCATTGAATTGCTACGACGGCACCGTTAACACCGAGCTGTCCGATTCAACCCACGCTCGTGGTACCGGAAGTCTAACTAAAGCTGGAAGTGGAACTGAACCAGGTGGAAGGAAAACTCAAGTAAATCGGAAGAATTCTTCTCAACCCTACTTCGCACGATCGAATTACATTTTTTTCTTTTACTGTTAAAAAATTTCCAAAGAAAACGTAAAAAAATCGTTTCGCCTGTTTTATAATCCCCTGTAGGTACAAAGCTAAATTGTCTTAACACACTGGTCACGAATTAACTCGCATTCGCACTTGCATAGAATTACCAATTAACAACGGTGTTGGTGCTTCTTTTGCAGCTAAAACTAAAGCTCAAACTAGTCAGTTGAGTCAACAGCAAGATAAACTCCAAACGATAAAATCGAAACCAGACAGGATGATGATCGAGACAATAAAATTTCGAAATTCCAAATGTAACGTTAAAAAGTTTGGGATGGAATATTAAAAAAAAAAAAAGATGTCTATCGATCATAATCGCACGTACATAATCGCACTTTGAATCGTTTATTCGCAAATTGTTAGGTACGTGGTCGTGTTACGTGGTCGTGGAATTGCGAAACTGACGGTGGGATCACTGCCATGGACAAGGTGGCGAAGAAACGCGAAGGAAGGTGTGACGAAACGAGAGAAACCCGCGTCACGAAGCGAACATCACCGCGAAACGTTTCGCACTGCAGGCACTCTCTTATCATCGTCTGCCCGTCGTGTACCTGACAACGTTTACAAGTAACAGGTAACACCCGCGCAAGTACACCAATGCCACACGAATAAATATCTGTCCCGCATACACATCACACGTGTCTATTTGTTCAGGTAACGCACATTCGCACAAGAACGAGTGTGATGATGATCGTGTAGAGAGCAATGTACAAAATCTGGTTATCGTTGCGATCGTTATTACTTTATTGGCGAGCAAAGATAGTTTCGACTGATTTTGATTAATTTAATTACAAGTAATTGATAAATATGCCTTTTAAATTATAAGTTTTTAATTGATTTTTAATCAATTTAATTACAATTGAATCCTTCGGAATTTTTCGTTTCGAAAAATTTGGGGAAATTCGGGATTGTTCTTTTTCATTTTTGTAAGAAATTTTGTAAGACTCCTTTTTGTAAGAAATTTTGTAAAAACGATTTTCACAAAACTAATCGTCAAAATAAAATTATTCAATTAACTGCTAAAACTGGATGAAAAAGTGGCAAATAAATATTATTCACCGACAGAACAATTCCTATTTCACGTCCATTGAAAGTTTAGGTAGCAACGATTAATAATGATAATTAATTGCAAGTAATTCTCACTTATCAGAACGCAGCACCGGCTCGATAAACGTTTCGTGACACCATTAAATTTCTCTAACTGTGCACTTTAATTACAAGTTGGACAATGTAACGTACGAACTGAACGAACGAACGCAGTGGCAAACGTTTTTCTGAAACGTTTCCTGAACGAGGACTGGCGAGACGAAGATAAGGAAAGAACGAATGTTTAACTAATCTAAAGAGAGCGCGACAAACAATAGATGCGTATATATGTATCTTGCAGCGAGCAAAATAAAAACAAAGGTCCAGTTGCAGAGGATTATAGAAATATAAAAAAATAAAGAAATAATTTATATATATATATATATTTTTTCTTTTTAGGAAATTATATTATAGAAATATAGAAATTGCTGGAAATATATTATACTATTAATTATTATTATTTTTGAGGAAATATACTATATTAATTATTGTGTGTGTGTGTGTGTGTGTGTGTGTGTGTGTGTGTGTGTGTGTGTGTGTGTGTGTGTGTGTGTGTGTGTGTGTGTGTGTGTGTGTGTGTGTGTGTACTATTAATATATTATACTAATTATAAGAGACTGTTAAGTGAATAAATTTCTATCGATGAATGCCCATGTTTTGATTCCATAAAAACGTCTCCTTGAGACATCGTTCACTTCGCAAAGTCGAGTACGCAAAACTTCCTGGTAACGAACGATAAAATATCGTCGTCGTTGTACTCGCGATTAGTAGCAATCAACATCGCGACGCGATGGTTTCCGTTACGGATTACGTTTACACAATACCACAAAAATGTTCAATAAATGGTGCCACTGTTTTCCATTTTATTATTTATAGACTTCTGTTATTTATAGATTACTTCTATTTTTTCCCTCCCCTATTGATCAAGGAGGGAATTCTCTTCGCGACATTGCTCAATTCCGAACAAAGCGTACGCTCACATGTATCACACTTACTTTAGAAATTGAACTAAGAATATGTATTTATACAGGGTGGGCCAAAGTTTCTTTTTTAATAAAACGTCAAAATATAAGAGAAAACTAATTTTAATTAATTTTAAATTAAATTTACAGTCAAACATTATGTTTTAAATTTTATTATTTCTTTCGAATGTTAAACGCCATATATAACAATCTATTACGATTCATCTTAGTGATTTTTGGTCCATTCTACGTTATCGATCGAAGATTGGCCATAACAGTTATTAAAACGAAGCAATAAGTTCAATTCTTTTTTGTTCGTTTGTACAACTTGTTGAAGGACTAAAGAACGTGAGACTCATTAAACAATTGCGCAGCTATCAAATATATCAGAGATTCTTCAAATCGAAGTTACGATCGTGATTAATGCCGATGTGATATTTAGATTAGATATTTTTGAAACAAATTCTTACGTACAGATTCTTCTATTTCTTAAGTCGCGTATAAATTTGCGATTAATAATGTCATTGAATTATTAATTTTTAATTTTTTATTTAAAATTATTTTAATCTTTGAAATATTTGGTCATTACACTTTGTTCGGGAAATCAATACACGACGTGAATTTTTGCTTTGTTTTCAACGCTCGTATCTTATCAGCTTCAGGGTCATATCGAATAAGATATAATATACTACGTTCTCATTTAAAGAATTTAATGAAAATTTTTAAAAAGGATAGTTTCCAGGTAGAAACCTCTTAGTTTCGTGCGCCTTTTGATGTTTCAAACATTTCTAAATGGTTACAGTGTTGTTATTAATCCAATTCATTAATTTTGTTCACACGAGCATCTATATTTCCCTTCCAGTTGATACAAAGTATAAATGATCCTTGATCCTTTATTATTCGATGATTCAAAATATTTTTGTATAATATTGTGAAATAAATGAAAAAAAAATATATTAAATAGACAAATATACTGTTTGTATACTGTTTCCAATCGTGAGTAATCGAATTAACATGTGAGGTTCAAACCAATTTGTACTTTCAAAAAAAAAAAAAAGTAGTATAACCATTTTCACGATTTTTAATAATGATCCGTAGAGTTGAATCGCTTTAATTTCAACTTTCACGTGAATACAAATAAATGACAAAAGTATAAGAGATTAAACGAGCAAAGCAAAATTAAATAACATAACGTACGAAGTACGAAGTACGAACCGTTAATTAGTTAGATACCTCATGTGTCTACTATGTATACATTTCCGTTCATAAACAACATAGCAAACACGGAATTGATACTTATGAACATTAATATTATGGTTGCATATTAACTTTTTAAAATCAAACTTTGTCTTGTCATATTATAATAGTTTCTTGTATAATAAATGTAACCATAAAGTCTTTTTAAATTTGTCATTATCCTTTAAACTTGGTTATGAGTAGAATTGTACCCACCGTGTAAATTTTCCTTCGAGTTTAATTTTAATTTTAACCATTATAGATAGTTAATAATAATTTTCCTATTTTTTCATAACATTAAATAGCAAACAAACAAAGAATTCAAACCTTTGAACTCTCAAACTCTATGTCACGCCGGAGGTGACAATACAATTTGGAAATTGTCTTAAAAATTATCACACGTTAAAAAATTATGAAAAATAAGTTATATTATAATAATAATAATGACAAATAAAAAGACATTGAATTTTACCTTGTCCATCTTAAAATAAATTAAAGTGAACACGCAACGATAAATCAAAAGCAAATCCGAGTCAAAAAGTTCATTGTACCTTACATCTGCATTTCATTTTTAATCTCCAATTTTAAGGTCTAAAACAACGTAGAGGCCGATTTGAATTTCACCCGTATTATAGAATTAAACAACTTCTTTAAGAGTTAATTTGAACACCCTGCGAAAAACACAGGAAACACTGCATATTCGGATTATTTTTGAGCGATAACGTGTTGCGTATCCGTCAAAATCGCAATGTTATTTGAGCGAACCGACCATCCCCTTACCCCCTCGTATATTCACCCTTGCGAGATAGCCACACGACTTTTTCCAACACGTCACTCCATTAAAGACACTTCTACGTGCTCGCCGAACGATTGGGAATCGATAGGGGAGGAACAGAGCCGTGCACACCTGTCGACCATTAAGCGCTTCCAAACACCAAAAACCACGAGCACTCGGCGCACGCGAAACTTGACCTACGTCCGGTATAAATTATACAACAATCCTCTGATCGATTCGCGAGCTACGAACGGCACAACAACTGTGAGAACAACAAACTACACCGACTCGCGTCTCGTAACAGACGCGACGACGAACTGCCAGTTGCGTATTGTACATTAAGAAACATTATTTGGCGAATAGTGTTTGTTAGAGGAAAAAAAAGGAAACGAACGACTATAAGAATATATATATATATATACGAGCGCAAAGAGCATAGACAACGCCTCTACTCTGTCTCACCGCGTGGTACTCGCGCCGTACGCAAGATATTGACTGAACTTGGGGGTTGGTACGCGACCATACACGGTCTATCTACTAGGGGTCCCTACGATAACAATCCACCGCGATAGGGAATTTTGGATTGATACGGAAGCGAAAAGAGACGAAGGAAGGAAAACTGGATTGAAAGTGGGGGAGAGAAAGTAACGCGCGCAATTCGTAAAAATAGAGGCGCTGGCACCGTCGATGATAACATGATCGACAAGGTTCGATTGTCGGTACATCGTCGTCGTAGATATATCGAAAAGCTTCAATCACCCGTGGGACATTTGTCTCTTCTTTCGGGAAAATTTTGGAAAAGAAAATGAGAAACGGATGTGAAATTTTTGGGTGGAAAAAGTGGGAATTAAATTAAACTTTTAAAGATATATTTTTAAACGTTTTAAACGTTACATTGATATTTCGATTGGAAAGTAATTTTTAACGAAAATGAATGAAGTCGGATCCGTTGTCTAAATTTACGACGTTGTTAGAAAGAGCGAAAATAGGCATTCGTATATCAAAGACTCAAGGATACCTATTTTAGGTTAATTGCACAATCAATCACTAAGCTCAATAATAAGATTTTACCAAATATAACATAGATTTACCAACTCGAAAATCCGCTGTAATTAAATTAAACATAAAACAAAAATCAAGATAATCTATCTTGATAGATTTATAAAGCATCGATTTGTTACTTTCAATCAAGCAGTCTGAATGAACGTAACAGAGTACATATAAAGGTATAGATTGAATCAAATTCATACTGAATCAAGTTCACCAATATTATTGAATGTTACATTGAATCGACAGTATGATTGTTCAAATTTAAGCCAGTTCCAGAATAAAAGCGGCATAAAGCAATTCCAACGATCATTGTCAGTCACATCCGATCGTCAGTATCGCCATCAGTTTGGCAACAAAAGTAAACAAACGACGATGCATTTACCTGATTTTATAGCAGTATCCATCTTTTTAATCTCTCCATACAGGATAACAGCCAGCCAGGACAGCGCTATCAACCAGAACGTAATTAAAACCGCTGCCAACCATAACGATATGATCCTCATGTCAGATTTGCTGCATCCGCAAGAATCAGTCTGTTTCATTTTGCCTACGCTACTTGGCCGATGTTTCCTGCAAATGTGGTATCAAAGTTTTCACGCAATCTATCTAATAAGAATTCCAACTTAGACGAAAGATCTGTTACACATTTGAAAAACGCGCCTTTTTCGCCTTACCGTTTGACCTTTTTCTTTTTGGGCGTAAGATCCAAATCCGACACATCGGAATCACTGTCGGACAGCAGGTCGAGCAGATTTATCGTTTCCTTGTTGTTCGAACTGTTCATCGTGATCGGAGAATCATAGCACGGGTCATAAAGATAAGAGACAGATGCGAAATCGTGTTAACGGCCAGCTCGATAACATAACCTCTCTGATCGAATTATCAATCATTAAGGGATCCAAGCGTAGTTGACAACTGTCTAATATTCACTTTGATTACGTGTTACGCAACGCTCTTGAGACTGTGTTTAATTCTTGCGCATTATTGCTTTGTTACGGTTGCAATCAAACTGTCCATCCCTCTGCCGTGTCTTTCACGACATAACCTGACTCGCGCATTCTTACGCAGCACGTTTTCTTTTCGCATCGCTCCGACATCTGACGGATGAACAAGTGAATAAAAAAAAAAACATGGAAATACGCGTTTAACGGACGTTTTGCTGCAATTGAATTTATTTTGTGAGATCAATCTTATTTGCGTATGTTCGTCATTTATTCGTTTATTCAATTTCATCGTGTAAACTGCGTAACATTGTTAATTTAGGTATGTTATATATATAATATTTGATTTATAATTATTTATCGTGATTTTAAAACAGTGCTTAATTTTAACGGTTGTCGATCAATTTGAATGAATCGCAACCGAATTTATAAAGTTGAGCAGATTCATTTTTTTTTCAAGTAATTTGATTCAAAATTGAATTTCTAACTTAGCGTTTCTTAAATTCTTGTAATAATCATGAAAGATTATCTTTCTATTTACTTCGTATTATTTAGGTATTTCTGTTACAATTAAAAATATTTTTCTTTGAGCATTGACTATCAATTGTTAATTAATTTGTTAACGAGCCCTAAAAATTCACAAACATGTCGTTAGAATTATCACATATAGAATAACATGAAGAAATAATATTTGTACGAATAACGATAGAATAATTATTTCAGTGAACGTAAAATAATTCACAGCTTTGTTGCGATAACGGAAACGAACCTTGAGCAGTATTGTCTTTCTCTGGATTTTTTTTTTTAAATATCCTTTCGTTTAGGGCCTTACTGTGCACTTTAGGCCCAATACATCGAACGAATAGTCCTTCTAACATATTAATTAGTGTGCATAGCACGTTACAATGCTTTCCATTGGAGAAGGCATTGCATCCGGTAGGAGTTCGGTCAAAAACGATCTACATGGATCGTATGTGACTTCGTTGTAAATTTATCGAAATTTATATCGTCAATTTAATTCTCCGATATCCGTTTACCTTGGGAAAGGAAATATTTTTATTAACAAATTTGTAGAATATTCAAAGTTAAAAAAAAAGAAACTAAATTACAATTTCTTTTTAATGTGTGCGTGAAACTAAAAATGAAAATACATTATTCTGCTTGATATTTGCTTTTAGAATTTATTTAGATATACACACATGTACTTTTCTCTTCGAATCCTCAACAGTACGTACATCTTTTCAATTGATACTTTTCAAATGTTTCCCCAATTGTCTTTTAAGATTTGTTACTGAAATTAGAAACGAAGAAACGAAGATTTCCCGTTTGTTCCCGATAGTTAAAAGTGTTGGTGTCTGAACGTTCGGCTGGCTGGATGTGACACAGCCGAATTTTAAAAAACATCAGCTATGCCGACATCTTGCCTTCGGGGCGCTCAGTTGATAACGTGGTTTCCTCTTGTTAGAGCCAATAATATTTAAACAGAACATTCACTCACAGAACACTTTAATAGAACACACTTGAAGAATCTAATCTATGAATGCAATCGTTTTCCCTCCTCTGTAATTGCTTTATATTGTTTCAGTCATGATATAAGATTGAAACAAACGTCAATAATTCAAAAAAAATTAGATTACATAATATTGTCAAAAGTACAATAATAATGTAAAAAATATAGAAGAATCTACACACAAGTTGAAGAAAAACATAAACAAATGTCCTTAGGAACACAATTAAAAAATGTAACCCAAGCAGATGCAGACATCTACATTTTTATAAATTGTATATGAGTATGTATTGTATGTATTTTTTTTTTAATTATTCACTTAATTAAATTTCTTAATTAAACCGATTGCCAGAAATTAAATCAAAAAAGAAAAAAAAAAGAAAAAGAAGCAGAACTCACCAGTCTTACCTCAACAAAATGACAAACAAAATTCCCAAACAAGACAAGTTTACAAGACACAACGTTCGCCACAGCCGTCTTGAGATTTGATGGCTCTTCGAAGAGGACGAACGGTAGTAGAAAGTACAGTAAAATCGACGCGTGATTCGAAAGAGACACCTGCACGAGACTGGAAGCTCGCCAAATAACTGATAGCGTAGGCGTTGTACCTTCGAAGACGACGTCGAACGACCAAAGTCGAGAGGGGGTGAAGCTTCCCTGTTCTTCTTGTTCCATTGGTCGGGAACCGATTGTACGATTTGTGTCTTCCTCCTCTCCTGTCTCCAGCTATTCCCGATCGTTCGCATTGTCGGCATTAACGAGTTACCACCTTCCGGTCAGCAAGGCGTTAATGAAGATCTTTTGTAGGAGCAAAGCTGCGAATTGTTGCACTGGTTGAGTCGTCATCGGTTGTCCCGATTTGGAGACGTGGCTTGAATAAGAAGATTCGTCATACCAACATGATGAATATCTGCCATGGGATTTCAGACGTTTTCAATTCATAAGTTACAATCGTTGGATTCGTTGGATCGAGTCATTGATTTTCTGATATCTTTCTTTCTCATTTTCCATCTTTCACAGGCCTGAAAGATACAGATGTTAGCGACGAATATCATGCTTTCAAGTCAATTACAATCTATTGAATAGTTATCCAAGTTTCCACACCATGGATAGATTTACTATGTTAAGATACAAAATATATAACTGTTTCTTCTGGGATGAAGATGGAATTTTAAATCATAAAATAATTGTTTTTTCGGTTGCTTGACATTCTGCAAGATTCTGCTACGCGAAGAGAATTTTTTAACATATTTATAAGTGATGCAATGTACAAAATTTAATACATGCGTCTACAAGTGATAGCGACATATTAATAATACTTTAAACAAAACTTAAGATCCAATTGGATTCTTTCTATTCTACAAAACTATTTTCATACAATTACATTTACTCTATTAAATATTGTAACTTTACACATTTTATCCATTCTTGTATCTTTCAGTTTCTTCTTCTTCGTCTCGGTTTTTTCAAACTTTATCAACGAGCAATCCAATCATTACGATCTTTCGGCTTGTCAAATTCTGTTACGTCGAGTCACAATGAAAGTTCAACCTGTGCCACATTGTCGGACATTCCAGGCGACGATGTGTCTTTAAACAAATATACGTCAGAAAATTACAGTGAACTCGCGAAATTGCAGAGATTCGTTGAGACGGAGCAACGACCTCGGGAATTGCGATTCCACGCATGACCAACCGGAAGTGCGTCGAAAAAGAGGGCGTAAGGCCTACTCCCTAAGAAGAGGATGAATCGAGACAACTATAGAAAGCATTCCACTGGGTGGAGGGCTCGATCACGAGCGGAGGACCTTCGGATCTCCGTGACTTCCGGTTCTTAGTATCGCGGGGCGATGCTACGCGCGTGTGCGCGCCAGCATGGTGACCGGATATGACTGGAAGAACCGACTGACCAAATCGTTCAACGGAGAACCGCCGCTTCGTGTATCAAGCTTTTCATGCGGATCACGCGTTCCCCTGTACCAAATACCAAGCTTTTATCGGTGACATCATACTTTGCGCTGTGTGCACGCACCTACATCTACCTGTGCACCGGCCTGCACAGGCGAACGTGTGACAAAGTATACAGTTGGATGGGCGATTAAATATATGTACAAGATAGGCGATTTACAAAAAATGAGGTCTGTTATAAACAGATTATTGTATTCGAGAGATTAGTAATATCCCAAGTAGTAACAGAGAGTTACTATCTTTGAGTTTCTTTTTTATAAACATATAAGAGTCTAGAAATATTTAATTGAAGAGAACAGAATTGAAAAAGCAAAATTATAAAAGAATGATCTTGGGTATTAAACGATCAATGATCACAAAAATTATAACAAATTGTAAAAGCTGACAATACTGATGGATTTTAAGCAAACATAAAAGTGACATATTAGAAGAACAAAAGGAAAAAGACGAGCAACAAACAGAGAGAAAAAATCCTGGTAGGGTTCGGTGGCCCATTCGTGGCGAGATTTTCCTTCTGCTCTTCCTTTGTCACGACGCTCACGTGACAAAGCCGACGGAGAAGGGAGAAAAGAACCCAGAGAAGAATAATTAATCAGCAAACAAATCACGTACACAAGGATGCATATATAAGACCATAGAACGTCGAAAGGAACGCACGTACGCGTGTGGACCTGCGTGTACACGCCTTCCATACTTCCATCCGGTTCTAGATAATTCGGATGCCTAATTTTGTCCTTGCAGAAAAATCGACCAGCGAAAATACACGTACATACACAAACTATCACGTGAACGAACAAACAAAATTGCTCTACACTTAAAATTTTCGAGCATCTTCTTTGCTTTGATGTAAGAAAATATGGCTTAACCTCAACTTGTTTCAGGCATTTCAATTTTTCAATTTTTCAATTTTTCAATTTTTATTTATTAATGTTTCTTGTTGATTATTTTGTTTCTACCAATAAGATTTAATGTTTTCTTTTTTTTAATGATTTTCTAAAAAAAACTTGATAATATTAAAACTGAATATCAGTTCTGTTGCAAATAATAAGTGCATTTATGTCTCAATTGGTGAATAACTTGTTGAAATATAACTTGTTTGTATAGTTTGATACATTACCAATTTACTTGTAGAATTTGTAAAATATGTTGTACATGAAATACGTTTTACGATTGTTACAAAATAAATGAAATGCGACAACTGTTGGTGTTTATGAATATTGAAGAGTTAAAATAATGGAAACTGAAACGCTAGAGAATATGACAAATCATGGAAGAGTCTCTAGAATTCGAGCTTCCGATTGGCGAAGTCTCGCAAATCATCCCCGCGACTGAAGAAACGAGCGAAAGGCACCAACGAAAGGCACCAACGAAAGGAAGAATTTCGAAGGAAGTAGGCCGTGCAAATGAGCAGTGGCTTGTCGAGTTGCTCTAAAACTAAGAAAAAAAATCTGGTTGCTAATTGAAGAACAAGCAGGCATAGTTCAATCTGGTTTTTAGCTTGAAAAATTGCAACGTCAACAATCTAACTTGGCCACGCAATTATGGTACGAAAATCCGCTAATCTTTTCACTCTGCAAATCACAGAAACGTTTTCAACATTTTTAGCTCTTCGAAATCTTTATCTCTACTTTCCCTTTTACGATTTTTGAAAGAAAGAAAGGAATTTAGCTTAAAAAAAAATTATGATTACAAAATGAGACTTTTATTCCCTCAAAAGGGAACAAATTTTCCATCTTCTCTCTTGTCTTTTTACCAATTTGAAAACCAGAATGGAAACAATAAAATTAGACTTGAACTTATCTTTATTACGCGCATTATACATATAGCCATTCCATTCAGATTAATTCCCCAATTCAGTACGTAGTGTATACTTGTATTTGATATACACATTTAAAAAAAAAGAATCAAATCCTTCCTCTAAATATATGTATACATCAATAATATACAAGGTGGGCCTGTAAAAATCACTCAACTTGAACTGAAATTTAATTTAAAATTAATAGAATTCGTTTTTTCTTATATTTTGATATTTCATTAGAAGAAGAATAGGTGAGAAACATTTGGCCCACCTTGTATAACGAACAAACGTACGATACTTAGTATAATTTATATCGTGTATAGGTACCGATCATTAACGATAACAATTAACCTCAGTTGAGAGGAACGCGATAATAAGCTTCACCTGACAGCTTCTCCGTCTCTAAGTCGTTTTACAAGCGACTCATAATCGACAGTAGTTTAATTTGCAAGTCCTCGATACAATTATCACCGACATCCGTAAGTTCATTAAGATTATATTATTATCTCGGCCACTAATGTCGCGCTCAAAATAATCGGGCGTGCAATCTTCCACGCAAATACCGCTCTGAACTCTAAAAGTCTCCGTTACATAATTTGACCGCTCGATCGGAACATTTTCGCCTCTAAACGCGTAAAAAAAAAAAACGATCAATGGGCCGAGACTACGCATTCATATATTTTTCTCTGAAAATTTATATTTTTTTTTTTTCAAATAGATATAATCGAAAAAATGAAGCCTAAACAGAAATTTGTTTCATACCATAAATCTCATAATGAACATTTTATTTGTTACTTTATTTTTATACACTTTCGCGCCTTTAAATTTCACGAATCGTAAGTCCGTAAGTTCAACTAAAATTAATAAAAAAAAAAAAAACGAAATAGAAAACCAAGCAGCTCGAACCTTACCTCCGACTTTACAAAACAATTTCAAGATCTCCATTTGTCCAACGTGACAATTACTTTCAAATCGCTCGTCTCGCGAAAAGTTCATTCACGCGAGTTTCACTTTGTCGCGAGTCTTATTCGAATCCTTTCGATTCGCGATGTCCGCGTGAAATCGTTATCGGTCGACACGCGCCGCGAGATCGATCGAGGAACGAACCGAACTGACTGACTGAGAATTCCCATTAAGATAACCGCGATCCGCGATCCGCGATACAACGAAACGAATGGGGAAAAAGAAAAAGGTATTGTTTCGACCGGTTTCCCGAGGCACCGAGGAGACTTTTTTATCTGAACGATGTATCGCCCCTTTTCGCTTATCGCGAAACCATGACTGATAACTCTTTCTTTCTCTTTTCTTTTCTTTTCTTCTCCCCCTCCGCTCCCTCCCGCCGTGGTTTATCGAATCGAGTTTAACAGGTAGCCGATGACACTGTTGCGACGAATCAACGAACCTCGTCGCGATTATCGAGCCGTTTTCACGGTTCGTGGTTCGCGAGTCGAACACCGCGACCCGTTTACAGATCAGTGTCGCCTCAACCAGGAAATCGGTCTCGTCTTACAGGATGCCGGTGCGTCAATATTGACACGTTTCTTACTAAACCACCGGTGACAGAGGAAGGAACGAAGTGAGAAAGAGGGAGAGACAGAAAGAGAAAGAGAAAGAGGAGAGGAGAAAAGAATTGAGATTTTGAAGTTTTCTGGTGGTGGCAGGATTTCAAGGTTGCTAGGACTTTGGAAGAGTTCAGGGCCATTCGCACGATTGATAATGACACGATGATTCTGTAATAGGATGGAAGCGATACACTGCACAGGATTAGAGATGATTAATAGATCATTTTACTTTTGATCTGTGGGTAACTCAAGTTAATTAGAAAATTCAGAAACTGAATTATGTTATACACAGTTGAGAGTAGAATAAGGTTGTTATCGAATGGTTTTTTATTAAACAAAGATAAACAAGGATTGATCACTGGTAGATGTTTGGATGTTGAACAGAGATTACAAAGATGCATGAAACTTTTTAGTATAAAATTACATTTCACATTGAAAAAACTGAAATTTTTTTAAATTAAAGTTTAAAAATTTACAGATTTACAAAAAAAAAAAAAGAAATTCCAAAATCTGAACATTTGAAAATTTAAAATTAGAAATTCGTAATATTTCAAAATTTTTAAATTTAATCTAAACGCTTAAAATTCGAAAAGTCGTAATATTTGGGGATTAAAAATTAAAAATATTTAATAAATGGAAACTAAGAACGTGAACATTGAAAAGATTTGAAAGTTAAAAAATTTCAAGTAACAGAAAATTTGAAACGTTGAGGAGTGTTTTGAAATTGAATGCTCTTGTCAAAGCCTGTGATTCCATTCAGATAATGGAATTTATCTGGGCACAGTATGCGTAATCGTTGACCGCGGAAACAGGAAATTGATACGATCGATCAATGAACAATGGTAACGATAATTAACTTCATAATATTACGATCTAACAGTTGCGAAAAATTTTCCCGTTATCGTGGTAAATTTTCTTACTAAGGCACACATCTATCTAATGAATCAATAAATACGAAAAAACATTTATTCCAATATCATTATAATTTGTAAGTAACAATTATGTACGTATATACATGGTTGCAACGAGAAAGAGATAATAAACGTGGAAATTTAATTGTCAACACTTTTATTGTTCATTTGTGTTAAATTTTAGTCGTTTACCAGGAAACGCTAAATAACAATAACGCGTATGTAACATTATAATGCGAACATTGGAAAGAAATAGGAATACGAGGATATTTAAATACATAAATTCTTAAAGAGCAAACAAAAAACATCAAGGGACAACAAAGTCGTAATAATATTCGCCGCCTCATATCAGTTCCTCTTAACTATAACCAAATAAAATCAATTTTTGACAAGTATTACTTATTCTTGACAATAATACGTAGTAAATAATATCGTAACAAAATTATCTTGATATGTTTAACGTTGTGCGATATCGTTAAGTAAAATCATTGACAATAATTTGTGCAACAGAAGTTACATAGTTATATCAGTTTAAAACAACAAAATTGTACACTATATCACCTGTTTTTAAATATTCAACTGATTGCAAGAAGTATCAGAAAGAATATGAAGAGAATAAGATTTAAAACATTCCAATCTTTTGTTGACCGAATAAATTTTTAATCAACGATGTCTATCTATTGAAGCCGAATTCAAGATTATCAACTGTTAATTGTAGAAAATTAAATTTTTCAATGCTTTTGTAACAAGCTGAACATGCATTTGGATATGTCTCTCTTTTACATTGGTGTAAAAGTACTATCATTATATTTCTCATATTATCTCCTATTAATTTAAACTTACTTCTCACTACAAAATTGGCTATCAATATTGGCATTATTTTCTTATAATTAAACTTGAATGTGTGTAATTCGGTAAATATTTCTTAATTAAATATGTGTTTTAATCTTTTGAACTATTTACTCTCTGCTTCATATCCTATGTAAATTGAATTTGAATTATAACTGTTGCATACATTTGTTAAGGATATAGAAACAATAAAACATTACATAAATTAACAATTATATAGTAACTTCAGTCTCTTGGAAATGAACGAAATAAAGAATTGTTTCTCCCTCAAAAAGGAAACGCAACTTAATAAAAACACCAACAGTCCAACTTATCCTTATAAAAAGATATCAACATTAACAAATCACATCCTTAAATTCTAATAAATATATATATATATATCCAACCTTCCGTCAAATAAATCTGATTAGAAACAATCGTTATAATACAAAGAAAAACTCAACAAAGTTTAAATTAAAAACACAAATACGTAAATGTATGCAATTAACTACAAAATTCGATGGTGAGAACATTGAAATGCTATAGATTAATTTTGTTTTAAATTGAATTGAGAGATACCTTAATACGATGATATATGATAAAGCAGACTACTGCGCGTTTGTGCTTCTAAACTATCCCACAGGGTAATAAAATATAGAACGCACAGAGTCACGTTGCTTCGACGAACAATATTCTCAACCGTAAAAATAACAATAAAAAGATAATCATCACATGGCGATGGCTTTGCAGTATTTCTATACCTTTCGGACTACTATCTGCTTTTACAGATTAATATTGTTTCTCTGGCATTTAAAAATTAAATAAAGCTATGGTTCTAAGGCATACGTTTGATATGCTAAATCACGGTAAGCTACGATAACTACAATTAAGGAAATCGAAATTCCAATCGTTATCTTCGCATCGTTCTACCTTAACTTAACCCTATCTCAAAAATTTCTTTCGATCACATCTAATAACGTGCTAGTAAAAAATTTATATATAAATAGAATGAAAAACGTTTCATTCTTCAACATTTTTTTTTCCCCTAAATTTTAATCGATGTATTTTGTTATATTGCAATTGTAAAGAATTAGCATGTATAATATGGGATTGTTCTAATTCTTAAGCTTATAATTTGCATTGTTAGGTATTATGTATCTTTTAAACGTAGTACAGTGCCGTTTCTGTTAGTAGGCTGTCGTTAACCGTTTGCACGAAAATGCATTCAAACTCGGTAGAGAATGAGCAGTTTTACGTGTGATATTAAAATTGCCAAGAGGTATACGTAGCTGTCCATGGGGTGACGACTGTCCACGACGGAAATTGTGCCAAGAATCGTTTAAATCTTAAAGATGTTTGATGTTCACCATGTAAAAAGTGACCACCCAGTGCTACTGATAAGTATGGAGTTTTTGGCGTACTATTTCCCTGTGTAAAAAATAACAAATTAGATATCAACTATTCATGAGAATTTCATATTTTACTTACATTCAATTCAAGAGAAAATGTAAACGGAACACAATCAGATGCACAAGAATAATAGATGAAATAAGTTTCTCTATCATTCCATTTAGGTCCTTGTAACGGTTTTTCTTCCAAAATAGACCATTTTCTTAAACGAACACCTTTGTACGGAGATAAAATTATACTTATATGATCGGGACCTGAAGATAAAATTCCAATCGAATTTATCAACTAACAGTTTATACAATTACAAAAGAAGGCGTACCTGTAACGTTGAAGGTAAAACTAACACTATTTTGTTTTATAAACATTGAAACGAGTTCAAGTTTTGTCGGTATAGCAATCAACGGTGCAGGACCTGGAATCCAGCTTGTTTTCCTGGAAAATATTTTTGTACGAAATATATATTTAATTAAACTTTCCAATGTCTCGAAAAAGCTTAAAAAATTCAATATTATGAAAGTACCATAAAAATGTTGTAACAGGCATAAAATATGGTAGACCGCAATATAATTCTTTTTCACAATCTTTTATTGTTGGTGTTACAGCACCTATTTCAGGTACCATAGCTTCCACGCTATGTGGGCTATTCATGTCTAAATCAGCTATCCAATAACCTGTCCCAGAGTGCCGCAAATTACCATTTATATCGTAATATTGTCTTTGTGTATGCTGCAAATTGAATGTTTATTTGATATTACATAATTATTTTCCAAATAAAAGAATTGTAAAAATTTTAGACCATACCGCAATCATAAATCTCTCCGGTGCCAACGACGATAAATCACCGCTATAAGGAAAGCCAAGCGGAGTCAAAATTAATACCCCTACAGTTATCAAAAATATCCCCACTAACACGCTTAGGATTCTCTCCGCATTTTTTATTAAAAGTACAAATGGTAACTAAAAACAAAATATTGGTTTTTAATTCATATTCACACAGTCTTTTCGAAAACTTTCGTATTGATAATAATTTAAACAATTTACCGTGAAACTAAGTAATAAGGAAAAGAGAATGCACAACATATTAGCCATAACAACTTCTGAATTTATGCTGCTACCAGATCGCCCCATTATGGGAATAAAAAGATAAAGAGCGCCAATTACTAAGTAAAATGATTGTATGTAAGGTAGACACATCATTATTAAATAATAAAACAGCCATTTCCAACCTACGAGTAAAATCAATTGGAGTGACATATTTAATTCCATCATATTACTGTTCTACTACATTAAGACTATACCTCTCCACTTATTAAAGAAGTTACATCGAACTATATTTCCAACAGTCGGGAATACGACCCAATGTAATGGTATAAAACCAGACCGTATCTCAAATATAACACAAAAAAAAAGAACAAATATCCATATTAAAGAGTACGAATCACAGTATATTTGGTACAAAACCCATGCAGATTTAACTTCCTACAAAACACCAATTAAAGGAGAATTTATTATATTTGTAAAAAAGATATAAATCATTGTGTATAAGTTAAACTTGCCTTCTTTTGACGTGATCCAACAAATAAGAAAAATGTCATTGATACGAAGATAGTTGGGACTACGTACAGGAAAAACAACCATGCTGGTCTGGCATACCAACTCATAACTTTTCCAAGTTTAGTAAGAATAAGGGCAATCAACGTACATGAAAGTATAGATACCGTCCATGAAACGACTATTGCTCCGGTGCATAATAATAAATGTTTGAAATACATTGACTTTTTTACATCTGAATGAAAATGGAAAATGTTTTATTACATTTTCTATTCCATGTTAATAGTTTTGATTTAACACAACGTACATACCTCGTCGAGCATTTTGCATATTTAAATATATTGAATATATACCAGCGACTATACTAATAATATTAATTGTACTTGCCACATACTGTGGCCACCTAACTACAAATATGCCTAAAAAGTCAAAAAACACAGGATTCCCCGTATGATCTTGAAGTGGCACCTCAGATAAATAATTATCTAACACTATTCCTTCTAATAAAGCAAGTATATTATCTCCAGTTCTTTGTAGAGACCCCAATGGTATTTGGTGAATATTATCAAATTTGGTATGGTATACATAACCATTGGTTGCCCAAGCAAAATCAAGACCTACAGTTTAAAAACAAAAAAAATATAAATATTCTTTATAAAAGCAAAAGTATTAAAATAGTTACTATAGAATAAATACCAGAAACATTTCCAAAGTCTCTAAATATTCGAAAGTCAGTATCTCCAGGTACAATACCACTTTCAAATATTTCTTGAGCTAAAGATGATGCATAGGGATAAGGAACAGATTTAGCATATATCTGTGGAAAAAGATGACAACACATTATAATATCTATAATAAGAAACATGGAACAATTTATTGTTCAATAGTACCTGAAGCATCCAGGAGCTATCAGGACCAGCCTGAAATAATAATTCACGACCGCCTGCACCACAAGCTTCTAAATTTATGAAAGCTCGTACTTCCTTAGCCCAAGGATGTTGCGTTATAAAACCATGGGATGCCTATACAATTTAAGCAATTGAACTCATCTTTCAAAAAATGAAGTAAGAAAACTTAATTGGATACTAATTAGACAGAATTGGCGTACCTGTAATAAGTTTTCTTCAGCACCATTAAACAAAAATATAACATTATGCTTCAACAACTTTGGACTATGAGAAATCACACGTAAAATTTCTAACATCACAGCACAACTAGCTCCGTCATCAGAACCACCTAAAAAAAAAGCTGTATTAATATTTAGTTCTTTAATCATTGATCACTCAAAAATAGTTTGTTTTTTAATGAATCTTTACCAGGACTTTCTGGAAAAGTATCGAAATGACAATTTATCAATAAACTGCTTTGCATATGTCTACGAGGACCAATCTTAACAATGACATTTTGTACATTTCTATATACATTTGTCATTCCATCCAGAAATTTTAAAGGAAAAGCTCCACTATGCTTGGTCACATTAACTGCAATCTTATGATTCTGACTGGCATCTTTAACTATGTTATTGATAATGTTTTTTAAATATTTAATTGCCAACACCTCGTTCTCGTAACTTCCAACAATTCGTGGCCCGATGGACGTGATATTCAGGAGATGATTATGCGCTCTTTCAGCTATAAATCTCCCTGGATGTAGACTTTCTTTATTTATCGTCAACGGCTCAGGCAATTTCTTCTCAAATGTAATGATGATAATGGATACGAACAGATAGAACGTAAACAAAAAAAGTAAATGTTGAGTTTCATTTGGCAGTACTTCTTTCTTCTTTGAAGAAGCTTTATCCTCGTACAATGCATCACTGGCAGATCTTTTGGAAACATGTTGACGCAATCTTATTCCGTCTCTCTGAAAGATACCATTGTCAGTACAGAAAAAGAAAATAATAACTACACCAGCGGAATGAACAAAGGTAATCTTACCATTGTTTGCGTTCAAGGGCGGAAGGCACTTTGAAAGATAATGAAATCTTTGAATCGAAGTTGGATCAGAGACAAGAGAGTACAGTGTTGGACTTTGTTAGACGCATTGATCAAATATTTACATGTGTTAACAGAGTGCACCTTATACCAATGAAATTTCCGAAATCCTTTGGCTTTCTCTTATGAAACAGACGAAAAAGTTCTTAAATCTTACTGAGATTTCTCCTCGTCGCGCTTTTGATTTTTTACTTGAGATGTAAAATTTACTTCGATAAATACACGCATATTCAAATTAGAACAAGTACTACCTACCTTTCGTTGTGTCTGTGTGTCTTATTAAATCGTTACTAACCGTCGTCGATTAATTTAAATTCATTTTTTTTCGCAGTCTCGCTGTTTCACTATCGTGAACCATTATTTATCGGTCAGTTTGATCTGCATTAAAGCACATTTGAATTACATTACTGTTACAGCGACATACAATCATATGTCGCGATTAGATAGCCATATCACATTTTCTTTTTTTTTTTATTTAATAAAGATTTGCGTGTAGATACTGTTTAGATAGGTTACTCGATACCCGCTAACACGAGTACCGGGCCTATATACACCTGAACACAGCATTGCGGGAAAGTTAGCAAAAATAGAGTATCCGTCGCAATGAGATTACAAAAACTAAAAAGAAAAAAAGGAGAGGAACGTTCCAAACGTGCATGCACGAGATATTGAAATGAAATAAATGATTTCTATACAGATGGAATTCATCGCACGTGTAATGACTTTTACTTATTTATCCAAAAAAAAATTATCGCACACGATGTTACGTAATTACACGATCTCGACTTGAGGACTTGTAATTGTATTCAATTTGTTCTTCATATGAATTTCTTTTTAATACCTCAGAATTTTTATGCTCAAAGAAAGAGGAGGTGATTAATCAAATTGGTTAATGTAATCAGATTTTAAAAGCGTTCATTGTTTTTTTCCTCTGAGATATATACATACTTAGAAAAGATATACATATATTTTTATCTCGTATAATAAATATACGTGTGTGTGTGCACATATATTTATATCGTAGTAGGTACACACACACGCGCGCGCACATACATATGTATGCATGTACGATATAAAAGTCTAATTTTGAATAATTTACGTTTAGTCCATTATCATATACGATATTTTCTAATATAAATATATAAATATATCCTGTATCAATCTAAATCTATTAATAAACATAACAGAAATTCGAATACTAGTATGCCATTGGAAGGCCTAAAAATGTACGAAAATTATCCCAAGAATAGAAACCTAAAAAATAATAAAGAGAATGACAAGATTAAATTGGCCACATTTTATTCATTTTCAAGAAAAAGATTTAATGAAATTTTCCAGAATTTTTTCCCACTGTAAAGATCCACGTCCAAGCTTCAATTTAAATGTGAATTTATTTCGCTACAGTACGAGAGATGGTTCATCGGAGAGTCGAAGAGTCGTTCAAAGGACAAACGCAACCAAAAAAAAGAAAAAGAAAAAAAAGAAAAAAGAAAAAAGAAAGATGCAGTCGTCTACTGCCATCTGTAGGGGGAAGTTTCAAAGAGGAGAGACTTGCTTGTTCGACGATAAGATTCCTAATGGTAGGGACCGATTCCGTAACTAGCAGACGACTAAGTCTAGCAGACGGCGCGTAGCTAGCGTCGTTCGCGGGCGTTTGTGAGTCTGTTTCAAAATCGGGGATCGTTGAACGCCGGAGTGATACGATTCCACGTGAAGATCCCTGTGTGCAAAATAGTTTTTCTCGCCGGGGAACGGGTGTAAAAAATCGATCGGAAATGGATCCCGAGGCGTTCCTGGACATGGCCAATCAGGTCATTAAATTGAAAATGTTCCCGTATTTTGATATCGCGCACTGCGTACTATGCGCGTTACACGTCAGAGAGGATTTAGGACCCGGTAAGCCTAAGCCTTGCCCGACCGATTCTAAATTTAATCTGCCCAGTGCCAGCTTACACCTTTTCTAAGATTATGTTTCGCCTCCAACCATTTTTACCTCTCTCTATTCTTTTTTAACACCGTTCCTCCTTCACGTTTCCCTCCAAATCGTAGTTTTCCCGTCTCGTTGCTAATATTAAACGGGCTTCCCTTTAAATCTCGTTTAATATTAAACACGAACCGAAAGAACGCTCCCTCTTCATCTGTAACAAATTGGATTCTTTTATTTTTAAGCGTTGTCCCTGTTGTCTTCTTGCGAGCAATTTTCTCAATGTAACATTTAATATTTTAGTAATTACATAATATTAATATTTCATGTTAATATTAATATTTCGTGTCAGTATTGTGATAATGAAATTTCTTCTTTTAACGACGTTGCTTGAAAAAGATTTGCAATAATTGTTTAAGAGAGAGAGAGAGAGAGAGAGAGAGAGAGAAAAGATTATTCTCACATGGTATGTGGCACAATTAGAATAATCCTATTTTGTGACATTCACTGAATGTATCTGGCTAATCTATTTCAGTATACATCCTTGTGGGTACGCCAAATTTTTTTCTCAAATCTTTCGCCCTAATTTCTATCTCCTCTTATGCTTCTCAAAGTTATACGAATAATTTTGTACAAATAAATGATTGTGAAAAATAAATCATTGTATGTGTTTTAAAACATGAGAGCTTACTGTGTAAGAATGTCTCCAGATATAGTTGTGAAATTATTGTTTCAATGACTTTCTTATGCAATGGACCATGAAGTAGCAATTTTTGAACAATAATTCAAAGAATTTGTACGCTTTTCATATTCCTTGATAACAGTTATGGTACTTAAATAATACATAAAATGTACTATTTATGACATATAATTTTCATTGTTAATGTATATCTCAACTATCTTTATATTTCCTTAAATAAGTTTTTATGTAATGTCATAGTCTAAAATACGTAATAAAAAACATTATTGTCATGTTTATAGTAAGCTGGCATTATGTTTGCACAAACACATGTAAGATACTGTACTTGTAAGGATTCCAGGCGACCTACTTAAAAGAACATATCCCTTTGATATTTCATGATGTGTTAGAAAATAGGAAATCTATTATATCTTGAATGTATCTTTGTAAATTAAATTTTTCATCATATGTTAGATATTTAATAAACATGTAAAAACCTGAAACAAAATATTGTAATTTATTAAGCTGTTTTCAACTATGACTTTCATAATTTTTTATGACTTTATACTACTGTAATTTTATTAAATAGGTGCTCACGCATTTTCTCGAAAACATCCTCTGTCATGCTGGCTTTCAACAATGCTGGTAGTGTTTGCAAGTGGTATGCTATGCAATGGTCTTTTAGGAGAGCCAATTCTTGCACCTTTAAAAGATACATCACAAATGATAGTAGCGACTATTGTTTGGTTAGTATGAAAATACAATAATTAATTATTAATTTTATATATTAATTTATTATTATATATATTAATTATATATAAAAATAAATTGTTAAATTTAAAGTTACAAACATGCTGTATAAAAGTTACTTCTCTTGGGTCAGTTTAGTGAATTAACGTGTTTTCATAACTTTTCATAACGTGTTGTTATTAATTTATTTGTTGTATAGGTACGTGATATTTTATACACCATTTGATATTGGATATAAAATTGCTAAGTTTTTACCAGTGAAGATAGTATGTGCTACTATGAAGGAAATATATAGGTGAGTACACAATAATAATAACCAATTATTTGTCTCTTATTTCATCCTTCCGCCTATCATTAATTTTTCTATGTATCACATTCAAATTATGATACAATAATTTATAGGTGTAAAAAGGTATATGATGGAGTAACTCATGCAGGGAAACTTTATCCAAATGCATATCTTATTATGGTGTTGATTGGAACGCTCAAAGGTAAAAACATATATAGCAAAGATATATAATATATAAAATTAATTCGTGATTTGTTTTACTACAGGAAATGGCGCAGGTTTTACAAAACTTTTTGAACGCCTTATACGAGGAGTATGGACTCCAACTGCTATGGAATTTATGCAACCTAGCTTGTACGTTTATTTCCTCGTTTTATTCTTTTATGAATTAAAATCAGAATGAATAACATGTAATGTTTCATTTTTTTAGCCCTACGAAAGCATCAATGGTGGCATCCATTATTTTCGTCTTAGACAAAAAGACTGATCTCATTTCAGCACCTCACGCGTTGGTTTACTTTGGTATTGTCATCTTCTTCGTATATTTCAAGGTAACCAAATTTTTAATTTCTTTTTTTTCATAGGAATTAATTATTATTATTTCTATCTTTTTTAAATACAACTACTATTAATATTATTCCAGCTATCGTCCATTTTACTTGGAATTCATGATCCATTTGTACCGTTCGAAAATCTATTCTGTGCGTTGTTCTTTGGAGGAATTTGGGATTCGTTAGCCAAATTTCTGGGACGAGGCCAAGCTAAAGACGAGAAAGCAGATGCCAAGAAAAAGGACTAAATGTTTGTAAATTTCACGTTATATATATATATAATGTTAGATAATTTTCCTGTTACATAATTTAAATTTCAAATTTGCGCGGTACGATATACATGTATTCAAGATATTATTTCTTTTTTCTTTTTCAATATAGGCACACGTAAGATTCTTATAATACGAACGTTAATACTAGCATTGATATGCTAAGAATCGATCTTCCGTCGGCGAATGCGGGGTCCAAACGAATCCCGCATTCGCCGGCCTACAATACTAGTCAGCGAAGCATCCACCGTTCGATGGTTAATGAATGGAATCAATTCAAACTAATCAGGCGATACTCACGTATTAAGATGTGACTATGGACAAAGTGGCATGTGTTTGAGAGTATTGACTTCCATCGTTAAGAGTTAAGAGTAACCAATACACAGTATTATCTCTGTCGAGATAATCATTAGAAACAATAAAATTCTTGTTCGATGATAGAAGACGTATCTGTTGTTGATTTTTCAATAATGTACATATATATAATTTCATATAACGTTTTAACGATTGAATTAAAAAAAAAATACATTTTTTAGAGTGAAGTGCAATTCTTGAGTACGTGTATGTTAAAATATATTATTAGTAACGTTCGATTCGTAATATCCTAATTATGTAATTTGCGTAAACGAATTAATTACCAATTACGATATTTATCACGAGGAGATGTACTCAGGTTATCGAATTTAAGCATTAAGATAATTTTAATGCGTATCCAAACAATAAGACTTCTGATAATGAAACTTCGGATAACAAATGAAATCTACATATGACGTAAATATATCAACGAGGAAAAGTAAAGCTCTTTTATACTATTTTATTATAATTAGATACCGACAATTGGTACATTTGGTGCCGAAATGAAAAAAAGTCCCGTGAAAGAAATGGTCTGGTCGATTGTTTCGGATAGATTCAATGGAATCTTAAATATAAAGACATTATAGTCACATTATAACAAATAGGATCATGTAGTACGGCGTGACAAATGAGTAAAAGGAACTAGTCTCTTTATTCTTTTGCTGTCCCGCGAGACTTTTTTCCAATTCCGCATACCATAGATACGTGTATCAAGCGTTTGCCTTGGACTCAACGATATGTGACTATAATTTATTAAAAAAATTGAATAATTAAGTAAATTAATATTCCAGACCGACAGAACGTTATACATTTTCATGTAATAAAATGAAGTTTGTTCTTCTATATTCTCCAGTTGATTTATTATTTTCCCAATGGATGTTACGATATAGAGGATAAAAATATAGTTTTGAAGAATAAAAAGTGCCAGAATAATATATTTTCTAAATGTACATTCACGTTTCAATCGCAAGGTTCGACAAATAAAAATTTTAAACGTCATTCTCAATTGTAATCTTAACACGTATATATGTGTAACATTAATTAATCATTTGCTTCTTGCGTATGTGTATTTTCGTGGTGACTTCATGCACACTGGAATTTTTGAGTTTATCATATTTGAAAGTATATCGACGTTTGTCACATCAGTCCAATCGTACGACATTTTCCCTTTACAATTTATATCGCATATGTTGTAGTCTTCGATTATTTCACTTTCACGCTCCTTACAAAAAGCAGATTTTAAATTAGCTTCGTTCGATATTCGACAAACAGTAGACGGAATGCAAGTTGATCGGCCACATGTCTCTACACGTTTACTTGTATATTTTTTGGCAAAATTCATATCCGTTCTCAGAGTTAATGTTCCTTTATCCGACCTTACTATCGACTGACTCTCATTGCATTTGATCACTCGAACCAGTATAGGGTCTCGTTTCTGAGTACCGACACTTACTCTTTCTGCTATATTTTCGTACTTTGCGACACATACGGAATCCTTGAACGATCGAGTGTCACCCTGAACTTCCATGTCGCGACTAGACAGCTGTACTAACGATCCACTAATACCAACATCTTTACAATTTAAATGAGTACAAACTTTTTTATCTACCATCGAATGTTTCCTCTTGGTTTTTTCTAACATTAACATATTATCTTTTACGGTTTTCTGTCCTTCATCGCTTTTCGTGAATACGGATTGCAATACTGGCACAAAGACATTCTCTTCAGTCACTGTAGATTTATCATCGCGAGTAATACACGTGCCAATTTCTCTCAAACTTCGTTCCCTTCGAACTTCTTCTAAAGACGATTTCTTATCAAATTTACCAGAAAATTCTGACAAATCGTCCCTAATAATACTTGATTCTAGCATCTTTATATATTCTTTAATTGCTGTCACCATTTTGCTCAGGTCGATCAAACAATCTTCTTTTAGGCGACATTTATATTCTGAAATTAAATCATGAAGTTAAATTAATCATGAAAATTAATATATAAATTTACCTAGACTAATTTGTCTGTTTAACTTTATACCTTGCGTTCTCTGCTCGTGCATAAATAATATATCTTGCAGAAGTTGTTGTAAAACTGAAGCTACAATAGGATTTTTACTGAGATGTAGTATATTCCAGGGGCATGTATCCGTTGTGCATGGATCCTCAAATTCTTGAACTGTTAATTAAAATTTATACGATTATACATGTAACACTATTGTTTCATACAAGATGAAAACATTTACAAATGTCTTTCACGCACTTTGTAACAACATATAGTATTGCGCTATATTAAGTTACAAAACAAAGACAATTGAAATGCTTACTTTTTTTCTCGACAAAATATTTCGATTTTACATCTCGAATGCAACGTTTCACAGAGTCCTGGGATTCAGATCGAGTCAAAGCTTCAAGTTTTTCTTTAGAGACGCATTGTACGAAATTCGATTTGAATTCTTTAGCATTCTCCGACGTCGCACAGCTAACGTTACATACTTGATGCACGGACGTGTTAGTGCCAAGTTCTAACTTCTTTTCTGAAGCCATAAGACAGGTTGAATTTCCACGCGATACACAAATGATACTTTCTTTTGAAGTTTGATCTACCACATTTATTGCTACTTCTTTCATCGTGTCATCCTTGTAATATTTGTTTCGCTCTTTTTCTTTCTCGTCTAAAATTTGAATCGAAACGGATTTCTTCGTTTCATCCGACACGCAAACTGTATTGTCCAATGCTTTGTCAAAAGCATCCATTGTGTTGACGCCTATCTCATGTATATCGAGTTTTTTACCCTCGAAAGAAAATCGCGTTTCTTTCACGGCTGATTCTACGTTCTGTACTAATTTTGTACTTCGAGTACAAGGACGTTCTGCGAATTCATTTGATCTTGAACGTCCGATCGATTCCGATAAAATTAACTCGAATTGAGCTTTTATGGTATTAAATTGTAATTTATGTGTTGCCGTAGGGTCGACTTGTACAACTTGCGTTTGAATCGATGTGGATATTGGAACATCATCTTTTGAAGGCTTTTTTAGATCTTCACTATGCTGTACCTCTGCATCTGCCTCATGTTTCTCTGTAATTTTAATAGATTCCACGGGCAAAATTGGTGAACTAATAGGAAGCCTTATTAAAGATACGGCTGATGGATGTTTCGATAACCATTCTAAAAATTCGAAATTCCCAGAATTGTATTTCAAGTTTTCAGATAAGTCGGTATTCACTACTGATTGATAATATGGATCTAGATGAAAATGAATAGATGGATTTAAATGAGTGTCTACAAAGTTTTTAGGATTTAAATGTCAATATCACGATTAAAAAAGATTAAAAAAAAAAATTTTCCTATTAATTTATAGTCATCGATTACGTACCATCGTGTGCAACTTTGTCACATCCGACACATGCGCTATATTCACCAAAAAGATTCTTATTGTATTCAGAACAAGGGACATAACTCCTTTCATTTTTCTCATCAGTATCCTTGTGTTTCGCATTTTCCCAGCCACACGCTGGACACTTCAAAAATCTACTACAATTTTTACCATTTTCTCTTGTTAAAGAGAGATCAGCATCAAATTTAGAATCCACCGAGTTGCTTGGAACAGCCGGAGAATATTCTTGTGAAAATGATAAAAGATCAAACTACTCATACTCTATAGCTACTCTATTTCTTTTCTCAATATATATATTATCTTCCGAATATTTTAAATTCTTTACCTATCTCCTCAGGTTCGACATCTCTGGTGGGTCTATAACTCAAAAATTCATCTTCTTCACAATCCTTTGAATCATCTTTCTTTCGTCTGTAGGATGGACAAGGAACGTATCTTACTCTTTTCTCACTCTTCTCTTTTATTATCGTTCTCTTCGTTGAATTACGTTTTCCATCGTAATGAGATGGCTTGTCCACCGATTTGCTCCTCTTCGAAGTCACCCGATCACAAGTAACATTGTTGTGTAACGGATGAGCTTTCAGAAATTTTGCGTCTGATCTCCCCCTATTTTCTCCCTGTGAATCCTTGATACAATCACTGCTCAAGGATCTACGAACGGAAATCGGTTCACGTTCACAAAGCCCATCGTTTTCCCTTTCTTCATCGTCGATTACCTTCGCCAACATATCTGCCACTATGTTATACCAGGAAAATGGCGATTTATACTGTTTGTGAGACTGGAGACTTTGGATCGTTCGTATTTGTTCCAACTTATATCTGTAGCAATGAATATATTACTCGTTATTTTTACAAATGCAACGTACATTGCACATTGTTGATGTTTAAAAAGTAATTATTTTCAAAACTATTCAACAATATAGTTTGTTAAGTAAGATGATGATTTAATATATTTTTCGTAACGAAAAGATTTTATTAAGATTTATTGATTCTTCACTGCTTGCTTTAATTTCTGAAAGATTTAAGCCAAGTCTTTTATTCAATAATTCAATAATTCTTTTTTAAGAACAAACTACACTTGTTTATGGTGTTTCTTTTTGTTTTCTCTCTTACTCCTTTCACAATGTTCATTACCGAATCTACCGGTCGTACATTACTTTTCTTTTATGCTCTTGATCTGGTACAAATAATCGGTTATAGTAAAACCAGGTATACCAAGATCGTCAATAATTCTCTGCAATGCCTTGTTCTTCTCGTAACAGTTATAATAATGCCTGTGATAAGGGTTCCAGAGACATGGATATTGCTTGTACGCTTTCAAAAAGCTGATCACTAGTCTTTCATTCCATTTGGACGGCATTTTTTTCGCAATACGAACAAATATTTTGATATAAATATCTCTGTAAAAATAGTATTTGTGACTTTTTATATACGTTTACAATTTTACACGTGAAACATGAGATGAAATCAGTTTCAGTTAGAGAACGCGACTGAACTTGACCACGCGATACATCGAACGGATGCATTTGTCAAATTATTCTGTTACATTGTTAACTTTATTTCACTGTGATTCTACGTGTTGGCACTTTATTATATTTTTGACAAAATTTTTTCCTAAACACTGAACAAATACAGACAATTCGCAAGAGTTGTTATTTATTGTTTGCAATGAAAATCACAGGAATCTGGCTTGAACATGATAACCGGAAGGCCGCAGCTGCAAACCAATTCCTCACGCAAAATCGCACATTCACTGCACTTGGACGATGTACAATCCGAATATTTCAATTTCATGCGATCTAAACGTTCTTGCGTAATCAGGTCTTGTATAAGTTTCTCCAGCTTAATAGCAATTTCTGAAGATAAATAATTTCATCTCAACAATTATGTTTAAAATATACTACGGTATTAAATATTCACCAAAATTTATATTCCGCAATTGAAACGCAATACTCTTTCCAAACATGTCAAACTCGTCAACTTTTCTTTCCCCTTTAATATTTTCTCCTAGTAAAATACAATCTGTACAACTAGCGTTTGCCTCTACCTAAAAATTATTTCGTTATAGTACAGTAATTATGTACAGTTCTATCTGCGACTTTCGATAAACTTCACATTCTTGTTGACTGTAACAAGACTCTATTTACCAGGTCATTTCTCATCAAGTTGCGAGGCAATTCATTTTCCACACACACTTGACAAGCTGCGCACACGGTTTTGAAATAAGAGATTTCGGATTGTGTTGCGTGCTCGACACTGATATCTGTCCCAGTACTGCTCCCAACATCGACTCGGGACACTCTCTGGGGATGAGCATAATTTTTGCAATCTAGCGTTGTACTTTGCAAATTAGCGATTCCCTCACCTTCTGCCCGAGTGGAAGATAATCTTTCTGATTTCCTAAATGAGCAACGTTTTAATACATCTTACCAATTGCTAATATCGTGATAAATAAAATAAATTACCTAAGACGAGATTTAACTACGTTTGATTTATCGCAATAACAAGTTGCGTACGGGCAATCGCAGTCTGTGCTTAATACTTTCTTTTCCACGAAGCCACAACATGTCGATTGATCCTGCGTTTCGTTATGGTCATAATTTTCATACGTGTCTGTTCTGTTGCCGTACGTCTACAACAAAATTAGTATTAAAAGCTGAATTGAAATTGATACCAAGACAATTATAAGTAAAAATTATACACACCTTGTAGCAATTACTTGCACAATTATAAATTGGTACAAACGGGAAGAACAGTTCATGAACTATTGGAAACCAGTTTGTTGTTGGTCTGTAAAACTTCTCGCAAGAAATTGCAGCACTGATTTTAGACAGCTCGTAACAGTATTGGGCCTTCACAGAGGTAACTCTTTTGATACAATCGTAAATCGTTAAGCCACAAATGTTCATAGAATTCACGATCTGTTTGTAAGCCTTGTAACGACACTGCTTATTCTTGTAGTCTGGATGAAAAGGATTTCTCAAACACTCATGTTTACTATAAAAGGTTACTAATTTCAGTGTTAGACTATCGGTCCATGCAATTGGCATGATAAAATTGTTCCCCTCGTTTACAGCATGATCAGGTTATTTAATGCCTCCACGCTCTTGCATATATGTCATTATTTACATATAAAAACTTTATGTACATGTCTTGAGCCTATACTAAAATTCGAAGCGGGAATTTGTATGCTGAAAGAACGTGATGATTGAATTACGTTCGGATTACACATCATACATACGTAAGGTTCAAAAAATTACTAGAATTTTTAGAAAAATATACATGAAAAAAAAATGAAAGAGACATGACATATGTTCAATCAATAGTTTGCTTAACTATTGATTTTTATGTATATAGTGAAATAATAATATAAATAGTTCGTGCAACGAATAATACAATACAAAGATCAAAAAATTTATTCAGCCACGTTTGTTGTTAAAAGCATCATTATAACAGGATATTACTGATTAAATTATTTTAAATTACTTTTGTGTGTAATAACTTTTAAAAATACGAATTTTTAACCATAAATTCGATACATTATGTTCTCTGTTGCAGACTAGAACCAACAGCGTATGAAACAAAATCTAACACTTTGAAGCTATTTCGTAAGCTATTCGTAAGAATTTATTTTTAGAGAATATATTTGGAGAACTGTTGTTCCTTATATTACGTTTATATTCGGTTTTTGTATTTTTTACAAAGAATATTGCTTCAGATTCTGAATAAAATTTCAGACTATTAATGCGTGCTTTCAATTGTAGCTTCAAAGTATCGAAACGCGTGAACATATAACAAAAACATCCATACAAAATCATGTGAATATTTGTCACATATCTGGTGACTTTACATTCTAAAACATACTCTGTGTGAAAAATATTAGCACTTCCTTGTATCGTTGCGTCATTAACAAAAATATACATTTAGTCTCTAATACCAATAAATTTGTATAATTAACTTATGTATGTAACATCATATTATATGAAACACTTTGTATATAACAATTATACTTTTGTATATAACAATTATTCATCGTTAAGATTATCTTATTGTATTATCTTACTTATCTTATGTGTTATTTATGCTATCGATGTAATCTTACGAAGTAGACTCAATCGTCGAAACCATTGCAGGTAATTGTTGAGGTACAAAATTTATAACTTCATGATAAACAAGTTCTAAAAATAATAAAAATGAATTACCATTTTATTGATATATCAATAATTGTGTAAATGTTATGAAAAATATGTATATTAAAGACCTTTCCATTTTTCAACAGGTAAATCCATATCTTCGAAACTCTGATCATACGGTAAAGATACTGGTTCATCAGTTGGATCAGCATACTGTGCCAGATACGGATGAGCTAAAGCTTGTTCTGCTGTAATTCGTTTCTCTGCATCCAGTTCTAACATTAATTCAAGTAAATCTATAGCTGAAAAGTAACAAAAAATACATTAATTTAACATGTAAAAATAATTCATAACTTTTAATTTACAAGATGTTTACTTCAAAATTTACCTAAAGGATTGGCCCCACGAAAAACTTCTTTGAAATTCTTCTTTTTTAACGGAGGTAAACTTTGTATGTAATTTCTTGCCTAAAACAATATTTTTGTTTCTTAATTTTTCATTTCTACAGGTAATTTTTAATATCTCAAAATTTGACGTTTGCATAATATTTCTCGAAAATATTCTTTAAAAATTGTGCATGGAATACCTCATAAATGCGTTACGTATTTTATTTTATTTTGTTTATAATGCTTTATTAATTTTACTATTAATTTACATTTTAAATTCAAAGCAAAATTTAAGTACGCGAAAAGAATTAAAAAAGATTGCAACAAATATTTATCTAAAAAAAAAATTACCTCTTGGCTGGTAATTTTGCTTAAAGTTTCCTCTGTGGGTGTACCACAGAGTACTAAAACTCGTGTTAGGTGATCAATGTCTGCTTAAAGTTAAGGTATGTTTAAAGCATGATTTATTATATAGGAATAGGAAAATTTGAAGCAGTGTAAAATGTATTGTGGTTGTAATTATTTTAAGCATTTTCTTAGCATTCCAAAATACAAATGCGAGTTACATATATTTTCCAAATTAGTTTATAAACGTTATGAAGATAATTGTTCCATTTTAGTCATATATAGTGAAATTTATTATTATCGGAGAAATACGTAAAGATTAATAAAAAAAAAAAAAGTGTAACATGCGAGGCATTTGAATCGTAACACATTATGAATGCGCAACATGCATTTACTTAAATTATTCAAGCTTCTTCTGTGGATAAATTATTGTTTAGCGACTTAAAGATTACTTACCGACTCTGACGAAATTTTTTGCATAAACTCGTCTCGTGGAGTACCCAGTATTTCCATTATTAAGTTCAATTGATGTATATCTGCTCTTGCTAAGGTTCCACCACACCTTTTTCTACTTTCACTATATGAATACTTTAATTATTACATGAAAATAACAGATAATTTCGTGCATTGATGCATATTAAAGAATATATATACATATTCGAATAGCGTTTTTATCCCTTGCTATCAAACAGAAGCTGAATCAAAATATTTTTTGCCATCTGACGAATAACATACGATGTCGATTAATATACATATTAGTAAAACAATCGAAAATGTTAAAGCAAGAAAGAAGCCATGTAGAGCCTTAGCAAAAAGCACGTATCTTTTAATTTTAAAATGGTTAAAGATTTGTAACATTCGTTGAACAATTACAAAAGAAGTTTGTGTGCGCACAAGTACAATGTAATTAGATGGAAATCAACATTGATTTAGATTATTAGACATTAATATTAAGAGAGATTATAGAAAGCATGATCGATTATGAAAAAAGGATACGATCTGTTCCTGGAAATAATGTTCTCCCAGTTAAAAGTTCGGCCATTATACATCCAACAGACCATATATCAACTAAAAAGCATAAATATTACACAATCATGTATTACAAGATATTTGAGAAAAAAGAGAAGAAAGAATAACTACCTGTTTGATTATAATGCATCCAATTGAGCATAATTTCAGGTGCTCTGTACCATCTCGTAGCAACATAGCCAGTCATTTCATTCTCCGTAGGCCTGGCTAATCCAAAGTCCAAAATTTTCAGCTCACAATCTTCATTCACCGCTATGTTAGAAGGTTTCAAATCCTGAATTTTACAAATAATGGATTTGAAAAAACCCATACCACATTTAAATTATTATTATCAATTATATCACTTTACCCTGTGTATTATACTCGCAGAATGAATATATTTGAGACCGCGAAGGATTTGATAAACAAGAAACTGTACATGATCGTCCGAAAGTTTTTGTGTTCTTACAATATTATTGAGATCAGCACCCATCAGATGCGTAACTAAATATCTATTAAAAGTACATGTGATTACTAAAACATGACAAGGAGTCACAATCAAGGAGTTGAAGAGAGACAATCAAAATTATAAAATTACATCGAAGTACTTACACTTGCTGAAAATCTTCTAGAGAAGAAGATGGATGAAACACATCTAGCAAACCGATTACCTGGAATGAAAAATATCATGAAAGGTATTTCTTTCGAATGTTGTAGATTAATAATAGTAGTATAACAACTAAGCTTATTATATAGAACACAGTTATTTTTAAGTTTAGTAACAAGACAAAGTTTCTAAATTCATGAATACCTACAGTGCCAATTTCAAAAATATATTAAACCTATATGTAGGTAAATTCACACATACTCACATTTTCATGATTCATATGTTTCAACATACGAAGTTCCCTGTAAGTGCGTTTTGCATGCACGGCTGACTGAAATGGTCTGGCTAGCTTTTTTATCGCTACTTTCTGTCCAGTTCTTGTATCAACCGCTGAACTGAAAATCGAAAAAGAATGAAGAATACAGTGAGAAACTGAGATTTGGATAATAATTAAAAAACATTATTGACCGCTCAAAATTATGCAATATATATTGCGAATCTCTTCTTTAGTAATTATATAAAAAGTTAATTTAAAAAAAAAGAGAGGAAAAACCAATGTATTTTAAATATTTGGAAAATTAAGTGCCAAATATAAGTAAATAAGTTAAGATGGAATTAATCAATTGTCAGTGATCTCGGATCCTGAATAGGGATCCTTTAAAATATCATTTCGAGAAAATTCATCTGATACAATTACATCTCGTTAAATTCATCCTCGCGGGAAAGCATTGTCAAACAATGCTAATTTTAGCTTTGCTCGCGACACAGGATACAATTTACATACAAAATAACTCGCACGAGCTATCGTATTATTAACACTTGTCCAACGATCTATTAATTATAAAGAAATAACCTCTGTTCAAACAATCAATTAATTATCAACAAAGAAAAACAATTGTGACATATGTATATACATAACAAATACATATATACATATATATATATATATGTGATCTCTTTAATGGCATGATGGATGATTATCAAAACGTCAAGGTTATGATTGGCTCTTCACTTCGCAATCAAATCCTGAATTATTAACAAGACACACATTACGGGCGATTTCTCGTGCGAGAAACGATCTAAAAATAAAAAAAGATCAGCTGTGCGACAAAGTTGAAAAACTTTATGTTCAAACTGTTACCAGACTTGACCGTAGGCTCCTGATCCCACTGGTGTGAGCATTTGATACCGTTCCGGGACCTCCCATTCGGTCCTGTTTATTTCGACTTTGTGAAACTGCGGCATGCTACATTCAATTTTCTTGTCGTGTTATACCGCTCGCGACGGAACACCTCAAGGTGGGGCAACGAGTCTTTGTGCCGTCAAACGTTCCGTGCTAACGTTTCGTACCGCAGTTCACGGACACTTCGCGCATTTCCAAATTAGCCGAACGTTAAAAAGCTACACCATCCGCCACAGTTTCGCACCACATATATCCGCATCTATCGCGCATACATCGCAGAATCGATGGAGTCACTCGCCAAGTCGATTCTGCATTGAGATCGATAGCGCGGTGAAACTGTTTGCAACGACGAAGGGATCGATTTTCTTTTCTCGATAGTTTGTACCTCGTCGTTCGCGCGACGCATGCGCGTCGTGGTTGTTCGTTTCTTGAAATTTGGAAGAAGAGGGGGTAAATTAGAATTGCGCCTGTCGGCATATAAAACCGGATTTATTAATTGTAATTTAAAAGCAATATATCGTTCGGCACGTTATTCACTAACCTAGAAATTAGTGAAGTCACTCGCTAACTTCAAAACTGATGCTTTCACATTTCTCATGCTCAAACTTATTGCGATAAAATCGTGATAAAAGTTTGATTTGTAACGAACCGTAAGCTGTTCGATAATACTCGTAATGTTTCAATAATGAAAATAATTTGTTTATCCAAAATTTGATTTGTAACGAACTGTAAGCTGATTCGATAATATACGTTTCTATAATGAAAATCATTCACTAACCTAAAAATAATGCTTTCGCATTTCTTGTGCTTGCAGGGAATCCAAAGTTGTTACGATAAAAATTTGACTTGCAACGAATGAACTGTGAATGAATTATAAGCTGTTCGATAATACTTGTAGTTGAAATAAACTCGTAATTGTAACATCGACATCTTTCAACGAACGACGTACGTAAGACATATCGATAATAACATCATCTCGTCTCTTACATGGCATTATACGTTTCGTTTTGTTTTTGTGCACTCAATAATACGTATGTACACAGTTGGTGTAATTTTTCTTTTTCTACTGTCTCTTTCTTCGTAGGTAAGCCATAGACTAGCGACACAGTTACTATAGTAAATGACGTGTTAAAATTGAGAGCACGGCTGACAAATTCCTATCTCCTTGATGAATATGAGCGTAAACGATGGAGAAGTGATCGAGTACGAACCGTCGATTAAGAACGTAATCGAACAACGATCCCTACGATGGATATTCGTCGGTGGCAAAGGCGGAGTTGGCAAAACGACGTGCAGGTACTGCCATAACCTCAAAATTCCACCTGTGAATATGGGGTTATGTTGTTATTCAGTCATTCCCTTTCGTGTTGTTGATTTTCAGTTGCTCGTTGGCCGTCCAGTTATCAAAAGTCAGAGAAAATGTGCTCATCATATCTACCGACCCAGCGCACAATATCTCCGACGCGTTCGACCAAAAGTTCAGCAAAATTCCAACGAAAGTGAAGGGTTTTGAGAACCTCTTCGCCATGGAAATAGATCCGAATGTGGGCATCACCGAATTACCAGAAGAATACTTTGAAAGTGAAGCAGGTATTTCGTTTCATCGATGCTTAAACTTTGTACAGACATTGTGTACTGTATGGGCAATACGATCGCTAGCTGAATGAAGAAACACACATGTATAGTTACTTAACACAAAACAGTTTCAGGAGGTGAAGCCATGAGATTAAGTAGAAGCATAATGCAAGAAATTGTAGGAGCATTCCCTGGTATAGATGAAGCGATGAGTTACGCAGAAGTGATGAAGTTAATAACGAACAATTTTGTTGTTTGATGACATTTTGTGTGTGATGACGGTTCAATTGTTTGATATGCTACTTGTATATTTTCAGGTTGGTCAAAGGGATGAATTTTTCTGTTGTTGTTTTTGATACTGCACCCACTGGTCATACTTTAAGATTATTGTCGTTCCCGCATGTAGTAGAGAAAGGATTGGGGAAATTAATGCGTCTGAAGATGAAGATCAGTCCTTTCATTACACAGGTTAGAAAGATTTAGTTTGATGATTTGATGTAATCTTGCTTTGGTCAATATTCTAATTTCAAAATTGCTTGGATACAGATTAGTTCATTATTGGGAATGACAGACTTCAATGTAGATACATTCTGTAACAAAATAGAGGAGATGCTTGTCGTCATTCGACAAGTTAATGAACAGTTTAAAAATCCCGACCAAACTACGTTTGTTTGTGTGTGTATAGCAGAATTTTTGTCACTGTATGAAACGGAAAGGCTTGTACAAGAGTTAACAAAATGTGGTATAGATACCCACAATATCATAGTGAATCAGTTGTTATTCTTGAAAGAAGGCGATGTACCTTGCAGATTGTGTCTTGCCAGGCATAAAATACAAGACAAATATCTAGAACAGGTAAATAAAAATATTGTAATTTGATATCATTTTATATAAAAGTTTGAGAAACTGATCAAACAAATTTTTTTCCAGATAATGGATCTTTATGAAGATTTCCATATCACCCGACTTCCTTTATTAGAAAAAGAAGTTCGAGGAGTTCAACAAGTCAAAGAATTTTCGGAAAATCTTGTTAAACCATATAAATCTTAACGTCCGTTAAACCATATAAATCTTAAAATCTATAAAAATCTATGAAACGTAATTAATATTTCGTAAAAATATGACTTTAACATGTAACCAAAAATTTTTCAAACTAAAGAAATCTTATATACGATGAAGTTTTTTATTTATAATATTTAATGCAGTAAAGGTTATCTCGTGTATTAAAAGTTTCAGTTTAGTATAATTGTACATTAAACGTTCCTTCATATACGTAATTTGATTGTTTTCTTTTTTTATATTATTAATTTGATTGAGCAATCTTAAACAGTATTTAAATTTAATAGAAGCTTTCGTGAGAATAAAAAAGAAATATCACTTAATAATATTAAATTCTTTTCCAACGCGTACAAATGCGTTTAAGGCATGTTCTATGTCGTTTTGCGAATGTGCAGCACTGATTTGAACGCGTATTCGTGCTTTATCTTTTGGCACTACTGGATAACTAAAACCAACAACATAAATTCCTTGTTCTGTAAGCAAAAAACAATCGTTTTATATATTGATGAAAGTTGACATGACGCAATATATTGTGAATACTTACCAATCATTTTATCAGCAAATTCAATCGTTAATCTTGCATCGCCTATCATAATAGGACAGATAGGATGATTATCACCTATAATTGTGAAACCTGCTGCTTTCATATTATTTCTAAACAGATTGGTAGCGTTTGTTAAACGATCCAAAAATTTCGTAGAGTTTGTTATTAGATCCATGACCTACACGTGGCATTAATGGATAAAAACATAGATAATCTACATTCTTTTTATATTTTCAATTACTTTTGCAGCACCATTACGAAAAGTTTCCTTTGCATACCTTACTAGCTGATGCAACTGCGGGTGGCGGCAATGAATTTGAAAATAAATACGGTCTACTACGTTGTCTTAACAAATTAATAAGTTCCTTTTTACCAGTTGTATAACCACCTGCTGCTCCGCCAAGAGCTTTACCTAGTGTGGAGTTGATGATATCAACGCACCCCAATTGGTTAAAATAGTCTTCTGTGCCTCTACGATAATCAATATTATATATAAAAACAAGCATTATAGTTAAATTATTTATTACTCAATAATATAATGTACTTAAAAAAATACCTTCCAGTTTTTCCAAAAAATCCAGTGGCATGACAATCATCCACAAACGTAAGAGCGTTATATTTCTTTGCAAGCTCTAATATTTCTGGTAATGGTGTGACGGTGCCATCCATAGAAAAGACACCATCAGTTGCAATCAGTCGCAAACGCGAAGACATACTAGCTTGTAGTTTATTTTCCAAATCTGCCATATCTCTATGCTTGTACCTTTATAGAACGTGACGTATTTTTACACAATAAAAAAAAAAACAATAATTTAGCTTGCTCACCTATGTCTGCTTGCTTTGCATAATCTGATACCATCGATGATGGACGCGTGATTAAGCTGATCACTTATAACAGTATCTTCAGACGTTAACAATGCCTCGAATAATCCAGCATTTGCATCGAAACAAGATGCATAAAGGATAGCATCTTCTCTGCCGTGAAACTTAGCAATTTTCTTCTCCAATTCCACGTGAATGTCTTGTGTGCCACATATAAATCTTACAGAACTCAAACCTGCCCCGTACTTGTCCAGTGCAAGTTTTGCGGCAGAGATGATCTCTCTGTTATTCTAAATTTACGAATCAATGAGAAATTAATTAATGCGATAAAAACAACATTGTTAATTTATTTTATAAATTTTAATACTTACTGCCAAGCCTAGATAATTGTTGGCACAAAAATTTAATACCTCTGTTCCATTTGCTAGTGCGATCCGTGTCTGTTGAGGCGAAATGATCATTCGTTCCTTTTTCCAAGTACCAGCTTTTTCTACAGCTTCTAATTCCGGTATCACGTATTCTGTTAAAAGACTCATAGGTCTTTCCAAAGTCCATCTCTTGTTTTTGAATTTTAAATCTATCAAGAAAATAAACAATTAAAAACCCAATCTTTTGTTTATAATTATAGTTGAGTCAAAATTTAATAAGGCTAAGATACTTTTGTTAAGAACGGTGTTCATATTTTCGTGTATTTTACAATTTTGTGGTGTACCTTAATAAATGCTGAACAACGTCTAATTCCAATAAAATGAAAGTATAATGAGTCAAACCTGTTTGAGTTGGATTTTGAGTCTCTGCATATTTTTCTATAGAAAGTAGGCATGCTTTATATAATCTTCTGTACAAGGTCTAGTAAGAAATACATATTCTATAGAAGGTAGCCTTTATATAGTCTTTTGTACAAGGTCTATGTTACTAAGAAGTATATCAAATATTCCAATACTTGGGTGAAAATATAAAAACCAATGATTATTTTCCATCACGTTTATTTTACAAGCTTTTTACATTTTGTCCATTTGCATTTAAATAATCGTTAATAAATATTTATTATGCTCTATTTGTCATTCAAATAGTTCACTCTCCAAGTTCACTCTTATTCTGCCTGATAAATGCTTTTATAATATTAATATTTGGCAAATAGTCTTCTGTACTTTTTAACAAGAAAATTTTTAAAAACATTTGCTTTGTAACACTACCTGTATAGAATTATCTTAATTTACGTGATATACATATATTCAAAATTGTTATATTACACGTAGATCATGTGTCGCGAACATGATGATATCTATTAAATGAAGTACATATTACATCTGCATTCAAATAAAACTAACGTCCTAGTATTCTATATACGATTTGGAATTGTATCTATTACTAAATTCTTGTATTTGCTAAAATTTGCCAGTCTTTTTCTTCATAAATTGCATTCTGAAGTCTCACTATTTGGTCTGTTATTACTTGGTCTTAATTATCACGTGTTCTTATACATAATAATTCACCATAAAACGAGAAACAATGTCCTCTCTTCTAAATATACTTTGTTATTTGCGTTATCCTTCTTTGATGAAGATGAAACGTGGACGAAAGTTCGAGTTGAAATTAAACAACCATGTAACATTTACAGATTACTCGAGATACAACGATCTTTAATTTAAGGCTAATGTGAATAAGAATTAATGTACAGACAGTTTTGATCTTTACACTTACTCATTATATATTAAATTCATGTTAAAGAATGAATGAAGTTTGACGCAATTTCACGACGACTTCACATTTTTTACAGAGAAACGAGTTGCTAAAGTGTACGCGCGCGGGAAATTATGCACAATCACATAAATAACTCCCAAATATATAATGATAGCAATTGTAAGAAAGAGATCGAATACAGCTGGTTTTACGCTGAAATACAATAATCCACATTATCCACAATAAATCGTATCGACAATTATGTGAAGTTAAAAAAATATATATATATTTACCTGTATACGTTCAGCATTGCTTTTGTAACATCATAAAATACAAATTCTGGATCCTGTTTGTCAGGACTGTGCAAAGTAACTTTAACATCACCCAAATATCTAGCCATTGCTTCTTTTAACGTACCAACTAACATATTATTTTTATCTGCTAATAACGGAGCAGCTCTTGGTTGTGACGCTAAGTAATTAAACCACAAAGATAATGATTCCTTGGAAACCCCCTGGAAAAAGTAAAATTTAGTTGATGTAACAAAAATTTATCATATTTAGTAGTTAAATGATGAAAGAGTGTATACCAGTGGATCAATGAAAATCTGACTAGAACTCAAATTGTATATATGTCTCGCTAACGCTTCTGCGACTATTTGCGTGTGTTTGTATAATTTGTCTATCTGCCCTGTTTGTATAACGTCTAGAATCGTTGTTCTGGTTGGATCTTCGTGACTTTTCAAACTGGACAGAGTCGTGGCTGGGAGTCTACGAATGCTGTATCTCTCGTGCTCCCAAGCCAACGTTTCCTCAGCCAGATTAATCTTTTTGTGTATACCTTCGACAGTGGTAACGTTTAACAACTCGGACACAGTTTTAAGTTCTTTGTAAAAAAGGCCACCAGTGGAATTTTCTTTAGGCGGTTTCGAGACATGCACATAAAGATTATCACTGGTGGATACCGTGTCTAAACAAATGACATACGCTGCATCCTAACAATGAAATCCAATATATTACATTATTATGTAAAACTATTTCGCAACGACAGAAGTCTTTCAAATATATATATATATATAATACTTGGATTATTGAGCCTTCAAGTCCATCCAATTGATCCTCCAGCCATTTTTTACTGCCCTGGTAATTAAGTTTACCAGCACCAGTCACGATAAACACCAGATTGTACTGCGGTCTCGATCTACTAGTGGAGTACAAACTGGAGAATAATCGTGCTATTTCCAGTAGCATTGTCACTCCTGATGCATTGCTGTCTGCGCCGAAAGACAACTCCTGTTTATTAGCAACAAAATACACGTTTTATCTCCAACATACTTAGCAACTATATGAATAGACATTTATATCAACAGTATGCTTACAGGTGTGACGCCAGCACTATCATAATGCGTTACCAAGGCTACAGTTGGTAACTTTTCCTCTGCTCCAGTACCAGTCAATTTCCCATGCAAAGTGACTACTTTTACATCCGTCTTGGCTAATGCCTGTCCGGTCGCTACTACTACCTGGTAACCGCTAGCTGATATAGAATTGAACATCGCCTCAGCTGCAGATCCAGCTTTCTCATCTGTGATAAAACCATTGGACAGGTCATCCAAGATTGTCTGTAGATCAGGATGCCACGAAGTAAAATACACTGGTATTGTTGTCTCCGGTCCAAACATCATAGATTCTTCTAGACTCATAATATGCTGCAACGAGACGACAAGAATTGGAACTTCAATTGGTATTTTCGACAAGCTCATCGGAAGCAAAGCGAACGAACCTGTTTCTCCTCCAACGTCAATTCGGTGAGTCTTTCTGGTAAGATCACTATCAAAGCTCCAGCCTTGTGCTTGATAGAGTGAAACAGACTCGGGGTAAGACTCAATGCTTTTGTCACTACACAGTGCCTGGAAGTGCTCCATCCTGTGAGAGATCTTGCTTCCAGAGAAACTGGAGCGCTACGGCAACCTGATCAGAAATCGTATTAATTAAAAAAAAAAAAGAAGAAAGAAAATTATCGATCGAGTTAATGAGACGAGGATCCAGGGAAAACGACGTTTCGTTACCGTGCGGTACACCGTGCAAGTCATACTGGTGCATTCGATAGACGGGGAATTCGTGCGAGGCGGCAACTGGATTCACCGGAGAAATAATAATAAAGATCGGCAGAATTATCAGTAAATAGTACGGCAAGTATCCTCGGCATAATTCGGCGAAGCTGTCGCATTCCTCTAGCCACATATTTCTCTCTAGTTTCTCTCTTTGATCGTACCAAACAACGAAAGTATGCAACTCCTAATTATTTTTCCATTGACCTGTGATCACGCGATGAACTTCCCCCTCGGCTAGTACCTGCTCTATCTACAGTAGGAATGTGGGAATTACATCATTGCAGCCACGAACGGGGCACAAGACAGACCATAAATAAAAAGCGTAAGGCAGATGTAACGTTTTGGTGTGTATTTTTGTGTTAGAAAGTTGCAAGATCTAATTCCCTAGATTCTAGGGCATCGATTAGGGACATGAAATAGATCTGACACTTAGTTACGTATCGCGTAAAATTCGGTGAAATTCAGCGTAGTAATAGCTCGCCTTGGATACCAATTTCTTCACAAAATTACGAACAAGTTAGTTTCGTCGTAAAATATATACGAAGGGAGAAAGTTAATGCTTCAGTTATCAGGGCAGAATTACGAAAGTTCACAAGCTAACCTTCTAAATTAGTTTTTTTTTTCAGATGAAAATTTGTTCAATTTATGGACAGTGAGATGCTAACACCGCGTTGAAACACTAATCGGTATTTTCGTCCTTGCCGCATATTATTGTTTGCACTTTGTTTACCTTTTTAATCAACTGGAATAGCGGCGACGTCGATGAAAGAAAATGGAAAAAAAAAACATTATCATACACAAGAAATTAAATAATTATTGTAATATTAGTAATTAAAAGAAAAACCTCTATATATTTGCCATGCAAATATAAGCATCTTGGATTGAAACTAAAATCTAATAGATAGCAACATCTCGTGCACGCGCATTTCTTCTTTATCGACTGAACTAAAGATTAAAAGAAAAAGAGGAAGAGGAACAAACGACGGCAAACATACGAAAAATTCAATTTGAATCAATTAAAGAACCAAGTATTCGGCAAAATCTAATACGTAAAAGTTAAATAAAATAGTGCATTTTTACATTAATTATTACTTAAAATGTAATATAATCTCCATACCCTGATAAATAGACAGACTCGATAGAACCTTGCTATTATTTAATTTGTGTACATTTTACGTATATCGTAAATATTGTATATTTTTGTTACGATATTTGATCCTTTTTTTAAGAAATTAATATTTGAAGAACATTCCATTTTGATGATACGTCAGAATAGTCGATTGATCGTTTCCCCTAGATTTTGATCACGTGGCTTCATTTCAATATATGTATGTATCTCTCGACTTATTGAATGGAATATAGAGTATTAAGTATAGACTATAGAATATAGTACATATATAGAATATAGAATATCAAATATAAAATATAGAATATAGAATTTAAAATATAAAATATAGAGTACAGAGTATTAAATATTAATTTGATTATTATAAATGCATATTTATATCAAAATTGCGAATTGAGAGTCTAATGATGTTTTCTTGATGTATGGATTTTTCTTCCGAATGAAATCTTTTGATCTCCAAAATGGTTTGCGCGATGATTGTCACGGAACTTTTATCAGTAGTGGCGCGAATGTCTACAGAGTAATTTGTCAGTTACTCAATTAATCGAATATCGCAACAGTTTCGCGAAAGTACAAATGGATTCGATGGACGATGACATGTTCGTGCTTAGTGACGAGGAGCTGCCGATCTCTACTCCGAAATGCAATCCTATAGAGGAGCATTTGACGAGAGCGTCGTCGGACGTGCGAACTCGAATCGAGAAAGCAACGAACGACATCAAAGAAGTTCAGGATATGACCAAACGTATTCTGGAGTCCCTGTACAAACAAGCTCGATACGAAGAAGATGTGACTTCGGATTCTGACAGCGACGTGAGTTCGTTAAAAAAATCAGTATTAGTAACAAATAAACTGTACGACCTACGTTACTCACATATGATGAAAAATAATTTTTATATTAATATTATTAGTCAAAAAGAAAAAGAAATAATCTCTTTTATTAGCTAAAAAAATTAGTTAAAGAAAAAAAGAAAAAAGAAAATTTCGTCTAGTGTTTCATGAAAGTAGGAAAATATATTTGACTCCAACCGATTGTTTAATATCAATTTGTTAGTAAAAGGGGGTTCATAAGTCGAGATCAGCGAAACAAATGAATTTCATACACTGTAGTGAGGAATTATACGAAAGGAAACGTGGATACATTATACTTATAACAATTGAACGTTTAACAAGTGTTAAAGTATATTAAACTTGGTATATACAATTTGTAGTTGTACACAATAAATGGACAACTGGTCGTGAAGAAGAAGAAATACGAAGTTATTAAACTACTTCATGAATTTTTGGTAATAAACAGCAATTGGAAATACGTTTTCACTGATAAATGGGTTATCGGAGTTGAGCTGACCAACAGTTCCAACAAGTAAGTACGTTGCTAATAATCATGGATAAAATTTTGATTCTCCAAGAATTGTACATAGATTTTGATCTAATTAAAGAAACAACGATGGTAATATGCTTGCAATAGTATTCATATTTTTATATCTATATCTTCAAGTATCAAACAAGTTGTTTACAAACAACTGTCTATCCTGCTGTTTTCTTGATTAATTTCAATTTGACAGGATTAGTTTTTCCATATGATCAATTGTTTTTTCTTAAATAGTTTTGCCTTGTAAAATAATTATTGTCGTTTTGTGCTAATTTGGGGGATGATTAAAACTCATCGTATCACTTTCGTCTCATATAAATTTTACAAACAATTCAATTTTATTCGCAAGGAGTTTCTTGGTAATGAAAAATTTGTATTTGTATTAGATTTAAGTACATACGATGTAATGTTCCATACTTTTAAATGAGTCTTACAGACTAAAATAAACTCTCATAGACTCCAATAAGTCTATAAGAAGGCCATCTTATCGCAAAGGTGTACAAACTATAAACTCAAACACCAAATCTAAACTACAAGTAAATACTGGAAAACTTCAAACTTACAGATCTCTGAATACCCTTGCATTTGGAAGTTGTACAATTTAACATACATCTTACTAATGCAATTATATATAATATATCTCCCAAAGGCAGTATTATTATCATTGGTACAATGATAATAATTACTATTGCAACAACATTCATATCAGTACATGTGTATGTATATTTATATATACAGGTATATGTACATATAGATTCAGCGAAAATGTATACGTATTCTCCAAAATATACAAACACGAAAAAAACAATTGACTCGCTTGACTCAAGTTGCAATATATCCGTAATACTATGATGTAACAAAATATCACCGCACTCACATTACATTATACTCTATAACAGTTAATTCAATTGAAACGAAAGAGGGACATTATTTCTACGTGTTTCTACAAGGAATGCAGGGCACTCTTTGTCAGACTAATATAATAAACTATTCCCATTCTCTCGAGCTTGAAGCAAAAATGATTCGATGAAGTGAGCATTATCATAAAACTCTCGCAAGAGCTGTCATGTGTGGTAATTTTTAAGCAACGGAATTCTTTTGTGATCTTTTTGACTTAGCCTCTAATTGAACTAACAACGTCCCGTTTATCAAAAGATTTAAATGCAGCAGCAACGGTTTGCAAATGTATTGTTAATTTGAGTATAACCCTCGTTATGTTTTTGGTTTGCTATCAAATATTTTCGTTGTAATCGATGCCTCAATTGCATTTAACATGCTGTTCAACATTTAAAGAACTGAAACGCAAGTGGAGAACAATTTACGTGCCGATACACGCTTGTCAATAATGTACGAAATGTTAGCATTACTTTTTACAGATTAACACTGTGTCCTCGTCTCTTCCGAGTGCTACATACTCGTCGGGAGAATAATCGAAAAGCACGAAATCGTACCTGAAATGAAATAATAAAAATATTTTATTATATCATACGCATATGCATAATTTAAGAATATCTTTCGTGTTTATTTTTTGAACAAGATATTGTAAATCGAAACGATATAACGTAATTACAGCTCCAAAATTAACATGTGACATTTTGAATGATGAAATAATTATTTGACACGTAATTGGAACACGTTCCAATTTAATAGACGTCCATGTTGTATCGTCTCCGATTTAGTATACCCACCTAAACATCTCATAGAGATCTTTGATCTGCGATTTTGATAATTGAGCGAAATAATTCTTAATCACGTCTTTCGTTTGGACGCCTCTGGTAGGGTTCTTCCACTCAGGCTTAATGATGTGACCCACGTGAGCTTGTTTTATAAGATAATCTTGATCTTCCTTTGAAAATGATTAAAATAATTAATAATCGTCTCATTAATTAAGATATAGCATTAAACAATTCTTATTAATACAATTATTATTATTATTATTATTATTATTAGAAAGATATTTACATGAAGCGTTTCAAACTTAGCAATCACGTCGAACCGCACTTGACAAGGTGTACAAAAAGTCACAACTGGGGTCCAATGCATGTCAAGTTCGTTTCCGGCTCTCCATTGGCATAGCAACCATCGTACAAACTCTTCGAAGAGTGGATACCTCGGACCGTGTCGTCCATTTGTCTTTGGATCCTAATTAAAAAGCAAAGATTCAATTAAATTCAACAAGTTCAAATTGACGAAACTGTGCTATCAATGATGGATAATTCTTACTTTAGACCTGTAGTTCCAAACAATATGGGCACCAAGATTACTGTGAAACGTATGCGGCAGGCTGTGCTCCAATTTATCTCTGTAGGCGCTGAGCAGCCTCTCAAATGGATGTCTCACTATCAAGAAACTGATGCTGTCGTTTAGGAACTTGTTCAATTCTTCTGCCGCGTATCTGGGATATTTCTGCCTCGCCAAAGAAACAGGCACAGCCTTCGAGGCCTTTAAAAACTGTGGACTGTATCTAAAAGAGATTCGTAAAGTTTGACCAAGGTTGAAGTTGATCTGGCTGTTTATTTAAACTTAACCGGGAGGTTGGATCATCTTTACCATGAACATCGAATGTTTTATGTGACAATTAATTTACATATATTAATAAACGTTATTTAAATATAATATTTATATGTAAACTTAAATAATAAATAATATGATATATGCATTATACATATAGTAAAGTATATTTATTAAATAACATTTACACACACACTTAGTACCTAGTGAACAAAACAAATTCCTATTTTGGTTTTGTTTCTTCACTCACATGAACTTGCATAAAAATAAATAATAAAACTCACTAAAAAGATAAAAATAAAAGTATGTATGTCAAACATAAATAATTAATGCGAAATATGCAAAAATTGATCCAGCCTCCGCTGTAATTGAAAGTTGAAGAACGTTTAGTATCTTTTACCCCGCGAGTAGATTGAAATTGTACATCCAAGAGGTAGAGGCCGCTTTGAACACGTTGCACCATATTAAATGATACTCCCTATTTACAAGAAATTCCCAAGCATTCGGTCTGTGAAGAGAATCGTTCCCAGGCCTGTCCAAACCTTCTTCGGCGCACTTCTCCGCCAAAAACTTCCTCCTTACGTACAACCGTTTTTCACTTTCGGCGATCGCTGCTTCCTCCATCAACTTTTCCTCTGGTGTCAGGTTCGCATCCTCCTGTCGACAATCGATACTTTTATTTACTTGTGAATATTCTCAGTCTTATAAACATTGGATCTACCGACGATCAAAGATGTAAAATTTGTAGCAGAAGAATGAAAATGAAAGGAACAGAAAAAAATGTATTAAACATCACTGTTGTAAATATATAAAATTTTCATGAGAAATTCTGAATTAGTCATTTTGAAGGTAAGAAGAATGATAAGAGAATTATGCTACAATATACATGTACATATGTGTACTATACACATGCTGGAAAGATTGGGCAGAATATCCAGAAATACAAGTATTTACGGCAGAAATTCGAAGATTCGTGCAACTGACAATGAAACAGTCGATATTTTAATACCCAGCAATTCAGACGTTCAAAATCCTGCAAACTACGTTTCAAGAGATCTGTAACGTTAAATACTTGTTTTTATAGTAGCATTGCCAATGTCTCAAAATTTATTAAGACATAAATAATAGCTGATACGTGTTACAAGTATATTGTATCACGCTTCGTGTCAGAAAAAATCGAACCGCAAAATCGAACACTCGTTGTGAAATTGAAATTAAGAGGCTTCGTGAACACAATTGCATGTATTACCAGACATTGGACACCAACAATTGCTAGAGCAGATCAATCGGTATTCGTTTTATCGACACAATTGTCACCAATACTCGATATACACAGGCAATATACGTAATAATAAAATCAATCGGCGTCGAGTTTCACATACTACGCGCAAACTGCATTAATGTCACAATGGAAGAACAGATTTGCACGATGAGGTTATTTAGTGCTCATTTCGAGCACAGTATCGTTTAAAATTTCAACGGAAAATCACGGCCGTCACGCGATCGACTCAGAATGCATAGCTCTCCTCTAGGTCTTTTAATGCACGAAATTTGAAGACTATTTACCAAGTTAATCTTATAAAACTAATTTTAATTTCACTCAAACTCTTTTCTATGAAGACGAATGGTCGTTTCTTTTCGTTATATATGTTCTAACATATATATATATATATATGCAAAATGTATATATATATATATATATACAGGGTGTTCGCGACTGGGAGGTGATTCTACGTGAAACCACCTCTCCAGTCAGTTGACCATGAGTTACGGAACACCTTATATATATTATAATATTTTAAAAATTTTACAAGTTGTTATTTACGAATTTAAAACATTGGCAAATCATTTGTTTCAAACTACTGTGCTTGATTAAAATACAAATTTGTCCCAAAAATAAGCGTGGAATCTTAATATTCTAAAGGGTGGTCACTGAAAGACTGAATGATATAAAACAAAAATAATTTTTACAAACACATGTCTTTTTAATTTTTTATCATTTTATTTGGAAATATAATTAATGGATTTTCTTTAATGTTATGCGTGAAAAACAACATCCCTCGAATTTTAAAGTTAAACAAGACCACCATTTTGAAGATAAACAAGTTATGACTTTTTCAAACCCTTTAGTTTTTCAGTGGCCACCCATATATAGAATTCTGCAGCGATCTTTCTAAATTTTTACGAAAAGTAATCAGGAGCATTTTCTCGAGACGAGTAATGCCGCTAAAGAGTTTTCGAACTTCTGTCCTTTTGGCAAAATTTTTCATTACGCAGAATGTTCCAACAATGTTGATCAAGGAATTTCTTAAGAAGCAGATACTCGAAACTCCGAGAGGGAAGGGGACAAGGCTCGCGCGAGGAATTTCATCCAATCACGAGCACGATCGCAATGTAACCAAGTAAGCGTGCGACGCGTGATCGTACTACGTACAGAACAGCGGCTGCAATGTCCCGTAATTAATTGCAGAAATTAGGAAAATTGAATTACCTTCGCGCGTAGCTCTTGTTATTATTGTAGATGCATAGTGACACGCCTCAGTTCGTAGGAAACGAAAAAGAAAAAGAAGAAAACAAAACTGCACGACTTGTACCCCAGTACGATTTGTCTCACTGAAAGGCCCAACTGAAAGAAGCAACTGTTCCGACTAGAAAATGAAGACGATTTTTTTGCCATAAAATTTTATTGACACGCAAACATTTGAATCGATACAAAACAAATTACAGGCGCGATCGCTCAGTAGACAGACAACGCCACTTCTACTCGAAGTCTACCCTACCCCCCTCACGAATCACGTGACCCAAATCAACCAATCGCTAATTTTCGTTGCATTAGCATTGCACCTGAAGAGGCCCGATTTCCTGGGTTATCTCCGCTAAAATCAATTTCAGTGATAAAAAAAGAGAATGCTTCCAGAAGCAGCGGGGAGAGCTTTGAATTCAGCACGACAAGGGCAGCTTCTTAATCGACTGAAAGCCTACGAACGTCGCTCGTGATTCGAATCGTTTAGATTTAGATTCAGTCCTCGTAGAATTTGCATGATAATTATCTTATTTCACGATCCATTGACTTTTCTAAGCTTCTTCTGTCCTAATTTTCTCCACTTGCGATTTTGCTTGCGATTGTTTCGTTAAACTTACAATAGATCTGTCAGTTGGATTAAATTCAAACAAGATCGAACGTTACATAAACGCTCCTGTCTTTGTAGCTCGTAATTATTATAGAGGGAGTTCCAAAATCAATGGACAACTGATTGGTTCGAATAACAAAACAGTTTTCGTTATTCCATTAAAATTGTTTACTAAAATATTCAAATTTTATAGTGGAAATCTACGTAGTTATAAATATTAATTAAGGCCGATATATTAATTAATTAATCGACATATCCTTAATTATAAATATTGAAGTAATAAATAAATTAATTAATTAATAAAATCATTCAATCAGTATTAAATTAAAACAATTAAATTATTAAATTATCAAACTATTAAATTAATTAATTTATTCATTTATTGGCCAGATATTTATAACCTGGGAGAAGTAGATTTAAATTTGTCGGAAATTAATTTCGTAAACATCGAGTAATTTTGCAAAGATGTTACAGAATCGAAAATTCTCGAGAAATCACTTTTGGTCTTTGTTTAAAAAAAAAAAGAGAGAGAGAAAGAAAAAGAATCAGTTCCAATTAAACGATTGAAAAGTTACGAAGCAGTTTTCGTTAACTTTCGAGTGGAGCACAATAATTTAAATTCACGCGACTAACAATAAGTTGTAATTCCATTTAATTCGAGGAGGAAACCTTGAGATTGGTCATTAGCCAATCGATACGTTATCTGTACGTGTTGCAACGCAACTGAATGTACGTGCGGTAGTTGTACATGTTTTACGTTTGACGTGTGAAAATCTCAAAGTCAGAAACGCGACAACGAGGTAACGAGTCCGTCATGAAGAACCAAGTTCTTTTCCACGCGAGTCATGCGCTTAACTAGTTTCTAAAACGATTAGGGCAAAACTGATTAAAGCGGCTAGAAAAAAAAAAGAGTTAAGAGCAAGAGTTCACGTCTAAAGGTGAGCGGTTAATTGTAAGATTTCTCGGAATTTACGGGAACGTCTTAGAATCCCTAGAAATGCTTATAGTCGCTTGTAGAACGCTCACGATGAGTCAGAAGTCGCGCTAAGGGATAAATCAGACGTACGGATTGAGAATTTCTAGAACTTTGCCGTGCGGTCATCTGCATCCGCAGAAAAACGCATCTTTGAAATTAAACCACTGCATTCGCTACATTCGGTCGATATTAAATAAACATCGTCAGTGATAGTTCTTTAATTGTATATCTCTTGTCATTGTTAATTATTAATCAATTCCCAACAGCTACTAAAAATTTTAAAATTTTATATTTATTTTATATAATGTTAAATATTATAAAATTTCGTATTAGCAGCAGATTATTTCGAGCGGTGTGTTCCGTGTTGCCAAAAGTCTAATAATATAGAATTCTGGAGCATCCAAAGAGAAACAAACGACCGAACAAAAGTGAAATTTCCGAGAAGATGAAAAAATAGAAAATGCAGAGAAATTTGCAAGATATTTTCCGATCGACAAATTATAATCTGAAATTTCCTGGTAGAAACTGAAACTGAAGAAAATGATGAAAGATACTTAACAAAAATTAAGGGTTGGATTCACAGAATTGTGAATATTTTGTGCAATCATGGTATATTTGATGGCTAGATAAGTTTCAAAATTGTAAAAAATCAGATCTGGAAATAAGCATAGATGGAGCAACAATAAGAAAATTTTGTATTTTTATAATTTAGTACAAACAGCATATTAGAAATCTCATGCATCTTATGTGAATATTTCAATAGAACAATACATACGAATAAGTTTAAGACTTAATTAAGAAAAAAAAAAAAAAACGTAATGATAAATTTCACAATTTAATGTAGAAAAATTAAAAAAAAAAAGAAAAGAAAAGAAACAAAATTCTTCGTCTAATTAAAGAAACTCTAAGATAGTGAAATTATGAACTGACTGAGCCTAGGTTTAGACCAACCAGAGTATTTTAGATTCTGATTAGAATCGATCGATTTGAGTAAAGGAGTTTATGAACTATTAATTAAAAGATCAATCAATGCCATCTTCTTGAAGCGTTACCTTTTTAATTAATTCGCCCAGATTATTTTGGAAACTGATTTGAAAAATAAACTTGAAGTTTAATTCTTATATATACTTTAGTAGACAAATTTATACTTTGCAAATGTGAAAAGAATCTGTCAAAAAGAATAAAGATGACCGTGCAAATTTCGAAATCCACATAAAATTGATAGGCTATATATTTTCTCCGTTAAAACCATACAATTTTTGTATTAAACAATTCTTCGTCAGACACATAATTTAAAAGTTATTTCTAGATGTGCAAGTTACGCGAATCACTCTGTGTATGTATGTGTATATGTATATGTGTGTGTGTGTGTGTGTGTGTGTGTGTGTGTGTGTGTGTGTGTGTGTGTGTGTGTGTGTGTGTGTGTGTGTGTGTGTAATATAATATAATATAATATAATATAGGGTGGCCACTGAAAAACTGAAGGGTTTGAAAAAGTCATAGCTGTTCATTTTCAATCCTTTTTATTTTCTTTTTTCATAAGTTATAGAAAAAAATCCATTAATTATATTTCCAAAATTTCCAAAATAATAAAAAAATATGTGTTTGTGAAAGTTATTTTTGTTTTATGTCATTCAGTCTTTCAGTGACCACCCTATATATATGTATGTGCATCCTAGGAAGCAGTTCTCGACGATTCGTGAAGTTTAGACAACTTGCTTTCATTTCTAAAAGCCGATAACTTTTCCAATCACAGGCGAATCGATGTGCCTTTATTTATTTATCGATCGTTATCAACTTCGAGATTCGTATTCATGAAACGATTTACATCCAAAGCCACTTTCTTTATATTGTCAAGCTCTCATCGATATATATATATATATATATATATATATATATATATATATATCCTAAATCATCAGCGTGAAAAATTATTATAAAATTAATTTTTATAAAACCGAAAGCCATTGTTGTCTAAAAAGAATATTTTCTTCGCTATACTTTTCATTTGCAAAAACCACTGATATTGAAAGACGTTCTCTTCGTTGAATATTTTTTTTCGAAATCGTGGAAGTGACATGATGTTAAAAAAAAAAAAATTCTGCTTTGTCCACAGTCACGGGAATGTTCCCGTATTTTTTATTTCATTTAACAATGGTTCCCGTAACGGTAGATCGTGGTAATTTGTAAATCGATGCGAGATGATCTACGGAAGTGGCGGATGATTATTTTTTTCTTTCTTTGTTCGTTCAACGCGAGTTTCATGATAAATTATTTGAAACGATGCTTATCTAGCGTGCTGCACTCGTAACGAGGAGCGATTCGTTCTTCCAATGCCATTTAAGAACGGTTGCAACACACACCAGCTTGTGAGTGTCTCACGCTGAACATCTCCCAACTTTCCCCGTCGAAAGGGAATCCTAACGACGCTCGTTCCTCGGTGTCTGTGTTTGAAATAAGTAGTTAAAACTGCTAGGGGAGCAAATTTTTTTTAAAAACCATCTTTCGATTTAAAAAATTAAAAGAAAAGAAAACAAAGATATTCTTTGCAATCTTAATTGAACTCAATTAAACTCGAAAAAATATTTCTATTAATTTCTAATAGCTGAAAGATTTGGAAAATTCTAAATTAAACGTCTAAAGATTTAAAGATGCTAATTAAATATTTATGTTATTATTTAAGACGAGTTAAAAGCTCATATGTATTATGATTAAAAAGAAAAGAAAAGAAAAGAAGGAGAAGAAGGAGAAGAAGAAGGAAAAAAAGGAAGCACACAAAAGTAACAAAAGTCTAGGCGAGATCCTAGAGAGACCAAATTCACTTTGTGTGTCACGTTGTGAACTTAAGCGAGAGATGTGAGATCGATTGTAAAGTGTTCGATTTTAAAAAAAAGTCAATCTCGAACGAAAAAATCTTGCTTCCTTCGTGTTTGCTTAGGAACCGTCTATTTTCAGCTAATGCATTTTCTTTTTTCGTACGTCATCGTGAAATCACCGGCAAGTATCAGCGTCAAAGCGAAACCAATTCTAATGGATCACCATACGTGCACGTGTACGTGGTACATTATGTAAGATACTCTCGCGGCTCTTCTGTTTAGTTGTATAACTTCCATCGGTTACGTTTTCTCACGTAAAACGCAGTTCTCGTGCTTGTCCATGGATTTTAGTCGTTATTTGCACGAGTTATTTGTCGCACTTTTGCCCAACAGGATCAATCGAACTGGCAAAGATAAATATCTTTAATCGCTGTGTTAATTGCCGTGTGGATACAGTGATCTAACGGCCCGTTATCGTTAAGTTTTGTTTGTTTTTGTTTACCGTACTATGAATAAAGTATACCTAAAATTCACGGAATTTGTATTGTATTAGTATAAAGGATGTCACGTTGCATTAGTATATCTAGTATCTTACATATATTTAATTTAGTATATAATCTAGCATATTTAGTACATTTTAATTTTTAGCATATTTAGTATATTTTTAAGCTTTTATTTTAAGCTTTTATTTTATTTTATTTTATTTTATTATTATTTATTATTTCATTTTATTTATCGTATCTGATTTTATCAAATTAGTAGTTGATTAATATAATGCTGACTAATCAAATAGATCCATTTAGTATTATTATCGCATTACGCACTAATAGCATTATATGCATTCTATTATTCCATTATCTGCTACCAGACTGTAGAATCTGAATTATTAGTTTTTAAGATTTAAATCAGTGGTTCCCACCTTTTCTTTTTGGCCGTGCCCTAAGCATCTCTAAAATCCTGATGTCCTTCATCCCTGTGACACATAATCCTTATTATTCAAAAAGTGAATTTTTTCCGTGAAGAAAGCCTAAAAGATCGAACTTTATTAATTTCAAGGTCTAAACAAGCTTTCAAAGAACACGACTTCCGTGTCGAGAAAAAAAAAATTAGAAAGTCAAATTTTCATTTGAAGAGAATGCAAAAAATTCACTGTTAATAAATCATTCTCGAATTGCCTCCCTAGAAAATCAACTCTCCCGTGAGGCGTGGTTGAGAATCACGGATTTAGATGAAACTCAAGATGCTGCGACCCAATTAGCAAATATTTTCTTTTACAAGAAAAATCGACAACGATTATTAGTTTCTAGACATCAGTTACAAATAAAAATCCTGTCAAATTCAAGAATAAAGACAAAGATCCATCTTCAGGTGCTACAAGAATGTATCGCAAGAATTAAAACTTCAATAGAGACGAAACTTCAAAACAATAAAGAGTTCCTGCAGTATTTAAAATCACGAGAATTAAAACTTTGATAGAGGCAAAAGTTTAAAAGATTTATCATATATCATGTAAATATAATATGTATAATATATAAATATATAATTATATAAAGATTTATTATTTTTCAAATATAAATAATAAATTATTTTTCTAAATATAAATGTATAATTATACAAAGATTTATTATTGTTATTTGTATTGTTATTAATAATAAAGAGATTATTTAAAATAAAATATCTACGTCTGAACGCGATTGAAAGGATGCCTAGGACTGCAAACAGAGACAAATCGAAGATCACAAACGCACGTTACGTAAGAACTCGCGTCGGTAAGAAACACCTGGCAACAAATGAAACTATCGATTTTTATTCTCTATCGGCGGATATCATCCTCCCTGTGTAATAACCGCTAGGGAAACATCGGTGTCGTCCGTATCGGTGAGAGATCGATTTACATCGGTGAAATAATTGTCGAGATCGAGGGGAGTAAACCGTAAACCACCCCGGGGATCGTAGGCAGAGCTGCATTTGTGTGCCGCATTGCGCCCCTGGAACTCTGCCAATCTTCACGGTGGCTTTGCTTTACGTAAGGAGACCGCTTTTCGATGCGACCTCCCCACTCCCGTGGGACGAAGAAGAGACGCCGCGACGTTCTTCTCTCTTGGAGCGTGGTCGCGTTTTGCTTACCCTACATTTTACACGGTACAGCAAAAAAAAGAGGAGAAGAAAAAAGAGAGGATAATTCCTTGTGAGAAGACGTTACGATGCATATTATTATGCGACAAGACAATATCAACCTATTTCTTGACACAAGCTCTTGTCACAGTCTATGCCAAAAATCAAGGGTAACTAGTTGCAATGAAAGTTTTATTTTCAAGAGTCTTGTTGGAAAATACTACAATAGTCCCCAGTGAAGTGTCCACAGTATGAGACCGATAGCGGAGAGGTATATTCTGCGAAACGAAGAAAAGAGAGGGGACGATGAGCGTCAACTATTTCAACGATACCAGGCAAATAATATCGGTGCCTTATATACAGGGTGATTCACGTAATTTGCACACTTGAAATAACTTTTAAATTATACGCGTCTAATGTAAAAATTGTTTAATTTAACAAAAGTTGTGTGGTTTCAAGGGAAGGCAAGGAAATATGGCGTATTAATTTTTTGTGGATTTCGAAATTTCCAAGGTCATCTTTATTTTTTTCTATGTTCTATATGTATTCTAATATTCGTGAAAAATTGGAAATGTTCTTCAGACTGGATTCTCCAAAAAGTAACTGAATTTTTCTTAATTTTCGTCTTACTAACGTCCGAGTCGTAGAATTGACTTTACTAGATTTCAGATTTTATAGCGAGAGGAAATTTCAGGCAGGAACACGAGCATCAAAGCGCGGCGTATTGAATGAATTAGAAGGATGGAAAAAGGAAAGATGTGCAAGCCGTGTAAGGCTATGAGAAAACGAACAGAGCATTGGCCTTTCTCCTTTTGTCGTGTGAAAAGAATAACGGATTATATAAGTAAAACGCCTGAGGCTATATCTTGCAATTAGTGGCGCGTGAAAATTGAATGAACATGCTTCGGCTTGCTTAATGATTCGTTTGTTCCTGAAAGACAAGTAAAAAGAATAGAAAAAAAATGCGCCTAAATTAGAGGGATACGCTAAATTAGTTCGTACTATACACGTAGCTGGATAGCTCATGAAACACTGTTTCAAGAAGCTAGAGTGTCACTTACAGCAGAATTGTCAATTTTCATATACACTCTTTTATATGTGTAAACACGTCTTCAGATTGATCAGATAACACCGCTCGAAAACTATTTACTACTCGATACTTTCAGCAGTACATTTATTATTCGAGTTTTTAGCAACAGTTTGTCTACAAGATGGGCCAAAAGTTTCTTCCTACCTATTTCTTTTTTTTTTTTTATAAAAACATCAAAATACAAAAAAAAACTAATTTTATTAATTTTAAATTAAATTCAAGTTCAAACGTGATATTTTTCATTATCTGTAGAAAATCTGTAAAAAAATTTTTAAAACTGTGTAATAAAAAAAATTACGGATTTATTTTTATAGGAAGTGATTTTTGGCCTATCCTATAGACCCCACAATTTTATAACACTTAAGCAAACCAAAGCACGCTATAATTTGTTTGGATTCCAAAGCGTTTGTAATTTATTTAAAATATTATAATTTATCGAACTTCTTTATAAAAAGATGAAGTTCACAAAATAGTTCTGTAACATTCAAATCTACATTCAGATCTAAATTTCACTTAGCGACAATTTGGTTATCGTTTTGAAGATCAACGACTTTCCAACGACTCACACAGGAATATGCACGTACGATGGGAAAAAAAAAAAAAAAAAAGAGACGAATGGTTTTTGGCCGCGTTTCCAACGAGACAGACCGAGTCATTTATGGTTCGTCTAAAATAATCGTCCCTTGGAATGTAATCCGCCTAATTTTCCGGTGGTCCAAATCCGCGAGGGAAATGCGCGCGCGCATAGGAAATCTTTCGCCAAAAAAGAGACAAAAGAAATCCTTGGCCAGTGCTAGAGATAAAAGATCGTCACTCACCTCCAACAAAAGGCTTTGCTGCACATTGTTGCCGGTGTCCTGGCTCGACAGAGCCAACACCAGCAACGTCAAGATACCAGCAGCCAGCAATGTTCGCCTAATCGCCGCGAACACGTACCGTCGCGGCGTCATCTTCTCACGATGCACGATCTTCCTTCGATACTCATATCGAACTGAAACACAACCAAATCAATGTTCATTACCGCTACGGTAAAATAGATAAAATAGGTAAACAAAACGGTGGACGTGAATAATTTTTACAAGGTGTCTCAAAAATTAACACTTTTCTTCGCTTGTTCTTGAATGGCTTGTAAGAAAAATGAAAGGTCATTGATGTTTGATTTTTTTTTTATACACGGTGACTCCTATTATCCCGTTTGAATACTATCTGTGAGATAAAGATTATATACGGGGTGTGGCAGAATCAGGCAAGAGGTAACTCTAGTTGAAAAGGTAAATCAAAGAAAGAGAAAAGGGGATACAAATTTTTTTTTTTTCGTATTATCACTTCGCGCGAATTTGGACAGTGTCAATGTCCTCGTGAGACATCACCAAAGAAAATATCCAAATGCAGGAATATAGTGTGAAGCGGATCTATTAACTGTGAAAATGAATAGTAAAAATACAGTTACTATTACCTAGTATTTTTATGAAAACACGGTTCAAATAAACACATTGAGATCGATAGATTTTCTCAAAAATGAGGCCTCAAGACAAAGATCATAAAAAAACTCAGCGCACGATTTGCATACGAATAAAAGTTGGTATAAAAGTAAAAGTTTCATTCTTTTTATTCTTTTTACGTTAATGTCGATTGCGTGTATGTATGTATGACGCTTTAGAGAAATCTACGTTGTATCATACGTTGTACTAAGGTTATCTGCATTGCAACTACTTTGAAAGTTGTTAATTAAACATTCTGCCTGAATTATTCAGGTGTCTTCTTTTTAATTGAATAAATGTTTTAATATCTGACAATGACGCCATAAATCATTCGAAATTTGAACCACTTCATCAGAGATATGAATTATGCGTAATATATAACGAAGAAGCACAAGCACTCGGCATAATAACGTTTCGTAAGGAGTTTATTGAAGCACGATATATGTATATCGTGTCATTACCAGTCATCAGCAGTCACGTGCCTGTTTCGTAAGGATGCATATCTGCGAATCTGTGCGGGAAACCTTAAAATGTGACAATAATATCGTAAAATTACAAATTTTACCGGAGCTATTGAAACAAATGAGAGAAAAGTTCCAAAATGAATCTCATGTTCTATTATCTTCTTGTTAATTAATAATAACTATTATTTATATATGACAAGAAGCAATTCACACGTAGACACATCTATATGTCATCGATTCGCATTTTCTAACTGGACAACAACACTTTATTAAATATACAACACTTAAATTTTAAATATAAATAGTTAAATATCGTAATATCGACACTACAAATTCGAATATCAACGATATACACATATTGATTTTTTTCATGCGATGATCAAGCGAAAAGTTAATTGCATTTGGTGCACATTGTTCTATGTAAAAAATATTTTACACATCTATGCGTGTGTGTGTGTGTGTGTGTGTGTGTGAAATATCATGTTATTATGTTTCTGTATAATATCATATTACAAAAGAAATCAGAGAATAAATTACATTCAACAAAGATTATACACAGATACGCTTGCTTGTCCAGCAAGTTCCAAGGCTATTGTAGAATAATACATGTAATACTTATAAAGTGGAACGTCAGATTCAAGGATCGATGACGCTCTATCGAAAAAGTTTGCATGGAAACGCAAAATGTAGACTTATCTTCGACAAAATGATTATAGTAATTGTTATTACATCCTGGCGTTCTTGATACTTCCATTCGTTAATGATTCATCTAATGTTTAAAAAAATACATATCTCGTTCAACGCGACGCAAAATTATCAAATTCTTTCTACGTGTATCTTCATAGAATTTTATATCTGTTGAAAATGAATATATTATGAGATCTTTGGATCTTTAATAATTTAAATAAATATTTTTAATTGGATCTTAAATTCATTTCGTTGATACGTTAAATTATAGATCATTGTTTCGAAGTAACCGCCATTAGACCACAATTTTCTCAAATTGTACTATCTAGAAATCAAGAACGTCAATTTTGAACGAAAATATTTTGTCGTTTGTTCCAACTTGTTTCGTCGTTTTTTTTAAACCAATTTTGTAAAATTAATAGCGATTAATGACAATTGGCAAAAATTCTAAAATTCTATTTGATAAGACGGTTAAGTAGGCAATCAAAAATATCAAAAATATACAATGAAATATCAAAATATGCTAAAAGACGCAAACGTCGAATTTTTTAAGTAACAATGCAGCTGATGCATACGTTTCCTGGGTCAATGGGTCAGACGGACACCCCTTCTTTTTCCTGATCCAACTTCCTTTACACAGACAATCTGTACACATCTTGCTTACCATCTTCATTCATTTTTATTATGTTTATTACATCCACTTTAATACGTACTTGGCGTGGACATATATGCCCCTTGATATCAAGAGTCAACGATGCATCTATCGCACCCCCAACAAGAAATCCAACCGTCTCCTTTTCGATTCGCCCACCGGGAATCGATCCACCTGTGTAAACTTGTAGAAAATATGCCGCGAGTCCGGAACACTCGGATTACAGCTAATGTACTTTCTGGCGTTGTAAATGAACAAAACACGTGACACAAGTAACTAATTGAATGGAAAGTGCAGACACCACACGATCACGGCGGCATCCTGCAGATTACTGAAGTTGACATACACCACACGACCACACCGTTTTACTATACACCTCTATGCATGCGTCGTCTGCTACCAAGCAGGTCATACGCGCCCGCTGATTGGCCGACATTTTCGCGGGTCGATTTGCCTTCGATGATGATCACTTCTACGCGTGCGTACCACCGTTGAAACTGTGTCTCGTCATTCGCTATTCGCTAGCTTCCGCGACGCTATACAGACTCTCTTTAATTATCTGTCTATCCTACTTCGAATGCCGCTTTCATTATCGAGCAGTATTGAATAGCAAATAGCCTGGATGTTAGGCAAACGTTTCTATTTAACATTCTACGTACCGAAGCTACTTTAAAGCAGCACTTTCGTTAGATCATTGTCTCAGAATCTTGATGGCATTTATAAGTAGCACTTCTACGAAGTTCTTTCAAGTGTTCTCAATGCTTAGACAGCATATTCAGTAAAGTTTCTGCAAGCTAACGATGAATGTTTCATATCGTAAAGATTTCTTGTCAATTTGTATCTAGCACATTTCCAAACGGATGAACATTGATGAAACAGTATTGTAAGATACTGAAGTTAATTACCTACTGAAGTTAATATTGTTTTGCTAACTAGCCACCGCTATCCTCGTTATTTACTTCTTGAAAGAGTGCTACAATTGGATTCCATCGAGACTCATCGAGGGAGACTCATCATTGGATTGATATTAATGAATATCATATTCGAATAATAAGAGTTTACTGTTCTATTTGATGTTACATGATCTTTCATTTCTCAAATAAATAGATGATCGATAGGCGAAATTTCATTTCAGTAAATAAAGTTTTATTACACATATGCTTACCACTTTAATTTGGTTTTTCGAGATGTTCAACTATTTTCACACAAGCCATCAGCATTAAACTTTCGGTATCCCAAATTATTCGGCGTCGTTCCAGTTAGCAAAGCAACATTGCATCTTCTACATCTGTAATATATTTGAACGTAAACAGTGTAAAAAATTTACTGTTTCATTTCATTCCAGAAAAATAAACAATCCTCAGATCTATGTATCTCTCAAAGAGGACGACGACAATCTTCGTGGTATGTCGACGTTTTGGAAATTAGAGAACGAAATATTTTCATACCAAACAAATGAGATTTGCCCTTCTGGCAAAGTCGTTGCTACCGTTGTTCTCGATTTACCAAAATTCGACGAGAGACCATTTTACGATATTTACGGCACAATTGTATACGAAGTTGAAGAGAGAGAATATCAAATTCCAGTACCTGTTATCCGTCTTAAAATCGACGACACCATCGACAGCGGTTACCAAGTCAAATTTTTGAACCACGTTGATCCAACAAGGATGAAAGATGTGCCCCACATGATTTCGTCAATGATCCTAGCTGTAAGAAGCACGTCGATAGAGAAGAACGTCGACATACAGATGAGAGAATATCCTGAAAGAAAGAAACAACTTCTGAAGTTCCTGAAAAAGTATCCTTTTCAAGAAATCCATACAAATGTTTACTTTGTACAGACAACTGGTTGTCTGATGCATTGTTTGGTTGAAATACTGCCCGTTTCCTCTGTCGAGAAGGAAGAAAAATTGAGGATTTCTTCAAGGTTCAACTGGAAATCAGTCTCAATTTTTAAAAATTCTTACATTATTACTTTTATAAACTTACATATTAATACGTAATAATAATTTCTAGATCTAGCCATCAAATGAACGTAATAATAGGACTTTTGAGAGAGTATTTTCCGGATATGCTGATCAAAGAGAACGTTAATCCCGTGAATGCTGCGATGGTCCTCATGAAGGAATTAAAATTGTATCTTAAGGACACGAGCACCGCCAACCGGCAGTTGGCGAGAATAGCAACTGACCTACTTATCCCATGAACGTGGTAAAACAGATTTTATTTATTAACAAAAGAGTAAATAACGAATTAAATGAATTTACTGTTTTAATATGAATTTCCAATTCATTTGATACTTCTTTGATGAATTACACATTATATACTTTGTTATACCTATGTAGTTATCAAATTTTATATTTTATACTTTTTATGCTTCATTTTTATATAAATTTTATACGTAATTGTTTACCGTAGAGACTTCTGCGTTAAATTATCACTTACTCGTGCATTAAAGTGAAAGTTAAGCGTAGTATCGAATGATGTTCGAATTGTTGTTTCCCGCTCCTAGTTCTTCCTCCTAGACAATAATATCAGGATAGTATGGCATAAGTAGTAGTACCGTAACTATCGAGATCCCGCCGAAAACCGGTTCAGTTGCTGCTGCTTCTACCTAACTGCAGTTAGACGAGTGAAACAAAACCATCAAGTACGAATGATTTTTTTATAAAAATCAGCACTATGCAATTGTGTAAAAATTTTAACAGAAATTGTAATAGAAAGAGAAAAAGATGTTGATAATTATGTTATATTATACTTAAAGAAAATTTTTACGTAAATTCTCGTCTTTCCTTCATTTTGATTTACTTCAATAAAATTCTTCGTGATAAGTAAAGATGTTGAATATACTTGAGTGAAGAAATTTGTCAAATAATACCTGTACCTTTGAAACAAACAAAATTAATTCATTCATCAAAATTCTGAACAATGCTTAAAATTGTTAAAACATTCAATTAAAACTTGATTAGAGTATTAGAGTTACTTCACTCGCTATACTAGAATTATTTTACTTACAGTTTTGTTTATTTGAAAAAACGATTACGAATTTAACGAAGCTTCAGTCAATATAACAAAAGAATTTAACGAATACTTTCAGAAAGAATCGAAATTCAAATTTTCTTCTCTAATCTTTTTTTCTTTTTTATTCAAACCGAAACACGTGACCGAAACACAAACAATTTTCGTTTTACAGCAGTGCTTAAACTTATTTGCTTAACTTCCTCCGCCATATTTCATTTTTCATCCGTAAAATCTGATTGGACAATTTTTAAATAAATATACAAAGTGTATTTCCGGTTCGATGGTAAAATGATTTTACGCAAAAAAGTAGTAAAATTGTTTCACTCGAGGCTTCGTTTTCGGCGAAAATTATAAATTTAAAAATTTATCAAGTATTCTTGAATTCAGCTAGTCCTACTTTTGAAAAAAATAAATAATTAACAGATGGTTATTTTGCGCGCGAAAACCAAATAAAAAATCTAGAATAAAATTTGTTTCGTTTTCGAAAAAATCCAGTTTAAAATTCTAAATCTATTTTCTTCAAAACGAAGCTTCTAATGAAAAAATTTTATTCTTTCTTTCAGACTACGCTACACTTTTTATATAGAATCATTTTTCTTTTCTTGTACCATCGGATTGAAAACATCCTGTATAATGATGGACATTCAAATCTCGAATTCTGATTTCCTGATATTTGTTTTTTTCTAAAATTAAGGCTGAAACTTGAAAATTTCAGAAAGTATCTTGAAAGCTTGATACTTTTATACTTTTATAAAGATGAAGAATAAAGTATAATGTAAAAGATCGGAACACAACAATATTACATTATATATATATATATATATATATATATATATATATATATACACATATATATATAAGATTCAACACCCTTATATTAAATCCGGAGAACCTATCAAAACTGGAAATTGAAAACTTGTCAGAAGCTTTTCAAAAGCTTCGATTGTCGAACTATGCTCGAGGCGGTTCAAATTTCCCGCCGCGTGCGTACAAGTACGTCGTCGGAAGACCGCATTTCAGACCGCGTCGCTATGCACGTAATTGGTACTATCTACTGCCATCATATGTTCCGCGGAACTATGTTACGTCGAGCGTAGCTGTCCACATATCATAGAAAAGAAACTATCGCGTTCGTGATTTGTGAACAACAAATGGCTAACGCATTAGACGTTGTCGATTGGGAAGGTAGATCTCGTCTGATGCAACTATCGCTTACGTTATTTAATTCTCCGTGGTTTTGTCAGTCCCTGTTTATTGAAATAATCTTGCAACAAGTAATACAATGGCTTGTTTTGACAGATGTCATTCTACTCTTAATTTTGTTCCCTTTGTCGCGTCTAACGGCGAAACATGATATCACTCTACAAGCTCTTACTCGAATTTAATAGAAATGAAACGTTTTCGCTTTCAGAGGTTATATTAAAAGTACTTTACTTTCGTCGTATATCGGAACTCGTTACGGAAACGTATACAAAACAATTCAAAAGGATTTTATTATTACGATCGTAAGATAAAAATTCACTTGACGCGATAGATTTATTCGCAATGAAATTACTTTGTAAATGGTATAAATGCTACGACCGTTCTCAAGCAAATTTTGGTGCAAAAGTGTACCTAACCTCATATTGAAAAATTAATTAGTCATCTTCCTTTAACAAACGGAAGATGCTACTGTCGCTACTGATACTAGTGTTATTAGACAATTTCTTATCTCTTAAATTAACAACAATTCGTGTAACTTACTTTGAATATGACACTTTACCTATTAATTATATGTTTACACAAATTTGCCACAATAGATACCATTAATTTCATATGTATTAAATTTTAGATCTCAGAAGGCAGGCAAGACACTTGGAAAATGAGATTGATGCAAAACTAGTAGCATTCAGCAAGCTTGGTGTCAATAGCGGATCCAAGCTTGTCAACACAGATGAAGTACCTCTTTTGGATGAAGAACACGTGTTTGAGAACATGGCCACTGAAATAGAAGCACTATTGTCCAAAGTAAATTCGAAGTTCATTCATCATCACGTTATTATATTCATGTTATGTTTCAATGATCTAAACTATACGTTTGTTTGTTGCAGTTATTTTCTATAAATGAAAGAATGAGCAAATTGCAACCAAATGGCGCTGCAATGTTACACACGATGCAACGCCATAAAGACATATTGAAAGATTACAAACTGGAGTTCAACAAAATTAGAAATAATTTTGCTGCAAGGAGAGACAGAGAAGATCTGCTAGGGAATGTCCGTAAAGAGATCGAGTACGTATACTTGTTACTTTATTACTTTGAATTGTTTCCCTTTACATGTTTGACTATGAATTTATAAATGTTCTATGGAGCGCAGTAATTACAAAAGTGTGAGCGGACTAAACCGACGGGAAATGTATATGAAAGAGAATCAACATATTCATAAGTGAGTATCGCTTACTATATCATTCGTTTTATGGCAATTTACGCCATTAATTATACGCATATGATGTAAAGCACCCTGTCACAATTTTTTTGGCGACTGCAAGAAATTCCCTTTTTCAGCTCGGATCGGTTGTTGAACGATCAAATAAGTATAGCAATGGAGACGCGAGATCATTTGATGACCCAGAGGCAAACGTTCAAACGTATACAAACCAGACTGAACGACATTTCAAACCGGTTTCCAGCAGTAAACAGTCTAGTGCAAAGGATAAATCTGCGTAAAAGACGAGATTCGCTCATACTCGGCCTTATTATCGGATTTTGCACGTTTCTCATGCTGCTCTATGCTTTTCACTAAATAACACTCTATACCAAAGTACTTCCACTCTCGTTAGTGATTCATCGATGGGAATGCATACATGTAGACGAAGTATTTGGTGATATATGTATTTACGATATATAAACGGATAGGAAACTGAAGTTGAAAAACGAGCGATTGTGCGT